>PDGT01000025.1:3842771-3922108 GCA_003671415.1 Megathymus violae
CGAGGGCTGCCACCTTGTCGTGGTGGGGGGGCTTGCGTATTCTAATGATCCCCGAGACTATACGGCAGAGTCTCGACTCATACCGGAAGTCGAAGGGTGAAGGATCAGACTAAGAACAGCCCAGGGAGTATGTTTCTCCGGGTGTCCCTCTGTTAAGCAGAGGGCACTTCGGACAGAAACGCGGTGGTATGTTTCGGGCCCGAAAGGGTCCGAAATAGGGCAGTAGAGCGCTCTTGGTGTCCGAGAGCGCTCTACTGCCCTAGGCTACTACTCTAGGCGAAGGCGGCCCGCATAGGGGTGTCACGGTTGAATGCGCCAGCGATCCCGTGGCGCCCCATTAAGACGATGAGGGCCCCGCTGGGTTTTAGTGGGTATTCTGGCACGTAGACGACGTGCCAGGGAGTCCCACATACCTGCCGCCTCCCCGCGGCGGGATGCGTAAATGCATTTCCCAGCGTTAAAAAAAAAAAAGGTTAGTGTATGCCGCCTGTGACGCGAGAAATCGGTGCGGGTATTATGCTAGCGTATAAAATTCGTTTACGATAAAAAACACGTGTCTTACGGGGTAACGTACTATAAACAAATGCAGGCATACTTTCCGTTCAATTAAAAGATTTAAGATGAAGTATGTGAAGACATATTATTACTTTTTTTTCAATTCAGGCTCAGTAATTTCCGGATAGATATAATTTTCTACTTTTAACTTTAAAAATCATAATTCATTTATTTAAAATGTCCGTTTGTGATAAGGTCAATTAAATGTATACGCGAACGAAATTTTAACTTACTTAATGATTACGTCACCCTCAGTCTTCTCCGACTTTAATGGAAAATCTAATTTAAAATCTGAAATTCATAAAATCCATAGTTTACAAAAGGATAATACTTTTAGTTTATTAGTTACAAAAGCAAACCTACGGCGGGTAAGTGACGTAAACGTTTAATTATCTTTTACGAGAATCTGTCAAGGATGATCCAATCCTTGAAATGCTCTTATTAAATATTTTAATTCGAACCAAGTAATACAGTCTTTATAAGTTTTATTTATAGCTAAGTGCCCCTAAGATATTCCATTTGCCCGAATTAGTAGGTAAGGAAAAATCCGACTAAAAGCGCACCCTTGCAAAGTCCTGGACTAATCCAATACAAAACTTAGTTATTGGACGGAGGAATCGGCAAGAAAAGATTAGTATAAGTAAAGCCGCGACGAAAAAAGTTGCTTACTAGAAAAAATTCCTGACACATCTGAAGGTTTAGCGATTTCGCAGTGGATGCACGTATTTGTATTGTTATGTTAATCGCCAAATTTTTCGTATAAACTACCGGCCCTGCCCGGCGCGGTTGATGTAGTTCTGTAAAATATTTGATTATTAAGCAACTTAGCTTCTTATTTATAAATATACTTTTAAAACTACTTTATATATACAGTTTTCATATCCTAATGATTTAACGCCGGTAATAGATCATAGCATTGCAATGAATCTTCGTTACGACAAAATATATGTATTGTGTGAATACCATATGTGGGAACAATACCAATGATGACTACAGTAATATATAAGGGTGACTAATTGTCATACGCGACTGCGTCCGCATGGTGTTCGTTAGGTTTTTCGATACATAAACATAAACATAATTCAGCTGAAACTGAAAATGTATTAAAATAAATCTTTCATATGGGTGCTGCGGCTTCATTATTTTTTATTACGTGTATGGAAGTGATCATTGACCGAGTGTGTAAGTCGGTTCTCTGTCATTACACAGATTTCCACATCACCCTCGGCGTACTTGCGTAAGGACTACGCTCTCATTATTTAACTTCGTGAATTCCCAGTAAACGTAAATCCTGAAACTTTCCGTTTTGTAAGATATGGTTTTAAAAGTTGTATTACTCTTCGAACCATTTCAGAACAATTATTATCAATTTTTTACACCGTAATCGCCACGAGATACAACCGAGAAATTTTCTCTTTGTTTATTTTTTACGTAAATACGTTGCATATATTTTTATCATTATAACATTAAAACTTTGTTGTAAATTTATTCATTCATTAATATCGATAAAATTATATGGATAATTTCTTTACACATGACATAATGCAGTGACAACGAAAAAACAATGTGGACATGGAATACTTAGTCGCCATTTTTATTATTAGTGTTCATTCCGAATTTAATTTTGTACGCTTTATTCTTAAAAAGATATAAATCTATCATAGTCGCCCGCACATACCACTGCAGGGAGATATTTTTTACCAACTTCTAAAAGGAAGGAGATTCTATAATCAGGTGTATGTATTTTTATGTATGTACAAGCATAACTCCGTTGTTAGAATCTGATGATCATTTCACGATTTTTATGATAAAGAAACCGAATTTTCAATAACCATAAGGTATTTCCGTAGTGTAACACATTTTTGATTACGACCTCGATGATAAGTTATCACCATATCGAATATCATTAAAATAGGTTTTAGAGTTATTGATTCACATACAATCAGACCAAACCCCTATATATGTGTGTGTGTGTGTGTGTGTGTGATTATGCGGTATCCTCATACCAGTGAACGCGAAAATCGGCAATCAGGTGTGTCAAACGATCGTTGCGTATAATCATTGGCCCTAAACAAACTATACAGATGCCTATGTAGACCAGTGTCCACAATTTCCATTTTTAAATCAATTAACTACACAACAGCTCTACGATTTTGCCTAATATAACAGCACATTTAAAACTCTATTGAAATTCAAAATACTTTTTTTCAACATTTTTTGCGGCCAATCAACGTAGAGTCTCCTTGACCTGATGACACTCCGTCACGGGCCAACGCATGTCCTACTAGTTTGTATATTAGTAAATAATTTAATTTATACATACATACGCTTTATGGAAAGGAGGAGGCGCTACGTATATTAAGTATCAGCAAACTGCCCTCGCTTCGCTTCGGGAAAACTACGGCTTACGCTAAGAAACAGTACCCGCATTATTTTAAATTAATTTATACGTTTTTTATTTATGGACGAATTGCAGTGAAACGAACTTTAAATGTTAAGAGAGTGAACATTTGTGAAAACCAGAACGAAATCGGTTAAGTTCTGAGATTAGCGTGAACAAACGTACAGAAAAACAGACAAAAATTTTAACAACTATTGTTTTATGTTCTATTACGTTAATAATGCCCCCTAATAATATTTCTTCTTATATATTGTTCATGCACAGAAAGCGACCAGCTAGAATTTTATTATATGTATAGACAGACATACCATATTCGACAGAAACTCTTTAACATATCTATGATACCATTACACATTACGCCGTTGTGTTGATAAGTTAATTACATTTTCAATATCTGTATCAGCTAGAAACCTTTAACATTTACTCACATGAAGACGTTCATGATGACGTTCTCAATTCAAATTAAATGGATTATACCAAAAACACCATGCTCATTTTGACTAAGCAGTTTCCAACTCAAAGTCACTTCCACTTTCGCGCGCGGGCTATTCATAGGCGGCTACGGACGCACTTTTTTAATTATCGCGCTAAGGCCTTGACTCCGTGCCTTTCAGTCATTCAGCCTGTTTTACAGACAGAAATGTTCTGCGCCATTTCAAATTTAAAATTCTGAGGGCGACGCGTGACTAACATGAACGTTGAGAACCGGTTTGTAATCGATTGTTAAGAGTCGTTTTAAAGTTTTCATTATTATCGAGACATTATTATGTTATAGATTAAAAAAAAGTTTTTTTTTTAATAATAAACACAAAATTTATTTTGGAAATGTTTGTAAAAACTAAAGATAGTTAGTTCTCTCTCAATATCTGAAAATTAGACGACAAGTTACGAATTAAATTCGACTACGATAAAGTTTAGGGGATACACAAGGGCGTATACAAGTTCCAAATTTTAGTACAAGCAGGTATTTGCTATCTCTTCAATTCTTAATATGCAATATCAGACAGGTTGTAAGCGGTTTCATCCATTCTTAAGTCCAAGCCCTCCTGGCCTGTTCGAGGTACACCTCGTTCAACAATGCTTAAGGCAACGGCCCAAGAGGGAATTTGACGACCCCGTAACTCCGTTGCTAGCGACCCTGCCTCCCGTATTTTTCTGTATATGTTTGTGATGTCATATATATCTGTGTGAGTACATTGCAGCGGCAACAATAGGAGTTCTAGTATGGTACCTCCTTACATGTATACATATCGTTTCAATAAGTAATATAAAAAAACTAATGATTGTTATGTTACGGATGTTAATGGATGTGGAAGTCTTCATAGCCCTCAGTGTAACTCCTCGGTCCCAGTGATACAGGAGCATTGTACATAAACCACAGGGACTAAAGTTAAATTAATTTAGAATTAGCATTGTAAAAGTCTAATGGATTTTTATTGTACTGCAGATGCGACATAGAAGCGAGTTGGGTGTTTCTAGTTACATAATACGTACTGGAAAAGATTAAAACAACTGTCTGTACTCTATATTTACGTTTTACTATCACCGACCAGGTTGGCTTCTGTCTCCTCTTACGACACCCTGTTCTGAAAGTATGGGATTGGGGCAATATTCTAGGCCGCCCTAATACGGCCAAAAATTTAATTTTGATATGTGGGCACACGCCAAAAGACTTAACACAAAGAAAAAATTTAAATCACTAAAAATATTTGAGGGAAATCTCATCTTGATCACCGATACGCCGTCATATAGATAACAAACGCTGAAATAGTTCCTAGACACAACTAACAATTATCCACCACAGCAGTAGTACCAGAAATAGAAATAGATGTATCGACAAAAATAGACTGATACAATTATAAGCAACGAAACTATGTCGTCATGATTCGGATGGCACACGGAAGAGCGGACCGAATGTAGGTTTTCTGAAAATATAGCTTTAATATAATTGGCCTTGCAGACAAATTTCGAAGACGTAACTTATTTGAAATACCACTATCTATACTAATAAATAAAATTGGAGTGTCTGTTTGTAATATTAAAATAACTGCTTTTTACTACATGCATATGAATATATATACGGTACATATACCAAAATAACATTTGATACAACTTTGTCTTTCTGTTTGTTTCGGCTAATCTTTGAAACGGCTGGACCGATTTTGATAGGACTTTCACTGGCAGGTAGCTGATGTAATAAGGAGTAACTTAGGCTACTTATATTTCTACTAAATAACTTTTTTGTTAAATTCCACGCGGCCGAAGTCGCGGGCACATCTAGTTTAAAATATAAATACGCAATGCAAAATACCTATTTCTTTTTTAAATTCAAATCCTATTTTGTGAAAAGCATTTAGTATTCAGTTTTATTACTTTTTTAGTAATGTGTTCAGTCAAGTCAATATACATTAAACAATTACTGTATTACTTTCCGGCTGTTACTATAAAAAATGAACATCATCGAGTGGACAACCATAACTGCGTAACGTCTCAAACATGGCTGTTACAAGTCACAAGGTATATACTTAATTTAGTAAACTGTATTTCTGCACTGAAATAATTTCAGCAGGAAAATTATACAACAATGTTCTATGATTTTCTCCGTTTTGGGTCGTCCGTTGTGTTCTGTGTGGTAATCTTCCGGCCATTTGCTGCCGTCCGCCAGATGGAGCCAGTGACGTGTGCAATGTTGAAACACATTTCCCGCAATGTATACATACGTAATGTATACATACATACATACGTAATGTATACATACATACATATGTAATGTATACATACATACATATGTAATGTATACATACATACATTACATATTTACTTACATTCTGTGTAAGATGAAAGGGGTGCGGTTTACGACAGACATTTTTCTCAACATATTAAAAGAAAATTTAAAAAAAATCTGCAGCAGTCAAGTGCGAGAAGAAGAAATCTAGATTAATGTTTTTATTATTTTTGAACTACGCTTTTGAGATATACTGCAGCACGCACGTACATTTTTATTCTTTACATTTAGTTTTAGTTTTTTTAAGTATGGAATATTGTTGTTTTCTGATTAGATTTTGTAATAGTATATAACTTTTTGTTTCATGTGCGCTGTGACTCTCTGTCTCGGTTTAAGGTATTTCTTTCTTTGTTTTTACTTTCACATAATGTATTCATGTTATATATATTCACGTAGTCTATGTATTTATGTATGTATACATATATAATTGCTTGTTATGCACCCGTCGAGGTCTTATATAAGAGAATTCTAATACAAATAAGCAATTTGTAAGTATCTTTCAATAGTATTCAATTTCACGTACGTACATAATCTTAAGTTGTAATATGAAAATAAAATAAAGTACCCGGCCGGTCGGTACACTGACAACCGGGCAAAACGTCGGCAACGTAAAACCAGTAACTGCGTGTGATGTATTTCAATGTACAAAGTTTTTTTCTCACAAAAAATCCCTCAAGTGTGTCCGAAGCGCTGCAGCGGGCCCTCGGCGCAATTAGCGAGGAGTACCACTGGTCTAATTACGAATACTTCGACTGCAGTCTGCGCGTTACCGTACTTATACACTGCGCAATATCGCTCTGTCCCTGTACATGCGAACACTGATCTCTATAATCTTTATAAATTATAAGGATACGACTATCACATCGTGCTGTAAGAGCGAGAGAGCTGAGAACTAACACTAGAAGTAAACAAAATGTAAATTATTTGACATTTAACATTTCCCGGTTGATGGTATAATGATCGTGATAGTTAACTTCTTCTAATTAGGCAGTAGGAAATATCTACCATCTTGATTAAATACAGCTGGGAGTAAACTCGGTGATATAGAACTCGGCCACCTGCTAACGAGGAACCGGACGATATTGCAGGATGCACCGCACGGATAGCTCATGCTAACCTATCCATACACCGCCAGCATTCCTAAACAACCACATCCATCGCCACTCGAGTCAGTCTCCTTCCAACTTCCAATCCAGACGGTCGCCTTTAAGTTAACTAATAAATCTTTTTTTGTAAACCCTCTAATTCCGAGACATAGAACTGTACGCAGGTGACGTCAGCTCAGATTCGAGGATAAATAAGACCCTTGTCATCCTTATTTTAGATCAAACGACACACGACATCGACAGCAGGAACTGTGGTCCATGGAACATGATTCTTACGGTATATGTATATCGCGAGCTTTAACGTGTTTCTCATTTATTATCTAACTACCGTCAAGTGTACTCGAATAGGTTGCAAAGGTCCTTTAAGCTTTTCGTACGTACCCTAGTTTGGGGCGTTGCTTCTAAAAACAAAGAGGAGTGTTCCGACGCTTAAAACATGAGCACTGCATTCATGCATGCTTTTCCTTTGCATATGCAATGTAGCATGCTTGCTTGAATGGTACTTGAGTCTCTTTTGTAAACACAGGACAAAAGAGCTAAAGAAAAGTCGAAACCGGATTATGTGACTGATTTAATTAAGACTAGAACCGCCCTCGATTCGCTTTGGAAAATTCTGCGGGAATTTCTCGGGATGAAATGTATCGTAGATTATGACTCATAATTAGAGTTCCAATATGCCAGGCATCATTTAAATCTGTTTGTTAATTTAGTGTAATACGTGTTCAGTCAGGCAGTTAGACAAGACTTCCAAAAAAATATATTTAAATCTCGATCAAATAATATCCAACAAATATTCGATGTACAGATTCGAACCCGTTACAGTTTTATTGGTTAGAAAACAATAAAGATATACCTTAAATATCTTCATAATGTTATTAATGGTGCATCAACTCTGACGATCCACATTGTTCACTCTTAAACTTAAATCTTAACCGGTTTCACTGTGAAAGGAAATTGACACCCGCGCGAGATAGTTGAAGTGTTAATTTAAAAAATATAACATTATTTTACTATTTTACCAAATTACAAAAAACATTCAAATTATTTATCTCGAGACAGAGATATAAGGAGTGGCTCATGATTTTTAATCGTCCATTAAGACTCATTGTTATGGCTACAACTTTTGTAATTTTGACTAGCAACTTAACCCTCCATCTCTCCACTGAAGCAGTGCGGAATAAGCTATTACGCCTTGGAAGTAAAAAGCGAATAGGTGGCAAAGCACTGCGTTGGAACTTGCTTACATTCCGTGTTGTAAGCACTACCTTTCCTTTTGTATAAGATGGACGGTGATGTCAGGTTTATAAAGTTTGAGTTCTTAAAAGTCGCAACGCATCTAACCTAACGCTATCGGAACTATTCGTTTTTATGTGTTCACAGATGTCCGTGGGTTGCAGTGGCCGTTTCTCACCAGGTTAACTGCATTCACCTTAGTTAGTTCCATATGAGCACAAAAGGAGAGACTAACGTGCCTCAGTCTGCCAATATTCAGATTATAAATAAGCAAGGAATATTAAAAACCAAACGCCTAAACGGTGTAACAACACGAAACATGAAACGTTTGTTAGCGTTTTCAACAATTTCAAAGTATTCAACACTCAATATACAGTAACAATTGCGGTTGGGGCTGCACCGTTGAAAAGCGAAATACTCCCAGAATTATTTGCTGTTGCTGTCTCTACCCACACAACACTAAAGATACGTGTAAGAGAGATAGTTGCATGTCTAGGACTCCGCCGGGTGACTTCTAAGTTTAAGGCTGACTTTATGATATTTCACATCAACGAATGTAAAGCCTTAGTTGATTAGAATAAATAGCGAAGGGAATGGCTTTGGAATGTCATGTAAAAGTTTAGAACGAAAAGTTTGTTAAAATATTAAATTCGTGTTAAATGAAACACGTAAATATACTCAAATTAATGTGGTCCCTGGATCCAGTTCAACAAATGGCCTATGCGATCGACGAAACGAGCAACACCTGAGGCAGACCGCTGTCGAAACTGGGTTCGGTGAAGGCTGGTGACAAAATTTCGTGAACGCTTCCATGCTCCATACTTAGACGTGAAGGACACGTTATTAGAATCGACATTAGAATTTTCGATTTTCGGTTTGTCTATAAATCATTTTGTAAATCTCCCATGGAACCGAATAGTACAAAAATTTCCACATTTTCCTTAATTACAAATAGTCACCCGTGCGCTGCAACGGGTCGCTGAAAGGTTAAAGACTACATTGTGTCCCATTTCCTTCTGGGAGCCAGAGATAATAATGAGCTAATACGATAATGAGCTAATATACAGAGATTTCAAAATCTTGCAAAGGGCATCTTACAGCAAGTAAGTCATTAATGAAATGAGTGTACGACATCACAGAGTATAAGCCCTTCCATTCAAGTTCCAATTTCCACGGCTACTTCGCGCCGCAGCCGCGTTTCAAAAAAGGAACGTGACCTGATTACTGACGGAAGCTGTCAGTTGCGTGGCGCAAAAGGCCACAGGTATTTCATCGCCTACTTCACAAGCTTTAACCTTAACCGTATCATCCGAAGGTTTCTTTTCTTATGTATGAATTTTCCCGCGGATACGTACATCGACGAACAGTTTATTGTTCTAGTTGAGACGCCATTCCTTCGCACTTCAGTGATAGACGAGTTAGTTTATTGTTTTCAATTCAATTGAGGCTTCAATCACTTAGTGAGATTCAAAAGTTATTTTAACGGCAAGGCGACTTTTATCGTCTTACTGTTGAATAACTGAAGATAGCGGTGTATTGTGTACAAAGACATGGCTTTAAACAATCGCAATCAACGGAACTTTACCCTTGTAAAGCTATGATATTTTCATAACACTTTGGTAATTATATAGTTTTTTTTGTCAATAGCCGACAAACGAGCAGACGAGCCACCTGATGGTATGTGGTCACAGTCACCTATGGACATCAGCAAGACCAAATGTATCACTGATGCGTTGTCGGCCAGGAAATGAGAAGAAGATAAGAAAGAATGCACTGGCTCTTAAGCCCCCAGCCGAAACACGACGAGTCGTTTGGAGGCTGACTCAAGCAGGAGGGTGGTAACTAGCCAGGTAGGCTTCACGGAAAGGTAATAATACCAGTAATATTAATGACTTAATAATACTGATAATATAATCCTTACGCGAAGCCCTACCACCAAGCGGGTTAGCTTCTATTGCCTTTTACAACACCGCTGGCAGAACACAGCATGGGATTGGGGAGAATATTCTAGGTCGCCCCAATACGGCCAATTTCAAAGTTATACACATGCAAACGCTCATTATGAAAAAATTATGATCAGAGATGAGACGAAAAGAGTTAAGAGTTTCAAAGAAGACGATAAAGCCTCAAGATTTAAATAAGTACGTGATAGCAAACAATACAGGAAGATGAATACATGAGCAACTAAGTTTAATTAATTTAATATTTAAATTAATATAATTAATTAATTAATTAATTTAATATTTTTATCTATTTTTTTCAAAATATATCTTCTACAAGTTCAGTACCTGTGTTCGCGCTAGACATCAACCAAATTGATTTCTGTTGATAAGAATAAATCATGTCGCTACTAACAAAAAAAAAACAGTTGATAAACAAAGATAAAAGGTACTGACATGTATCGTCATTGCTTATTTATATTCGTATAAAGATAATTAAACACAAAACGAATTCTTTCTTTCTGCTATTTGTTTCTGCTATTCAAAAACATTTACGACGAACAGTTTTCGATACCGTTGGCAAGTAAAACATCGATCAGACCGCTAACTGTCCCCATCTCGTGTTACGGATTTAAAACATATTGTGTGTGATGTATATACACATTCAGTATACTTATATATATATACTTATATAGACTGCCTACAGAGGCTTACAAAAATGGCCGGGAATTTAGCAACAAGTACCCTGCTTGAATTGCCCGTCTTTATTTTCTGTTAAAAAAACGCTAAGGATTTTATTCTACGACTTCCATCAATTAATCTAAGTCTAAATCATTTCTAACTGTAATTGTAATTTAAAAATTAAGTAATTTTGTCTATACTGAGTAAATAAATAAATTAATTAATTGTTCGTTTATGATTAGAGCGTATTTACGGGAACTTTTTATTACGGAGCAACCTTTGTCTAGTGTTCCACAACAAACGATGTTGGACGTGGTTACCATTAATTTTCTATATTTTAAGAGTCATCGACTTTATCAACCCGCACACGGAACCGGAATACGGAATGGAAATACCACAACGGAACCCTAAATGCGACGTCGACATGACATTTCTAGACAAGCTATGGTTACAGTGACGGGACAGTAATGGAACCGTGAACGTGACAACACTTCTTTGTTTCCACCCGTGACCCATCCTCAGCCAGTATCATCGTTGTGATAAATCAATTAAATAAAAAAATTCACCAATGCAAAAGAGATATGTAACTTGTATATGGAGACCATGTCCGTCCTGTTTCTAACTATTACTAATTAACCAACATTATAACTACTATGCACTAATACTTACAATTATTGAAATATAAAACACGTTTGAACAGTGCATTTCATTCAAAATTTACACTTCAAACCTGATCTCCCCTTTTCAGTGTATCGGATATCCTAAATCTGATTTTAGGATATATTCAACCATCTTGTTAAGAATAATGATCAATTAATAGAAGATACCCGATTTTATTCGATTATATAAATCAATAACTGGATAGGATTAGAAAGTTGAAGTCCTAAAGTACTTTTATTAATCAATATTATTATAAAAACTGTTCCAATTCAAAACCATGTAATCATTTAGATGTTTTGTGAATACACTTATATGCAAGTAATTTTTTGCCTCTACTACCACCGATTCCAAAAGTGCTCTAACAAATATTACAATAACAAACAGGGGTGAAGCAGCGAAAGAAACTCGTCAACCCATCTTTTAAAACAACATATAGCAAATAAAGTTACATACAAATACAAAGTAAATTTTAATCTGCACGAAATCGGTTGCGTCTCTATTATTTCTACCATGATATTCTTAATCTATAAGCTGTGCTTTAACGCGTCGCTTAAAAATTACAATAGGTAAATCACGTATCTGCTTTGGAATCTTATTGTAAAACGTTATTATAAAAAAGATGGTCGAATCTTTCCAAAAAACAGACGTGGGATAGGAGATTGCAACACATGAAAATACCACCACAGCGGAAAAGTGTCATTATCAAATATAAACGTTAAGTTATCATTTGAATTAATGACATTATTCTTAATTGATCCTTTGAGGCGTCGTATATTGACCTGGCCCATTTTGAAACAACTCGTTACATATGACAAAACTAGTAATATTCACATCTTTTTCGTGCCAATTCAATTTAAAAATATTATGCCATTATTTTATATTGGCATTTTCATCGTAAAATGTAAATTAATGTTTCGTGTCGTTGTAAATATTACGTTGGCATAGGTATGTCCATTGGATTTGTATTAAATTTTTCGTTTATTATAAATCAGCATCTTATTGTATTACAATTCTTATCTATGAAAGTACATGATTAGTCGAAATAATAAGAAATATGTAAGACATCCAATGTAATTACTTACGGTAAACGGCAGGAATCGCCGCAAAAGTTTCGTAAGAGATAGTGCCGGAAGTTAACCGCACGAAAATGCGCATAAATATATGTATCAATCAAACCAATCAACAAATCCACGGTTTAGATTATATAACATAAACCACTCAAGATATTTTTCAACTTTAATGTTTAAATAAATGATTATTACAATTACGATTACGATTATGTCCTAAAGGCCGGTTTCAGTGGTTTAATTATTTTAAAAATTATTAACAGATAACAAAATTATGATTAGTATGATCCATGCCTTTTTTTTACTTCATTCATATTTTTTGTTTCGTTCTTTCTAGTCATAGTAAGTGAGCTCGGCATACGAGTAACTCAATTCACTAACGACAGTATGGTACAAGGGTATCTCAGCGTAATTGAGGAAATCTGCAGCATACTCTACGAAACTGTTACCTGCTGATTGCCGGTTGCAATCCGACTGCTCAGGGTGTACTCCAAAATACTACAATACTCATGAATAAATTCCATCGTTAGTGATCAAACCCGTCAAACTTCCGATCACCTCTCGTCCCCACGTTCCTTAACTTGATCGATCACTTGCAATTAGCACACAATATAATTCCTACAGGTTGCGTTGGCCATTGACCTCACCACAAATCCGTACTTAAGCAACGTAGTGGAGTGCCCACTAGACCTTCCCGGTTACCTGTGCAATGAACTGGACCGTTAACGGTTAAAAGTTCGGATGTAAAATATCGTTTGTCTGCAATCTAAGCCCATTTAAAATAATCGGTACAAATTTTACGAAAGTCATTATTATTAGGGTATTGATAAATGTTAAGTAAACATTTATTTTCTGTTAACGTTTTAGAAAAATAAGGCAACACTAATGAAGTTGTTCTTTGTACAAAATGTTAAATGAATTTAATTTGGCGTCGGCTTTTTTAATATCTAGGCAAATATATGCATATTGTAATATCTCTTTTGTACGTACTAGGATGACACTGTAACCTCGTACTTGTGGTGCTTCCTCCTTAAGGGTCACGAGTTCAACTCCCGCGACAGAAAATGCGATAGATAAGTATTTGTTCCCGGATCTAGTCGTACTTGTGGTGCTTCCTCCTTAACGGTCACGAGTTCAACTCCCGCGACAGAAAATGCGATAGATAAGTATTTGTTCCCGGATCTAGTCGTACTTGTAGTGCTTCCTCCTTAACGGTCACGAGTTCAACTCCCGCGACAGAAAATGCGATAGATAAGTATTCGTTCCCGGATCTAGTTGTACTTGTGATTTTTATTTTCAATGTCAAAAATCGTCGGAGGCAAATATTAAGCAAAATCCTTAAACTATTTACATACCAAACGTATGTAAATATTTTTAGAAACTGCGGTTAATATTCAATATATATTTAATTTCATATGGATAATTTATGAGTAAAACAATTTCTACTGACTATAATATATCCGACTGGAACATTTTTAAACGACGTAAAATAGTATGACTAATAATTTATGTATCTTTTTGGAATATTTTTCCTATCAATATAATAATTATTTAACGTAGATACTAAAAAGTTTGTGTGTGTGTGTTACAAATTGTTATTACCACAATTGTATAACACACCACTTGCGTTGGCTTACGCATGAGTCAATCACTAAACAGCAACATGAACAGTAACGAACATAATATTAATTTGTAAGAGAAATGCAATGATTAATTTCACATCGTTACATTTTATTGTCTACACAATGAGCGAGATCCTTGACTCGGTAAATTAAATGATACTGCCTAATTTACCGTGCAAATAACTTACCGCCGAATTAGGTGTAAAAAAAAAGAAAATGGGTGATTGTTCATTAATCATAAAGTTCATGTTTTTCACATTAGCAGTCCATTCCAGACCACAGAAGAACTCCGAAGCATAATGGAGGAGAAGTGCTATGCTATGCTTCAGTGCTTATTGGTGCACAGAGATTTAATATAAAAATCACGAACGAAAATATGTTGATTGATACCAAAAATATTTCTAGTCTGTTTCTGAGCGTCACAACAATCAATCTCGTATAAATCAGTGATAATTTTCTATTGAGGCCTTCAATAAAAATAATTAAAAGTAAATAAGGGAAAATTTATAATTACAGTCGATTGAAGAGTTTAACTGAATTTATAATGTATAAATACTTATATGAGTTTACTACTTAAACTCTGACAACAATGTGCGACTTGTGTACACAAATAAAAAAGAAATGTCATACTTGTTATCTATCCTTATTTATTTAAAGCAAAAAGATATCAATATTTTAACTTCATTCATGAAATAACCACACCTTACGCGTGATAATAGTATAATCAATCTACCCTTAACAATAAAACTAAATCTTAATTCAAACGATCAATAAAAAAGAGACGCGAAGCTGTGTGTATATTTTTACGACTTTGCCCACCCATTACTGGCAAGAAAAGCCGCAGAGGAAAAGGAAATATTAGTGATTTTTTGTCGAGCTTCTCGTAACGTACCGACAAAATACAGGGGGCGTGAACCCAAACCCGGCATTCCAACATCTGTTGCGACTTGTGACCAATATCAAGGCTGTAGACGTAATAAATCAAGCCATTAGAAAAAATCGGACGAGAAAATGTCATGGCGCCAGCCGTAGCTCTTCCAACGGGGCGAAGCAATTTTTTATTTTCTTTTTGAAATTAGAGGGCGAAAATTAAATTTCATAAAAAAGACATCAGTGGAATGGATGTTTTATCTTTACTAACAAGTACTGAACACATTGATAGTCGTTTGAGAGCCGGTGCACAGACAGAATTCTACAATTCAGTTTTGCAACCATACTTGCCAGTATTCAAAGGAAATTAACTTAAATTTAAGGGACAATAATAACACTAATCTATATTTGACACTTTAACTGAAGAAAAGATGACCTCTCTGAGGATTAAGACATTATCTTAGCTTATTATTATTATTAGTATTGGGGCGGCTTAGAATATTCCCCCCAATCCCATGCTGGCAGAACAGGGTGTCATAAGAGGCGACACAAGCCAGCATGCTTAGTGGTAGGGCTTCCCGTAATGATTATATTATCAGTATTATTATTAAGTCATTAAAATTATTACTGGTATTATTATCTTTCCGTGAAGCCTGCCTGGCTAGCTACCACCATCATGCTTGAGTCAGCCGACAAACGACTCGTCGTGTTCCGGCTGGGGGCTTGAGAGCCAGTACCTTCTTTCTAACCTTCTTCTCATTTCCCGGCCGACAACGCATCAGTGATTCTTTTGGTCTTGCTGATGTCCATGGACGACAGTGACCACTTACCATCAGGTGGCTCGTCTGCTCGTTTGTCGGCTATTAAAATTTTGAAAAAAAAGACAAGATTGTTGGTCTAAAACATTGGAAAAACTATTTCCGTTTGCTTATGTATTGAAACTAAATAAAAGGAAGTAACTGAGAGTATATTTTATTCAGCTGAATGGTCACCGACGTTGTAAATGTAGCGTTTTAAAATACGGGTAACCATACGACTGTGTAGTAGGTATGTACAACCAACCAATCGCGTTGAGTGTTAACCACTAATATGTCAGGGGAGTGCGCCGATCTGAGATGTTGAACGCATATTGTGGATACTGTTAGTGTCACGTCGATAAGTGTTTAAGAACA
This sequence comes from Megathymus violae, assembly GCA_003671415.1. Lineage (NCBI taxonomy): Eukaryota > Metazoa > Arthropoda > Insecta > Lepidoptera > Hesperiidae > Megathymus > Megathymus violae. The sequence goes on from PDGT01000025.1 coordinate 3,858,864, forward strand.
GCCTTTAGAAACTACTTTGAGATATTTAAGTGCAGTATGCCTTGCTCTTAACTTAACTCACTCTCTTAACGAGAAAAATCCCGTTTCCTTCTTAGCGGTCAACGTGCCGGTGATGTTTTCGGTGTTACGTATGTCCGAAGGCGATGGTGACCACTTTGCATCAGACAGCCAGTTTGTCGACTATTAACAAAAAATATCTGTAAATTTGAAATGAGAAGAATTTTTGTTAAGAAAAATATTTACACCATAATTTAAGAACGTTTTAGACAATATTTTTAATAGATATGGAGTAGCTGATATGCTTTCAGTCCATTGGATGTTGGGCCCGTATCATTACCAGTTCTATTTCAAGTCGATCACAGATCTACGGCTCATCCTGTGGACTGCGGTGTTAAACCTCATTTTTCATCAATTAGCTTTTATAACAGATTAGTTGACATTAGTATTTCTGAGGTTACGAATTAAGAACCTAAAAGTATAATAAAAATCATACAAGCTTACTTTGCCAAATAATTCAAGTAGAGGTTTGTTGAAAACAATATAATTAAATAATTTAATGTCAACAATAATATAACACATTATTTAATGTCTGTAAGTACCGGTTTCTGAGTGCGCATGGTAACCACTCCATTCAGACAACCATAATAAAATGTATTTGTAAAACGAGAAAGTTGGCGCGAGGTACACTTCGGGCGAATTTATTATTTAAAGTTGATATTTAAAGTAACTAAGCACTTTAGTCTTGGTTTAGCCTAAATTTAATAATTTCATTTAATCAATCCGTGTCTATATAAAACGATTTATTTGCTTGATTGTTGCCAAAACTTTTATTTGTTCGAACCGTGATTGGCACACCCGACAAAAAAGGATTTCCGGTCGTTGTACTCGTATAAGAGATCGATGTTTTTTTTTTCATGGTCATCAAGTACCGTAACGAAACTTTTTGTCAGGGCTTCAGCTTTTAATAAAACAACAAATATTACCAATTTTATCAATATACAATTCATGTTCGAATATTTTCGTTAATTCGTTTGTTTCATTATTCCAACTTGGAACATCTTTATCGCCGTCACTAACGTACAGTCTCGTAATCAGCCGATATACGCTACCTGTACACAATATATATACATATATAAGTATGAGAACATATAACTACAACAAAATATAAAGAGCTCCATCCGCTTCCGTTGTTATAGCTGTCACATACAATATAGTTCGCTTTTCCTGGAAACAATTTCGGATGCACCGGGACGAGAACAGAAAAAGTATGGCCGCCGTGGAAAGTAATGGACGGAACAAACAAAAACGCGCTTCCAAGGGCTGACGCGACAGGGCGTTACGTCGCAGCGAAAATAAATTTTATAGACAATAAATGTATAGAACCCTCCCTTAATAAAATCTGCCGTCAAATTGTTTTAATGGGATGCCCTGGAAGATCCTATAAAAGGTTGCTAAGAAATGAATCAGCAATTCACTTAAAGTTGTAAAATAATAAATCTTTTATGATAATATCATCTTTAAGTAGAACTCTACCCACAGAGTACTGAAATAATAATAAATAATAATAATTGTAATAAAATGATCCAGCTTATTAATTAAAAAAAAATAACTACGACAAACTAAGTTTGCTATTATACGGTTGCTCAGAATCACAATATCCAACAATAGCATTAGCTTTTCCGTTTATTTTTTCAATCATAACTATTATGCGAACCCTGAAACATTTAGCGGCGACTTAAGCCCAGCAGTGCGACCGTCCCAACTTCAATAACTCGCGCATGAAAAGCACTCAGCATGCTGAACTTATGACCCTCTGTCATTTTGAAAGAATCAAACCACTAAGTCAAGCATTCAGCATACCAGTAGCCAATCCACGTAATAGTAAATGGTCACTGCCGTTAATGGACAGCTACGGAAACCTTGATTGCAGTAACAAGTCCAATCAACAAACAGGCAAGTTACCAAATTCGCACTTCAATATTGCATCCCAAACGAATCAAAAGCACTTCACGGTCGGTATTCAGAATGAGGGTGGTAATAGGCCTGGAACGCAAAAACCTTTCCATCACACACGACACATATTCTCATTGTTGTAAAATATGTCAGGAAATAAATCTAATATAATATAATAAGCTATTGTTTCACATGCTTTACCAGCTTTGTATACCACTGAAGCTAGCGACTATGGCTATTCAATTATAGGTATATAACATACTAGGTGAAGCACGATGTAATTTGAATATTACATTGTTTAAGCGGCTGCAGTCCACGTTAAAGTAAATTACTATGACTGAAAACTTAATACAGTATTCGGTTATAAGTTAGCCATGTCTTTGACTTCAAGTAATTTCTCCAACGACTCGTAATGATAACTTCGCACAAGAGTTTCCGAGTAAAAGCATAAAGGTGCAGACAGACGAGCGGAGCTAACGTCAGCACTTCTTGAATTAAATTTACTGTACAGTCAATGGCAGTTTTCCGTTTCTTCAACGCATTCAGCCATTTTAACTTAATTTTATTCGCAGACTGTTCAACAAACGCAGCCCATTCATTCTGTACACATTTTATATGAGCCTGACCCGGATTTTTAAATTCCTGCAACCAGGAAAATGAGTAGTAAAAATTTTAATACGTTAACCAGCGGCCCGCTCCGACCTCGCTCGGGTTGAACAATTAATTATACATACATGATTATTCAAAATTTTATGTTTCTTGCCAAGATTGGACATCATTAGTTTATTGATATTTTATATAGCCATCATATGCGTAATCACGTGTTCTCTCACCACATGCCATTTTTTATTACGATCGCTCAAGCCGTTCTTGAGTTATAACACATATAGACAGACAGACATAAAAAACATTTCAAAACGGTCAAATTGATGTCAGTGAGTCATACAACGAATATAAATCGTAAAATTTTACAAATAAATTAAATGTAAGGACAAAGAAGCACTACAGATTTATACAGGACTTAGTATAAATAAGTATTTTCAGTATCTTTCTAGTAACGCGTGACGATGAAAACACAATATGGAATGTAACTCCCAGATCAAGACATAGTAGCTACTACTAATAGATCTGTCATAAATATATTATTTAAAAATAGATGCATAAATAAATATAAAATACGCATGACATGGTCTGATTGACCCCAAGCTACATATACAGAAAAATTAATATCAGTAGAAAAAGTGCGATTGTTGACTTACTGCGAAGAATTCTAAATTGATTAACCGTACTTCGAAGATCCTTGTCTTTGAGGAAGAAGTTTTTGTATGGCTACTACGTAACAGGGAATGTACAACGTCCTCCAAACAGGTGGGTTGATGACTTGAACAGGCGAAGATTCCGGGACAAATTTGTGAGGCGAAAATTTTGTCTATTAACCCTAATATTACTATGGATGCATGATACACAAAATAATACAAATACTTATGTACACAGAATTAAAAATTAATATCAACTAAATTAAAATATTTATTTCCTAAAGGTAAATAGACAGTATACTCATGCGGTAGTCCATAGCGCTGCATGGAGCGCTATTCGCTACTATCGCGTAACTGTTGCACCAGTTACAATGGCCGCTATTCCATTGGAATTGACAGAGATAAGTTGATCGCCGTTGTTAGATTTATTCAGTACTCCTACTTTTATCTAACGTTTCAACGCTATAGCAGTTTATTTATAACAAGGTGGGCCGTTACCAGGACTTTCTATGACGATATAGTAATCTACTAAATTGTGTAACTTTGTCCAGTTCATCAAGCCAATTTGCTACAAAATAAGAGAGGCTTTGCAACACAATTATACAATTCTTTCGAACGTATATTTGCATATATTTAAAATTAAGACAATTGGAAATGCATCCCTTGACATAGGTCTCTTCGTTTCGTAATAAATCATTTCTGTGAAATATCTATCTAATTGTTTATCCAATAATAGAGTAGATAATGCTCGAAGTTCATTTGGAAAGCAGTCGATACTCTATTATGTCTTCGCATTTCAATCAGCTTACCAAATGTCCGTACGCGAAGTCATTAAACTTCATCGGAAGGGTCGACGCGCGCCGACGGGCGGCCGGAGTGCCAGGGACACGAAGAGTGCTCCGACGCCACTACTCGACGAGAATAGCCCCCATCGATCGCGAGTGTGCGCGTGTCTGAACTATCGATGTCAATTTTTCACAACACTGCTTCCTTAAACGATCTGTGGTGTGATCTGTGCTGTTCTACCGATAGTGCTGCCTCGGCCCCCAGGTCATTAATGACTTCTTGCACGATATTTCGATATTAGCTCTACCCTTTTTTAAATCGATATAATTATTTATTCATTCTATTTATTTTCAGTTTTTTTTTACATTCACAATATTCATGACTAGTATCGATTTGCGTCGCGTGGTTGTAATTTTTTTTATGGTAATAGTCGACAAACGAGCAAACGAGCCTGACCTGATGGTAACCCATGGACAGCAGCAAGACCAAAGGTATCACTGACAGGTTGTCGGCCAGGAAATGAGAAGGTAAGAAAGCAAGTAGCAAACCGGGATGCAGTATGCTTCAGCGGTGTGCACAGGATTATGACACTGGGTATGCGGCGGAGTACTCGGTCACAAAAACTTTTTCTTTTATAGATTTTTAGCATAGCCGCAGCCACGCGACGGATCTCTAAGTCGGAAACCATGCTAACAGAACAAGTCTTAGATGTTATTTTTATTTTTTATTAAAAACACATTTTCAACACAAACCTCACAATCAAATAACATTTAAAAAAAATCAACAAACGCACTAGTAAAAGCAAATCACTACAATTATTATAGAAACTCAGTAATAATTATATATTATATATAGAAATTATTTAAATCTGAATATCCCGAATCAGTCCACACTGTAGTAGAATTACTAAACAATATGCAAGGAAAACAATATAATTTAATCGTGTGTACACAACCACACAGCCAGTTATACGTTTCATAACTTTTAACATGAAACTTTCGAGTTACATTCACTTTTTGCTGGTTTAATTGTTGTAACTCGGGTACACACCTACCTTTAGACACAATTTGAATCTTTTCACTGAATGACAATTGTTATTTTTGATTTTTTATAAACACATTTTCAACACAAACCTCACAATCAAATAACATTTAAAAAATCAACAAACGCACTAGTAAAAGCAAATCACTACAATTATTATAGAAACTCAGTAATAAACTGTTAAATATACACACTTTCAAATGTTAAAATAAAAAATCTTTTAAGAAAACTATAAGTATACTGGCGCAAACAAAATAGTAAACAATGCTTATCACATGAAAAAAGCAAACTGGCCCCCGCGAAACACAAAACATTTCTGCTATTTAAACAAGTAAAACCTTACTAAACAAAAATGCATAATGTGCATACGTGATGTGCATAGACGTATTAGATTTCCGTCTATTATTTTTACTCGGATTATAGGCAACGAACATTTCCGATTACTCCCGATAACTGCCGAACTTCCGTAGCCTGCCGCTGGAGTCGCGGCTCTCGATATTCATGGGTGTGTGCGTTTGCGAACTGTGCACGGACACCAAAATTACTACACACATGCGAACAAATGTCATGCGGGACGCGACGGCATGACTTGCTTGATTAGGTACATTGTTTTGCAGCGCCGCTTGCTCGTTGCCAAACGCCTGGCAAACATAATGTTTGTGTGCTTGCAAATAGGTGCTATTTATAAAATATTAGGCGTTTTTAAGTTATTACATTTTGTTTATTCATTTATTTACTATTAATTAAAGTCATCTAAAACGTACGAATGTTTTATTAAAATATGTGTGAAGGGCAAGTAAAGCACTGCATTTCTGCTTACAAGGAGCGCACGCCCCTGGTTTGCTTCTAGTGGTAAAATACGTTACTTACCTGGCTTACTATCACTCTCTGTAATCACCCTTAAAATGTTTTAAGTCCTTCAGAAGCAATGTTGGCCAATTAGTAACTGGCAGGTCAATATAACTTTATCCACGCTTACCATGAACTAAAATATATAAAATACACAGTGTATACATATTAATGTGTGCAGTAAATTCAACGGCATAGTGTGTAAAGGCGCAAGTTCACCTGCATTTACAAACTTGCGAAAGACACGCAACAAGCTGATTTACAAGTACGTATTTTTAGGAGGTAAACAAACGCCTGACAAGAGTTTCATCTATGTGTACTTAACAAAAGAAAACACTTTTGATTCAACGGTATAAAAAACTCACCTGTACCCAGATCACAAGGTGTAATTCATTCCCTTTTATGTAAGTTAAATTGTCGATTTCTCACATAAAGCGCAGTACACACGTCGGTTCAGCTGGTAATTGAAACTGACGCCGTTTCACAAATAAACAAGCCGTTGAATAATGAAATATACATAAAAATTCCTTGTATCCGTTACAACTTCCTGAGTGTACACGTAACGTGTTGGGTTACTCTCTGAATCCTAGCAACATCGTCGTAAATAGAACCTTAATATGATTATTGTAAGACTCATTACCTTTCGCTCCAAAATACATTAATGATTCCTTCACACTCGAGCTGGTAAATGTGTACACGTGGAAAAAAGCGTGTGTGTGTGTGTGTTCTTAATTTAAATCGTCGTATCGTAAGATTCTTTAGTGGATTTGAATCTAGTTTATGAACTTGTATTTTTGGCGCGTTTACGAAATTCGTAAAGGGGAAGATTTAATCCTATTAGGTACTGAAAAAGAATATTTTATAAACATGTATATATAGTTTACAAAAATATAAACTGTTTTTACCATTGAAGTAAAACGAAGTGAAACAGGCGCAGTTTGTAAGATACTTGACGTTAAGTTAAGTATGAATTAACGAGATATATCAATTTTTAAGTTGATAATATTGAAACAACAACAAATACAAAATATATAAAAAAAACTGAATGATTTTATATTTCAACGCTATGGGAAATATATGGTTAGATTAGTGTGAGGTTACAGTAGAGTGAGATGGGGTGGAGTGGAGCTGAATGGAACGAAGTTGAAGAGAGAAATAAGCAGGGAACATCATTATTGAAAGGAAGTTCCTTATAACACGGCGCTACGCTACTTATCGGAATAGCACTATTTCAAAAAATATATAATTGCCTTCATAGCCGGACATTAATATTAAATTTGAGAGTGTGTGAGAATTTTGGATGTTATACAGTACAGAGCTAAAAAGTTTAAGTTTAAAATATTCATAAAAACTAGCTACACAGTTATTATTAAGGTGCAGTTGGACAGTAAAAGCGCGAAGTAGCCACAACTTCGTCACGAGCCTCGTTGCTATGGCTTCCCGTTAATTACCTGCAAACCTCTTTACGTACGTATTTAACCTTTTAAACTGTTTTCCGTCTTATGTATGAACTTTTTATGCTTTGACATTATTTCCGCTAAGGTTAAGTCTCTAAATGGGTAAAACGTTGCGCATTTTTATCGCAGTGAGTGTATGAGTAATTTATTCACGTGGGCGTACGTTATAGGCTTAAAATAATTACTTTTAACAAAACAAGAGACGAGGCACTTCCTTGCCTCAGATAACACATTAAGCCCAGACGGAGAGGATCTGGTTATTTTTATTATACAGAAGCAATTAATTGTTATCTGAGGCTTTCGGACGACATAAAAACTCCATAGTCGAATTCGTATTTGGCTTATTTATTAGACTCCATTATTTCCCTAGTAAATGCATTTGTGCAATCTCTGACATACTGTTCTCACAATCACAATCGAACCGAACGACACCAGAATGAATACTACCGGGGTAAACCGAGGATAAGGCATATAATGGCTTACGTCATTTGAGAATGATGACGATATCCAAGAGGTCCTGCCAGCGGATCTTTTGTAACAATGAGCACTTTGATTTGTTGGTCTATCTATACAGTTTAACACACTCAAGGTGAAAACTTCAACTCTATAAGAAGCGGAAAAGTGGAAGACTGAATCGGATTCCCGGACTCCGTGCGGCCGCGTCTCAAGGTCCCTCTACGTCCCTTAAGACGCTCAGGGAGAATGATGGAAAAAGGTTAATTTCAATTCAGTTGCAAGCAGAGACACGTAATCTGCACAGGCCGTTGACGGATTGCAGCCAGTATTTCGAAGTGTTCTGTAGTTCATCTTTAAAACAGAGAGATTACGTGTATCGTCAAGCATGTACCAAATTACCGATTGACGCCTATAACGAAATAAGATAAACGACAAGACTTCGACACTCTTAACCGCACAAGGTACGGTATCGCTTCATATTACAGTTAACCTAAATCTGAATGTGGTTGTAACGCAATATTACAGCCTGCGTTAGTGTGATCGACTGATCGGTGTTCAGAGGACTCTGTACAGTGGACTGTGGATTGTTAAATATACGGCACATTGCGTACGTCCATATTAGACATTTAAAATGGCTCCAATCTCTTAGGGATCGAGCTTGGAGAGTTCAATTTTTGTGCAGTTCAAATGTGTGGAATATTTAGTAGACAATTATTACAATTTAATTGTTACAAGGACCAATTGCCTAAATTTATTTTTTGTATACGTTCAATGTTATTTCCATCACTAAGGATACAACTCATTGCACTACAAGCATTCTACTCTACCTCTAACTTCATTACGTTCGCTTGTAGCTTCAAATACGAATACACATTATACCCCTCTTCGGGTGCGATTGATTAGTTCAGTTCTTACAACAATTTGAACTATTATTACATCAATGTGTAATCAATCTACGCCACAAATCATAGTTAAAAATACTGCGGTCCAAGCCTAATAGTTTTGCTGATGTGCGCATGCCGCCGAGTCCTTTTTAATATACCACTCATTTAAATTCAGAGCACGTTTCTGACAGTTCTCTTCTTCTCTGGTACAATAAGTTCGTGAGAGATCATCTTTTCGTTTTGCTAGCCAAGAGTACAGAATACAATAAAATGTGCAAAAATATATTAAAATAAATATGCAATAAATTTAACCAACATTCAAATAAATTGTCGCAACGATTTTAGAATTACAAAAGTATTTGAACATGATATAAATTTAAACTCGCAACACCATTTCCCACGACCAAAAAACTGAATACCAAGAAAACAATGAAATTGAGTGTCAAAATAATTATGACAGCGATTTCCGTACTTGTTCCGTCGCAATAAAGTCTATTTGGAACAATAAAACTTCTTTCCCGCTCATTTCCACAAACGAGTGACCCGTGACTGACACATAACGTTATTGTATTTTTTTATCTTCGTTACACAATGTGTATAATAGAGGTCAGTGAACACAACCCTAAAGAGTAGTTTAGCTATTTCTTTTATTCTAGCGAAGACTCAAGAGTCGGTGAATTTTGATACTTGACTAGAATAATACAATTTTACTCCCCATTATAATTTCTCAATGCAGTCATCGCCTGTAATTGTAATATCACTTAATTTTATTGTCTGCACTGTTTTCGTGTATTCTGTATAATGTACATAAAAATTGACGATCCTAAATGATTAAAAAACTTAGACTTCATCACCACTTACCTTCAGGTGGGATAGTTGTCAAGCTTTAACTTATTTTATGTAAAAAAAAATTGGGTTTTCTTTTATTACATTAGGTCTGCTCGTTTACCGTTTATATCTCTATATGAAGAAAATTCATTAGGATTTCTTAGGTGATAAAAATGTATAAATCAAACAAAACATAATTTGTAACGTTTTCATTAAATTTGTTACATCGTCCAATGCTAACTACTATTAAGTCCAACCATTGTAGGTTATATACTTTCTTTGGAATGTTTTATGTTACATTAAATAAATATATAATATAAAGTTGTTATGAAGCGCTCTGCATCATCACAAACCTTCACATCTAGCACACATAAACACACTCACACTCTCATGCACACATACACTACACACCATTCACTACACTACAAACAATTAGTATTATTATTATTTTTTTTTATTGTATTATTTCTTGCGTAGGTACTTGCGAATCTGAGTTGCGAACTTTTTTAAATCTGTACTAAATTATGCTACTTATAAAATTGACATTATTGTAAAATATAGTAGTTAGCTGTAAATCTGTGTTTAGTAAGATTAACGCAACCTTTTATATTATTTGTGCTGTTATGTACTATCGTCGCCTTATTTAATTTCTAAATTCATTTCTTCACCCCTCCTTTTAGTATTGTAAAAAAAAAATAGGCTACAAAATATGTATTCGATTTGGCTTAAGTTCAATGTATGTGTAATGGGTAACATACATTAATTATAACGCTGTGAATACAAGTTTAAATAAATAAATAACTAAATAAATAAATAAATAAATAATGAACATAGTAACACCAGCCTATTAATGATGTAATTTGTTATATGATATCATCATTACATAACTACATTTAACAAACATTCAATTATTCATCACTCATATAACATTTGTGTACAATTCATTACATTATTGAGACATTCGGCAGCGCTGGAAAAAATGCCAGGACTACTACTAAGTCTGGTAGTTAATAGTCGAAGTTTTGCAGCTACTATTTAATAATTCCACCGGATGCTTTTTAATTGACGGGCAAATGTGTACCCTAAGTACTTCGTTGTACTTCAATACGAATCTCGAGAAAAAATGACAAATTATAGTTGCCTATTTATATCGCCTGAGGTCGATCGGAAAATTGTGTTGTGTAATTTCCGAGTGTGTATACAGCGCGTATAAGGTAAGTTTAATTAGGTGCTCTTTAATAAATGTTGCTGACAATATGACAATTTACCACGATGTAGTGTGGAAGTGACAAAACGTGTCATTAACTGTGAATGACTATTTTTTTTTTGTTAAAAGCCGACAAACGAGCAGACTAGCCACCTGATGGTAAGTGGTCACAGTCACCTATGGACATCAACAAGACCAAAGGTATCGCTGATGCATTGTCGACCAAGAAATGAGAAGAAGGTAAGAAAGAAAGTACTGGCTCTCAAGCCCCCAGCCGGAACACGACGAGTCGTTTGGCGGCTGACTCGAGCAGGAGGGTGGTAGCTAGCCGGGCAGGCTGCACGGAAAGATAATAATACCACTAATAATATTAATAACTTAATAATAATACTGATAATATAATCATTACGGGAAGCCCTACCACCAAGCAGGCTGGTTTCTGTCGCCTCTTACGACACCTTTTTCTACCAGCATGGGATTGGGGTATTCTAGGCCGCCCCAATATGGCCAAGCTTAATGTATCAAATATGTATGTAATGTATATGGCGGGATAATGATCTGATCCTGTCGCTGAAATCAATGAAATTTTTTATTTTATTTTTTATATATAAATTACGAAATTTTGTATGAAGAATGGACGTCCTATTTTCTATAAATATAATAAAATTCTAACTGATCAATTTCTGTACATTAACGATATACGGGCAAAAATATTATTAGGGGCCTTTATTAACGCAATAGAACCCAAAACGGTAGTTGTTAGAATTTTGTCTGTTTATCTGTACGTTTGTGCTCGCTAATCTCAGAAACGGCTTAACCCATTTTGTGCTGGTTTTCACACAGTAAGCATCACTTAATAAGTTTATTTCATTGCAATCCGTCCATAAATAAAACAAAATTGAATTATTATATGTATTTCTAAATCACAGATCGAAAAAAACCCAGAAAAATATCTTTAAGCGTCAGGTTTGCGAAGCGAAACGAGGGCATTTGCTAGTTTTACTTTAACATTTAAGCATTGAAGTTACAGAATGAGTTTCTGATTACTTACTGTTCAATTTAAGTACCTATTTTTTTAATCGTGTATTTTTTCACCAGTGAGGTGAAAAATTGAATGTGTCGCAAGAGACCAAAGTGATTTATCTTGTCTTCAAATTCCACACTAAGTTCAATATGTACGTTACGTTCGCGGTTTAAGTATTGTATCCAAAATTTTACTTATGAGTCAAACACTGCACTCGCAATATAAACAAAGTTTGCTTCTTTATTCAATAAATGTATTTATTAACGGAAATTTCTAGTACTAAGTGTTCGGTTCTGATTTATTTTCCTCAATATATATAATTTTAATTCAGCCGACGTTCCAATCTACTCATCCATTAGAAATCGCCTTCCTCTGCTCGCCGCGCGCCCACCAGCATTCCGCAATTAGACGTTTTAACGAACACTGTTAAACCGGAATTAATGTAAAAGAAAAAAAAACTTATTACCTCAGTACTTTTTAGTAATAAGCTAAATGACCGGGGGCACTAAATATCAGCAGTTATTTGTGTTGCTCATCCAGCTCGGGGTTTTCGAATACACTTCAAATTACAGTATTATCTAATCGTTGCATTCATAAATAGAAAATTGAATAAATTTTCTCGTCTATTACACATTTTATATTCGGCAGCTCGGCCCAAATGGTGCTCGGAATTACTTGAAGAACTTGTTAAGGTGGTTCTTTATCAACTGCCTTCACATCGACGTGTTTACATCCGGATCGATTTAACCAGAACTAGTTTTAAAGATGGTATTACCACCCGTCTCGGGCGTCTCATGTCGCAGGATCACCTGCCTCACGTGGGCCCCGAACTGTCAGCTAGCTAATTCATGTGTCAACTGGGGTGGGCAACTTCGCGGTCGCTCCATATTTGTGCACGCAGTACGAAGCGGTAAGATAATAATCGCGACGAGATTAGACATCGTCGACACCATTATCTACGTTCCTTCGAAGGGCATCAGACAACCACTAATCCACCATGGTACGCATACCTACTTACACTCAATAGTCATGGCTTACTTGTTTGCATGATACTTGGATCCAAATCAGGACTATTGCACCAAAGGGATATCTGATGAAAGTTCTTTAAAATTCTGTGTTTGAGTGTATTTTTTGAAACCTATCACACGATGCGGTCCTGCGCGTCAAACTCGTATTCGGTGCTAGAATTCTACTCTATATTGACCATAATATGTCAACGTTATTTTATAACGTTGGCGATAACGGACAATATTTTCAAATGAGGCTGGAACTGGCAGCCCAAAAAAATTCTAAATATTTCGCTAAACGGAACTGAAAAATAGTCTCAGTAACACCCGAAAGTAGAAGTTAGAAAAAAGGAGCAGTCAAAATTGCGGTTCCTGATTCATGTGGATCCTAGACTACCCAAGACGTTTTTGTCTTCCAGAGATAAAGCTCTTTTGGAGTTCCTGGGTCTGGTCTATTCGGCGTTATGCAGGACAAATACCAAAGTTATCCCATTTGCGACGGATGGCTGGCTGTGATATTTTATCCCACATTCATCAGAACCCATCCCGGAGACCCCCGATATCTTTTAGAGCTAACAATAAGTGAAAAAGACATCAATCTGCTATAATATATCTTGAGAATGTATGTGTAATAATACATGAGTCATATTTTTTCCACAGCACATCAGACAATGTTCGCAATGTTTATAATGTCTACAGCCGCACTAACAGATTCTAACTTACTTCCAAACTAATGCAAACGGGTAATAGCCAGCAAATATATTATTAAAGTTTACTAAAATACAAGCTTTTCACAGCCACAGGTCCTTATATTACTTGTTTTTAAGTTAATGGTCGGCGTATGAAAATAAATGTAAAGAGCAGACGTGACCTACTGCCCCGGCAGCGCCGCTCGCCCGCTGGAGCCACTCACTCCAACCCTCTCGACGGGGCACGCAAATCCCGGGCTCCAGGGACGGTAAAAGCCTATTACTTTACTATTCACAACTGTCCAAATGAAAACGTCAAGTATACGAGAATGGGGCTTACGTTAAACGCTTTATTTAAGTCCTCATTCGTGGAAAGGTCTCAGGTGAGGGATAAATCCATCTACATACTGTACCAGTGCTACTAATCGATACCTATATTACATTTTTACAGCTAACATTCAGCGTTTTATGGTTTTAACAATTCCTCTTCATATGAGTTTCCTCAATAATCGGGAATAAAAATTATAATTTGTTATTAGTTCGATATTCAAAAACATAATTTTTACAATATTTTGTCTATCGCTATCTCTACAGTCGCGGTACTTGACCTGGTTAAGTCCGATCTGTTTCCGGCTTTTCTCTCCATTTCCTCATAACTCTAATTTATTACAGATACGAGCATTTTATCTAAATTTCTATTCTAATGGTTTCAGATGTAAAATAACCTTGAAATAGAAAAAAAGATGACGTGTAACAAAACTATCGATGTATCATATTACAGGAAACGTATTCTGACATTGGCGGAAATTGGTAGATGTGTAAATACTTTTTCACGGTGTTCAATAGATGAGCCCTCCTAACTAACCAGGCAGATTAAGAACCCTATCACCACATACAAGTATCTGCCGTCAGGATTAACCAGAGCCCGGCGACCTCTACTAAGAATAACTTATAAGCATTGCCGTAGCGGTTGCCCAGCACCGATACACCGCAAGCAGTGTCGACTTGGAGGCAAACATAGATTTTTTACATTTTTTACTTTTCTACTTTGCTACTTTTAATATATTTTCAGGTAATAAGTTCTTTCGTTACTATACTATACGTTATATTATACAGGAATCAAACCGAAATCAACGAAACATTCAGTGCATATCCCATCAGAACTCGAATAGGTTGTATCTTCTTTTGAATAAAAAAATAATTTATTACTCACCAATGAAATTAACCAAAACTAAGAAGCCTATTAATCAAAAATAAATCATAAACAAACGACCTAAAAGTCCCTTTCGAATTTAAGAATACCACCTGGCATCCTACGTGAAAACCGTTGTATAACTCCAAATAGTAATTATGTTGGCAATAAATGCGATACTGCATCAATCGTAAGTGATCGACATAATTGTACAATAAATAACGCAGTTGAGAACTGAATGAGTATCTAACTCTAAAGGCTTTAGGGTTGTAGCCAAGCAGTTAATAGTGCAACCATTGATTTCATTTTAATAATGAACACAGCTAGAGGTTTAGCTTGCGGATATTAGTACGAAATTATTAATTTTCTTTAGCATCGTTTAACTTTTAACACTATGTATCTAACATCCATAAGTATGTACCTACTCACTTACTTTTCCAACTAGAACGCTTTTGTAAAGTAAACAACCCATTTAAAACTTTTCTATTTCGCAGATACGGGATTCGTCTTTATTCAGTGTCTTCTTTAACTGAAGTTGTTACAGATAAAATATCTCTTTAAGTTTGTCTCAGCGGAACGTACTGCCTCTCTTTGTAGACTTAGTAAATGACTATACATGTCCTGGTCTTCTGGGTAATAAAGGGGCTTCATTCGTCCATGATTCTTAGCCAACCCTCCGAGTTCGTAGAGGACCCTGCTGCACAATAGATGAAGTAACGTTGCCTGGGCTTTTCAGTTGGAGTTCACTGAGATCTGTACCGGACTCCAGTTTAATCCCAACAATTCTTCTATTCATCCCTCCAACGTTTCATACATGCCGATCGACACGTAGCGATCCTACCCTAGCCCGATTTACGACCCTTACTAATATGACCTCTGGTGGCATTCTACGAATGCGTCGTTTTGAAGCTTCTCCGAAGTATTCGGGGGGTTTTCATGGGGTTTTTCCAAATTAGATTTTTTAAAATTGTCAATGCTCCAGTTACTTACCGTTGTGCACAGCCGTCGCACATAAAAATCACTGTTATCTTTGATTTACGTTAGTTGACATTAATAAAATGTTAATGACGTGTATTACAACCACCGTTCCAACATCTCATCAGCTTTATACAAAGTTATATAGTTTATGCTAATGACGTCCCTGTAAACCCCTTTATACATTATGATAGATGGTTAAAGCACCCCTCGAAAATAATTTAAGCAAAGCAGAACCGCTATTGAAGGGTTTTCTGTTTTTATTATGCAAAAGTGACAATACAAACAAAGTAAAAATTTTCGCAACGTAATTCTTGACCGTAACGGATTGACAGAGCGCGCGTCGCCTTCCACGATATAATGTGAAGATCGGGATTTACCAAGCTAGTGGAATAAGGTCAGCTGGGTAGCACAGGATATATATTTTTTCACATTTTTGAATAATTCAAACTCGCCTTGCCGCCGTAACCTGCCTGTTTTTTTCTTTACGCAGCAGGGTGTTTTTCTTAATGAGGTGTACGCGCAGGTACTCTCCGCTAAAGTCAACCATCAGGTTTCGCACGTACTAATCTTTATGCATCATGTTTATTTACCATGCAATAACAAATTCTGAGTAACTCAGTAAAACATAAACCTACAGATTTTCAATGGAACTTACATGATCGTTATGTTCAGGAATTGTTCCCTTTGACTTAAGTATAGGTACTTGCCCGATACATAAATAATCCAATCCAATTATGGGGGAGAATGATTAAAGTCACGTGAGGCATTAAGAAAAAAAATTAAAGAAATAGGTGTAGTCACCGTAGCCAGTGATACGCGAGTTGCACATTGGAACTTTTAAGCGACCCATTAATAATTCAGCTTGTAGACAAAGGCTATTAAAGTATAGATGAATATATTAATAACAAGGACGCCTGGAAATAATAGTGTCGAAACCAGTTCTGCACAGGTTTAAACTTTTGTAATTACCATGCGTTGTTTAAAAAATATGCTGAGGAGTTTCTTTCGCCGTTTCTTCTCTTCAATGTTAGAGCACCTTTTCGAAACGGTGGTAGAAGCAAAAAATTACTTTCATAAGTGTATTTACAAAATACCAACATGATTAAACGATTTTGAATTTTTGAATTTGAATCAGGTATGTATCGAGACTTCTCTAGCAATAACACTAATTTAATTCATAAGATGTGCAATTGGACACAGATAAAAGTGACACATCTTTGAGAACAGGATATTATAAAGAAAAATCTCACGAACCCTAATGTCTTCGTAACGTTATCCACAACCGCGAAAATGTTATTAATTTTTTTAAGTGACAACAATAATTACAAACCACCGACCCGTCAACGCGACTGCCATATACCACTGTCATGATTTCGGTAACAAAAAGCGAATATTCAATTTCTGCCTTTCGACACTTGAACTTGCGAAGTAATCACCGTTACATAATAAATTGAAACCCCGATCGATAAATAATCTCTAGAAAATAACATGTGATAACGGTATTTCTTTCAAAATGTTGCTTTAATAGTACACCGAATGTTCGTACCGTTGTTGGCCAGCCTCCAAGACTGTAATTGAGGCGAATCAGCTAAATACATTACCGTCTGCCTACTTGTAAACAGACTTTCCGATCGTATCATGTCAATATGTTAATAATGCGGATGTTTGTTACGAAACGTATAAATATTACATGGTACCCGACTTGCTGCACGCCGGCACACCATTTGCAATTGGGGAAATCGAGCGAGACTGCTTTTCGGATTTGAATTAAATTCAGTCCATTAATCGCTGCGCTTACGCACATCTTGTAATCGAGGAAGGCTTAAAGCATAGTCCACAACTCTGTCCCAGTACGGCTCGATGGACAGTTGTCGACATAATTCGAATATTGGCTTAACCAATGCCGTTAACGATAACACCTGAGACGGACACAGTAACTTGCCTATCGAAATACGGTAGCGACCTAATATATTTAGGTACAGGTAATAAATGTAGGTTTCTGCTTCATAAAAAACATGAGATCGCCATAGACCCTTACATGAACAGTCCTCCAGTCCAGTCCTTAGAAATAGCACCTGCATTGTTTTAGATTAATTTATAACTTTTATTTATGGACGACTTGCAATGAAACGTATTTTTAATATTAAGTAATGCTTACTGCATTACATTAGTAAAAACCATAACGAAATCGCTTAAGCCGTTTCTGAGATTAGCGCGCACAAACACACAGACAAACAGACAAAATTCTAACAACTGTTGTTTTGTGTCCTATCGCGTTAATAAAGGCCGCTAATAAGTTTTTCTCATATATCGATCATGTACAAAAAGCGATCAGTTAGAATTTTATTACATGTAAATAGAAGATGTATCTCATATGGCTCATTGTATACTTCTCATCCTGGCAATATGTACGCGAGGAATAGGACTTAAAATTTTGTAAGGACATTCTGTTAGAAGGTAGTAATTAAATTGTATAATAATTTAAATTTAGATATTAGATATAACCTAAGATCCCTAAATAAATTAAAAGAAGCAAATTTTAAATTTTATTAAATACATTATAATGATGAATAAAAATTGATATGGAGAAAGTGCTATTTTATAAACGTACGCAGTAATTTTTCTGGCATAAAATGAACTGTTAATCATTTATTCTTACGTATCAATAAAAATCGTCCTTTAAAAAATACAACGTGGTCAGGGTTAAAGTAATATTACATTTTGTAATATTCATTACTTCAAAATATTAACATTAATATTCTCCGTCCGTCAGTGTATATCTCTTTGTTATTTTTTTTTATGGATGTTCATGAATGGACGTCCCTACATACATACGTCTGTTTGGAAGCATAACTACTCTCTACAATCATTGGCTTAGTCTGTAGAAAACGGTGGGCAACAAGAATTTATGATTGCAATGAATAAGTCATAGATAACTTGCAAAGAAATGCTACTTGACAAATAATACTGAATCGCATACTTGGCAAATCATATATTATTTACAGCCATGATTCATTGCTTTGATACATTCAAAGCATTCAGAGCTCAGCAACTAAATCCAGCGGCCGTTGCTCCAGCTGTACATTAATTAGATTTGAACAATGATGTAATTGTGGGTCAGCTTCGAGCTCAATTGATCTACTCAATGAAACATTCGTCACGCAACCGTGTGCCGCATGCCACATGCGGCATGCCGCTCTATGAAACATCAATTGTCTTAGTCTTTGTTGGAAGAACATAAATAATTTTGGATAAAATTATTCACAAGTCATAGAAAATCAAAATAGAATAACCTGTAGTTTGACACCCCCGCTATATGAATCTGTGTATCAAGAATGACATGAAGTACACGATTAAGAAGCGTCATGTATTCACGAACAGCGAAGCAAACGAAAACAAATATTTATTAATGACAATATAAGCCCCATTAATCGAACTCACTCATCATCATCATGCATGATTGCTACCGGCTCTGTAGATGTATTATATTTACATAAATTCCACAAGATTTAATTTGTAAGCGTCCAAAATCAAATAAGTCAAAATATTTTTATTACTGTTCACAACAGCGGACTACTCGTCGCGCGTCGGCGGGGCAGAGACAATGGCGCGTGTAGGTGTATTATACATACTACCACAGAACGAGGGTTTTTAGAATCGGCACAATGCGGCACAGTCTCTTGTATTTAACAACAGACAATAAATAAATAAAATATGGGCTCAATTACTCCTTGCCAACACCAGGATTCCCTATAAAAGAAATGGATAATATAAATGAGGCATGACACAAATATTCACATCTGCCTTGCATTTAATCCGGAACTTATTTGACAAACAAGGTGGTTATCAACTAAAATACAGAGGCACTTAAATTTAATTACGTGTTTAATTTCCTTTTTAAATAGTTAAACTTCAGATAAGAACATTTATACATTCAAATGATTGTCGTCACAACAGCAGAGTTGGATCTGATCTCAGTAAAAATACAGTTACAAGCCATGATCCCCCAAGCCGGCTAGATACAAAGTGGCATACTAAATACACCTTTTGTTATTCATACAGAAAATTTCAATAAATCAACTTATAATTTATTTAAATTTATATTATAATTTAACTCAATTGGAGTTGCTTGAAAGATCCAAAGCCAGACCACAGGAATGAGGGGCAAATTTTCAGACCACTTGCTTAATATTAATATCGTGAACAGATTTTATTTAGCATCGACAGACAGCTCTTAAAACAATCAGAAAACCAAAAAAGCCCCAGAGAGTATTTCTAAAATTTTATTTCCATTAAACCTGGACATTTCTATCGCCATCAACATGAGTTACGAGTAAATAAGATTTTCAGCTGTATAAATAAAGCCAAATATCGTGTGATACCCTTGGACGTCTGTAAAAACTTGAGACAGACGTCATAAAAGGGCGTCGCGCCACGTGCGGACTTACTTGAAACAATACTTGGAGAAATTAACACAAGTATTTCTGGAAGAGAAGAGCCCGGTAACTCTATTATCTCACAAAGCAAATTCATACTGATTTCGTTGTGAGACCTGTATAGTATTATTAAGTGTTATCGTTAATTAACAATGATCCGGACCATTTTCGTCCTAATATAACATTGGGCCAGTTGCCAATGGGTTGCAATGGCTCAAAATCAAGTATATATCAGACTTTACTTCAAACACTTTCCAGTAGGTGAGATTGTTGTCGAGCATAAACCTAATTTATGTAAAAAAACAAACCTGTTTACTGTCGTACTGATCAAAATATTAAATAACTCGGTCCCAAAAACTTCCTTGATACCTTCCTGTTTCTAAAAGTAAGTATCTGAGGAGTCTGGTCCGGATACTTGATAAGGCTTTTGTTATCGTACGGTTGAATACGAATCCCGAATAAAGACAACCCTATAGCATGTAGAAATTACGTCTATATTACTATATCTATGATAGAGACCCAAATTGTTAAACGACAGATCTCCAAGAGCGAAGTTGGGGGGTTCAATCTCAACTGGCGCACATCATGGCTTCAAGGATGACCTTATCCAAAAGGTTTGTCAACTTGTCACCATATCCCTGTCATAACGTCATAATATATGAATACGATAAAATATGATTATAGAGCGGAGATGAATGGGCGTGAGCATATTTTTTTTCTAACACAGGTTATCACACATTTCTATATCTCAAAAGGTTGCCTGAACGATAATTATGAGTCGGATATTTAAACCATGAGGCTCGAGAATAGGGTGATTGTTAATGAATATTGTTATTATCAAGCAGACACTTGGCACCAACTACTCAATGACTCCGGGTTTCCACTCCTCAGTCCTAATAAAACGTATAATAGGCTAATGCACATAAGACACAACGCTTAATAAATTATAATTTTTATTTTTGTTAATTGTTCAAATTTTACAGGAGAGAAAGGAAAAAAGCATTTTCAATCAATATTCTTTTTTTCACTGTTCTGTAGATCGAACACAATCTCATAGCTTTCGTGCTGCGTAGTAATTGAATATTCTCTCATCGTGGAATCATCAATGATTTTGATCAGTGAGGCGTGATATATTCATAAATATTTCAAACTAGTCATTATTTATTCAATATGGCATTAAAAAATAAGTTACAAAAGATAAAGAGCAGCCCTCTAATAACTTCAAATAATAATACTATTACAATACTTTACCTGACGCACGAAAATTGCAGCGCAATAGAACGAATTTGGATCAAATTAGAGAAAAATACAAAAATGGTGAGTACCCGTTACAGTTAAAATGTAACGTAAAATTATTAGGACGTCGATTTTTAAAAATCTAAAATTACAATCACATATAATAGAATAATATTCCAACTTACTCAACTACAAACAATAGTTATTCACGTATACATTCAAACAATCATAATATTTGTACAGTTCTTACTGTAATAATAAGAGAAATTAAAACGAAATCGATGCTTTAATTACAAGTACAAGTAATCAATAGAAATTTGTTCTCTCTCCCTTAATGTCGAAAGAGAAATGATAGGCGTGATTCGAATATCTAAATGATAATCAGCGAACATATAATTGTTTATGAAGACGTTAAAAATGTACACGTATACGAATACTGATTGAACGTAGCGCTTTATGGTACTTCGGTTTACTTTTAAGGAATGCAACTCACGCTTAAGGAATAGTGATTGCGAAAGTCCAGTTACTGGCGACTGCCTCACAAGCCGCGTCGTAGTTTCAATTCACCTCACTTGCAGGTGAAATCTTACGTTTAAATTCAGTTCAGTAAAAATAAAATAATAGTCTAAACAACAGCATCAACATACCTTTTACGAAGCGCACGCCTTCATAATCGGGTTACAATAAATCCATTCACAATACACGGATACTAAAACAAAAACCACTACCCACTTCGTGAACACAAAAAATGGAAAAACGAAACGTTACGCCGTGACAACATAGAGCAGGGCGTAGAACGTACACATTTTTGTCAAAACAATAAAAAAACTTCCGCAATACTCGAACAGATGGGAAATTATTTTCGTTTACGCGCGATGTAAACCTGTCCCGCCGGTTACCACATCGCGCCGTTCACTAGGAAGGAATCACGGTACTAACTAAAGCGGAATCGTTTGTTTGGTCGGTTCGTCTATTCACGCGACGTATGCCGTCTCTTTCTAACCTACGCGCTCTTTTTTGTAGCTCCATCTGCCGCCGAAGTTAGGAATGACGTAATAATTTCAAACGTAAGTCGTTTAGGTACTAAAGAAGGTCGTGAAGTAAAGATGGATTCATTCAATACACTCGTAGAGGGCATATGTGTGAATTATTGTCAGGAATTTATTACGATACATGAAAGATTAAAAAAATGATTGATACACTTCGATACATCACAATAAAAAATGTCAGCATCTAACCATTTACTACATAAAAACCGAAAAAATACTCCAGTGAACTGAGAGCCCTATTTTCATAAGAATCAACTCTATAAATTACGTAAAAGTTTAGCTTACGAGCAGTTTGCTTTTAAGTAAGGAATATAAGCAAGAGTCAATTAAATTTTTATCTAATATTGGAAGTTCAAGTTGGTAGCAGTCCAGTAAAATCAATCTTCGAAATAATACGATGTTTTATTTAAGACAATACAGAGTTAGATTTTATTTCGGCTATAGAACTCCTAACAACTAACACAAACTCTCATTTACGACAAAAACTCACGGCTGCTATATATGCTATATCTACGAATCCAAAAAATCGTTTCTCCTTTATATTAAACATTTTTTTTTAACGCATTTGCATTTGAACAAATTAAAACAACGGACTATAATTAAAAATATGTCGAGTTTATTCACAAAAGATGAATTCATAATTTACACTTATTGCGTACTATCGTAAAGTCACTTTACACGATAACTCTGAATCATTCAACTCTGAGATAACTTTGATTAGGTTGCTACCAGACAAGACATTCTTGGGCTCATACCCAGCATTCAACCAAGAGTCCAGGACGTCCGTACTGGGTAATAAAGTTCTTAGATTATTTCTAACATAAATGTAAGCTTGTGGAGAATACCTATAGATGCTGAGAGCAAAATTCTTCAAGTCGTCCGTGTGCCTTGTTGGCATTGCAAGCACGAGACCATTGGTATCTTCTTTCATCTTATCTTGCAATGAAAGCAGAATTCTAGCCTTCTTTTTCTTTCTCTGATTCAAAATATTATTCTTTGTTTCTATAGTTTCCTTCAGTCTAATTAAAAGCCTATTCTGGCGGTTGTATAACTTCATATTTCTTTTAAGTTTTTGTCTGAGAAACACAGCCTGCCTCTGCAGTTTTTGTACATTTGTGAAAAGTTTTAGTAATTCTACATTGTCGACTTCTACAGATTCTTTCTTAGGTACGATTGGTTCGACTTTGGTCTCTTTAGGCGAATGTCTTTCACCAGTGGCTGTATGATCATCTTCTGTATTGTCTTCATAATCCATGTATTCATCTATATGTTCTTCTTCTTCAGTAAAGTTTTCTGATTCATCGTCAATATATTCAACCTAAGAGGAAAGTTAAAGATTAGATTGATGATTGTTGATAATTTTTGCAGACCCAGATCCATAAGGATCTATTTAGAAAACAATTCAGAGCTTTCTACCCATTCAATTGATTGGTTGAAATTTGGACAAGGCACAATATGCAAATTTATAAAGCTAGTACCTACCTAAACTAAATAGATCATGTTATAAGCATGACCACCTCTATTATTTTTATTAAGAATTAACACTATAATATTCATACAAACTGAATTCTGAAATATAAATTTCATACTTATTTTTCTTGTAAAATTCCTTCAATATTAATGAATCCATTATATTATATTATATTAATTTGACATTTGTTTTGTTCATTTAATTGTAGTGGGTAACCAGATAGACAGATGAGCAATGTTTCAACTTCACCTATCGAAATTCGAATGTCCCCGTAAACACGCCAGCCAGTTTAGGTGGATAGATCTGTTAATTATTTCTCATTTATATTACTTCAATTGCAGTTATTGTCTGTTGGTTGATGAAGGGTATGAGAATACTCCAATTATAAAAAAGGTAACAATATTTTTAGCTGACTAATAAGCTGATCTGTACAGTGAAACTTAGAAAATTATACTCAAGGTTCTAAATTATATCAACACAATTCAATGGAGGCTAGCAAACAGACACATCAAAAAATTGTCCTGTTTCCATCAATTTTCATATTATAACAAAAAAAAAATGCATTTATAAAAAAAATACCAGTAATTTTAGTTCCGATTAAACAGAAACTTTACGAATACAACTTATTATAAAACAATACCATTCAAAAACATTAACAGAATCATTATTCCACTGCGACAGCCCAAAATATACTTCAAGATATTTTTAGGTTGGGTTGGTTATCTGTGCCTCCTATTATTTGCTAAATTAAGAATAATTTAAATAATATTTTAGCCCTTGTAGAACTTGTTTGGTTTTACGAATACTCTAAACAGAATGTAGAGACACAAGATATCAAATTACTCAAGCGATAATGCATTTGCACTTAAACATGAGCAGAGTCAGCATATCACGTATGCACTGGCTAGAGCTGCGATATTTGTGCACCTTAGTCTGTTCCCGTGCTTGCCCATTATCAAATGTATATTTGTAATAATAATAAGTATAGTTGTTATATTTTCGGCACTAAAATATGTGCAGAAAATTTATCTTTAATTTCAACTTAACCAACAAGAATATGTAGCTATAGGATAAATACTTTTTTCAAATATTCCTGTGACTAATCAGTTATGATTCTTTGCACTTTTTTCCAAAGCGTTGAGAGTATAGGAGTTATATTCAATGCTTACTTGATGTTGGGTACAGTTTTTTTATAATTTCAAGAATAATAATAATAACTTTAATAATAAATATATATCTGACACTCTTTATTTTCTTCACTAGGTGTTTACTGTATTTGAACATTGTCATCTATGAATATTGCATATTGTATGTACCTATTTATCTGCCTTATTACTTTAATAAAATAATTATGAATACAATATATACAATATTTTGTGACAGTTTCAATGCCTAGTCAGCTTACTTATTATATGATATACTATTATATATAGTGATATTTCACCACCTACCATTAAGTGGTACAACCTTATTTTATGTAAAAAAAGGCTCCTTAACATAACACTAAAACAGTTTTCATTTTGAATCTCAACGTTATACAAATTTCATTGGAAAACAACAAACAAGAAGCCTTACAAATAGCCACACGATATATTTTCTTTTCATATATACAAATCATTTCTGAATTTTTCACATCTAGATTTCCAAGCATTAGGTTAGAGGAATAATTTACCTCCAAAACATGTCCAGGTAGTTTAAGAGAGGGGACCGCCTTGTCTATGAGCACAACAGTATTGTTTTCATCACACTCAAAACAATCAATGGAGAAATGATTGTTACAGATGTATGAGTAGTCAGTGGGGGTCCAGTTATTCCTGCCAGTGAGATCTGTCCAGATTTGTCTCAGACCCGGGTCTTCTGGGAATCTGGAATATTTGAAGTTTGAAATATACATGTTTTGACTTTAATTGTTCACTTTATTGAACCTCAATCTGACATACAAACTTCAACCAATGATTGTAATGTTGTTGTATTACTGTTGTTGTTGTAAACTAATACAATTATATTGCTACGCTGGGGAAAACTAGGTGTACAGATCTTAGGTTAGGAACCAATATACTGAACTATTATTGTGATAATAATCTTGTATTGTGGGATAAGCTTACTAGGTGAGTTTTTTTATGTTAAATATACAACACATTACACAAAAACCACTAATCATGTGACATTTTATACACAAATAAATGACTTACCCGTTAAATACTGACAATTTAATGGGTATCATAAAATAAATTAATAGTTAATTGTAACCGATTGAATCAAAGTAAATAATTGCTACAGCTTACCTATAAAATGAGAAAGATGAATTTAAATTTTTTGATTCCTCACATCCTAAAACCGCGCATGTTTTCGTTATTTCCGTATTTGTCTCAGTGCTCTGTTTAAGTTCCGGTGCCACCATCGCTAAAAACAAACATTGAAACTAAAACGTAACCTTCAAATAACAAATTGGATCAAAATTTCTGGATAATAACAATAATCAAACGTACCAACTGGCGTTGATTTAGTTTTACTTTCATCATATTCCTTACTTTTAGAACCTTGGCTGTAACTCATTTTTACAGAATTTGGAGAAGCGTAAATCGTTTATTAACTCCCTTAAACTAACC
Organism: Megathymus violae; assembly: GCA_003671415.1. NCBI lineage: Eukaryota > Metazoa > Arthropoda > Insecta > Lepidoptera > Hesperiidae > Megathymus > Megathymus violae. The sequence continues at coordinate 3,885,272 of PDGT01000025.1, forward strand.
TTACCAAGAATAAAACAACAATTTTTAATCGCAATCACGAATGTCTCATAACACTTAATTGATACCTATGTTACCTTTTGGTATTTCAGGGAAATTTTTAGGAAAGCTTGCTTTGGCATGCAGTAAGCGATAGGCGCCACTACTAGCCCGTTAATTAGATTTTGTCATACATTTTTTCTAAAACACTCCATTTTTATTAACTTACTACTACATATACATAAGAACAAAATAAAAAATATAATGAGTTATTTAAAAATAAATTAAATATTGAGAACTTTTACACAAAAATTCTGTAGGTATCGTTCTGTAAAGGCAACGTAACATAACGCTAACGTTGTGGCTAACGCCAATGAATAGTGTAAAAATATTGATGTTGTTTGGTATAGAAGATATTACATAGTCTGTCGAAAAGTATAATCGCTCTTTCTCTATTGTTCTGTGGATTGATCTTTAAGTTATTAACAAACTAAGATTGATTTCGCTATAAAAAGATCTGTAGAATTAACAAGCGAAAAAAGGTTTTGTATAATTACTAAGTAAAAAGACACGATACGTATAAGAATTGTGGAAATAGGTTGATATACAAATCAGAAACTTTTAAATATACAATTCTAATTTTTTGTATTATATTTATATTAGTGTCGTCTGAAAAAAATATAGGTATACATTCCGTTATGAATCATTCTTAAATTATCTATACAAAACGAAACTCAATCATCTAAGTCGCTCATGATTTCGAAGTTAAATTAAAAAATAGAACAAATCAAAAGAGCGTTTTATGAGTTACATTTTTCTGAATTACAGTTATAAAATGAACTCTGCGAAATTTCGAGTGCGCATGCGTATTTAATACGCAAATTTCTACCAAATTGAAAACTCGTAGGCGCATAAATCGAGAGATGGCAGGTGGCAACTATCCAATGCCAGTGAACCAACAAGCGAATGTCAATATCTGACAATGACAATGGAACGCATGATAACCATAGACGTAGAGACGGTACAGTTTACGCATAAAGTTAATATATATTACTCGGAATTTTAATACCTTAATATTTTTTATATTCTGCAAAATTGATGTGATCCGGCAAGATAGGAAATAAAAGTAATATGAACATTCTTTTAAGAGGGCAGTCAGTTAAATTCCTGCCTGATTGCAGCTATTATTATAAATTTATTATATTAAGCTATTATTATAAATTAATATGTTTTTAATTCACAGTACTAGAGAACCCCATCCCCAAAAATAACAGGATTGTATTTTTAAACGTAAGGCATAGGTTTTCTGAATCGAAGCGAGGGCGGGTTACTACTAATAAGTAATAAATACGAAAAGGAGCTAACACCACTTCGAATGTGGAAGGATAGGTAAAAATACCAAAAGGTAATGTAATGATCTCAAACATTTATGGATATAATATTATCCTTTTGATTAAAATTGTCTCGAACATAATGTACGAATATTACTTACTACGCTATTGAATTTGACATTACGAAATACGTGTTTGCGACCAGTACAACTACAGTCAGTGTGTTGCAATTTCGACAACATTGTATCGTTGTACCTGTATTCTATATACAGGAGAAATATATATATATTTATTTTGTAGGGCATATAGGTGTTCTCTGTTATAATTAAATCTGGTCTGAAAGACAAACAAGTAATTTTATTTCGGCAGAATGTCTGATAAAGACAAATGAGGAGTCTGCCTGAACAGTTGCGTTGCGTTAAGACCGGTCGTGATGAGGCACTTTGTTTGTTGTTTCCGGCGCTCGGCTCAGGCAGGATGTGGTAACTGAAACACGGTGCACCGCTGACCGACCATGGTCAGGAGCGGGCCGAAGTAATGAGATAGCCATCCATGACAGGCTGCCCCGTCAACTACCAAAAGTACCGGGATGACTATCATGGCAGTTGGCGACCGGACAAGGGGACCAAATTTGACCACGTAACGATTTTTTTTTAACATTTACACACACATACACACACACACACCCGCACTAGTATTCCCCGTGTTGCGGGTGGCGTGGATATACACCAATATGACATCACAAACGCCCAAGACCCGAGAACAAACATTTATATGTCACATAAATGTCTGCCCCGTAATATTCGATGGCAAATGGCAATATTCGAGGGGATTCGGGCGTCTCCGTGTTCTTTGAGCTAATAACTAAAGGCCACGGTTACTCTTAGTCTATCATAAGGTCAATTACGTAACTCCTCGTTTGACAGCCAAACTTTTTCCTACTTCAAATAAAAAAGACAAATGAAAAGGAAGATGAAGAATAGCTTTCCTGGGTCGGTATTCCTGCCTACTCATGATATGTGGGAGTCTTCAAGAGGAGAGTGAAGAATCTGTTATAAGTTACTGCGTTCCACATCTTATACTTCATCACCGCCTACCGTTAGGTCGGATTGTTGTCAAGCATTCATTTATTTTATATAAAAAAATGTTAAATGGAGCATTCACTACTTAACTGAATACTTTGGTTTAGAATTGCTGGATAATCAGCTGGGCTCCATAGGTTTATTATGGCATAAGCATAGGCATGCCTGTTTATACAATATAAATTTACTAGGTATTTTTAGCTTTCAGTGTTTCCCAAGTAGCCAATACAATACATATACATAATATATTGTATTTCCAATTCTCTTTTTTTTTCTTGACAAGAGTTATCCAACGCAACTTTATATCGAGCGTCATACTAAGATACATCGCAGTATTACCATATAGTATTTATTTTTCATATATATAAATAGGAAACTATTGTTTTCCTTATTAAAATAATATATGTGGATGGATTTGGATTCATTAAGTTTAATTTTTTAGTCCAGCCATAAACCTTTAAATAATTATTTTACTTTTAATATTTTAACTTTTCTGTCGCTTCTCTATACGTATTGTCTACTGTCATCAAAGCAGTGTCTTCAGCAAACATTTTGTTTCCAATTTGCGAAATAACTCATGTGTACAGTACTGTATGTAACAGGAGTAGTATAATTCCTTATGGAATTCCTGCTTTTATTTCCTTCAGTTCGAAATACGTACCTATATATATACACGTATGTTTTATTCCGAGTAGGTACATCAATAATCTATGAGTGAAATTAGGCAACATCTTTCTTAGTTTATATGCTTAAGATTTTGCCTACATCAAGGATTATAGCAGAAACAACTTTCTTTCCCTCATCGGTATTTTCTATAACGTTCGTGATTCGGTGTACTTGGTCTAAAGTTGAGTTTTAATACTTTGAAGGTTTTCGAGAAACTAAGATTTATTCATTTAGCGGTTTGCCAGGTTTTACTATTAGTATTAGGGAGAAATATTGTCACGGTGAAAATATCGCTCCGTAAAAGCACTATTTGTGGTATATTATGCACATAATATTTGGCTTCTACTACCGTTTTGAAAAGATGCTTTATATTGAAGAGATGAAACGGCTTAAGAAATTCCTCACATCATGTTGAAAGTAAAGAGACACGTGGCTTTTTTACGCATACCTAAAAAATACGTCGTTGAAAGTAGGGTTTTTTGTCGCAAGAGTATCAATTAAATAAATAGATAAGCTTAATTTACTACTTCTAATTCACATCGTATTTATTTTTGAACTGATAAATGAATGTACAAATATTAGTCACTTAACGGATTCAAAGTTTAATTAAACCAATCTGAAAAGCCGACCAATGAGAAGCGTCAATCAATGCCTCAATGGAACGTTGTTACGGTAGAAGGGATGAATGTCAATTTTGGTTGAAAGGCGAAACATATTGTATAAATATAGTAATAAAAAAAGTGTAATAAATAGTGCTATTGGTACGGCTGGACAGATGGCGAGTATCGGTTAACGTGGGTAAAACCGATGCTATCGTAATCGGGCCGAAGCGACCAAAACTGGCGCCGTTGCCGCTGCCTGCGAGGTCGCAGTATGGACTTGATTATCACCGTTAGGTACCTCGGATCTCATATCGATCCCTCGTCGTCGTTCGTGAAACAGGCGAACCATTTGGTTACTTGTTCGCGGATGGCGCGGTCGATGTTCCGACCGGTGTAGTCATCCTCGTTTCCGATATGCACTAAGGTGCATGTCTACAAGACCTATATTCGATCTCGTCTAACTTACGCGGCGGCGTCTTGGTTCGCATCGGTCTCAAGGTCGCAGGCACAGCAGAACCTGGCCTTTTGAACTATCGTGGGTGCCGGTCGCTACGTTAGGAACGACGTAGTGGCGCGAGACTTAAAGCTCAGTCGTTAGAGGAGTTCGTGGTCCGTTGCGCCCGTCGCATGTTCGATAGGGCTGACGACGGGCCACATCTACATCCCAGGGGCTTCGCGCCCGGATGCCCGCTCCCGCGGGGCCGGTCTCCCCCGCCCGTCTGAGGGACGACTGCTAGGACGCAATACAAGGTTTTAATGCGACCGAAGTCCTAACCCCTCGTTCAACAGCGGGGGTTACGTCACCAGGGGGCTGTTGACCCCTCAATTATACTGCCCGGGCAAGGGGGGTTACCTCGAGCCCCGAAATCCCCACGCGCGAGCCGCGCCCCTCGAGTAAGGCGTCGCTGCGTAGGAAGTCCGCCAGTCAGCCAGCCAGTGTGATAAATAGTGGTATAATTGAATGGTGACATTGTGTATGATTTCCAATGACAGTAACCCTTTAATTTATATAAAGTAGGTATAGATTTTCCTCCAAATTGTTTTTACAAACCATTTTACATCTCCCTAAATTAGTAGGTCATTGTTCGTCACGTTCCATCCAGCGCTTCAGATAAGCGAAAGATCACCAGGTCGAGATACGAGTGGTTTATAAATGCGTCTTAAATAAAACGGCACAATGATTAACAAAATTTTACTTCGTAAAAGCATATAATAACAGCATTACAAGGTACGTATGATGAAACAAAACCGAAACAAATAATGTAATAAATTGTAAGTAATTCACGTGATAAAACTAATTATTTGTATTTAAAAATAACGATTGCCAAGCACAAAGTATAAAGATGAAAACTAAACTCAGATTTTTAATGTGATTTTGATGCATCAGAAAAAATATTTGAGTAATAACTAGGTAGTTTGTGGCAATTACAGGTTTTAAAAAGTAAAAGAATTATTTGTGCGGATATGATTTAGTGTAATAATTAAAAAGAAAAAATATAACAGACACATAATATTGCATTTATTTAGATTATCGAAATCTCGATTTGGAGAAAACTATTTTGCTCCTCTTAGCTTTACATAAATTTAATCTAAAATTGATTACTGATTACATTTATTGAATTATCGTGACAACAATGACTTAGGTTGCATTAAATGAGCTGTTTATACAGCACGATTCGATTAAATATCGTCCACGGTTTACTTTTGCAATATGACAACGGCGTGTAAGACTAAGGGCACTAATAAGACAACAATCTTCCCACAATAAAGTAAATACAGCGTCGAATAATTAATTATATCCTGCAAATATAACGCAACCAAATTGTTGAGATATTAGCAAAAACTAAAGTCCACATTCCAACGATAAAAATTGTCAAGCATAGATGGAAACGACACAGCCTTTGCGACGCAGTCAAATATTGAAAAGATGTCAGCTGCCCATAAACTGCAAATTGCATTCTGACGTAATACGTGCAGTCATTTTTATTGCTGCAGTAAAAGTAATAACCAGAAGGAATTCCAGACTGCGAATCTTTTACAATACCTATTTCAAGAGTTTTGTGTTCACACAATTTCATAATCATGACATTAAATTCAAAGAGGTTTAACACGTTCAACGTGTGGGAGATACAAAGCATGTCAATAGAGCTTGACATGGCAATCATCTAATAAAACTCGAAGAAATTTAATGAGACCAAGGTCACCTGGATATTCCCTGATAGCGCATTCTAAATATAAACAAATATCTTAGAAGATTATACGCAAAACGTTTCAAAATAACTATAAATTCTTCTTGGATAGATGCCATCATGACTGACCAGAATGCTTCAATGTAAATGAAAAGGTAAATTTTACCGACATTAGCATTATAAGTGCCATAAAATATGAAGGTATAAAAAAGATACGAACCGCAGTTTCACAACATTCTTTAGAACATTTTTTTTGGCGCTATACACAAAGTAACTGGCTGCTAAAGATCGCCGCTGTTCTAAAGTATGGATTATAAAAGATTACATAATATCTTTGGTTCGTTGTAACATATCTAGTCGGCTGAATTTACTCGATTGTTCGCAGGTCCCTATCAATCACACCGTTCACTTTTATCTAAATTAATCTAGGTCCAGGATAAATATAGAAAATACGCGATAACAGGGAATTGAGGGCTAGTATCCTTACAAAACTGGTTGGCAAAACTCCACGAGTCAACATACAATTCTTGTTCCGTTTAATTGGACGGTCACATTTTATATTCGCAATGTATATACTCAACATGAGGTGTAATGAAATATACTTTAAATTATTGTTTTACAGACTATTTACATTATAAATAAATACATAAATATGAATTATTATAACCATGAAATGTTACACGAATGACCTTCGAATGTTTGTATAGAGTTAAAGATTGACATGTGTTTAAAATAGCTTCTTGATATTTTTATTGAGCTCTTGTCTGTGTTGTTTTGTACAAGGAGGTATCCCATTTATAAATATAATATATTTATAATGATGTCTACAGGAAAACATTAGTCTTTTGAATTTTAACAGATCATAGTTTAAACAGAAATGGGGAACTTGCCGCCTCAAGGCCGCATGTGGCCTCCTTGAGATTTTTGTGCGGCTTCACTACGAGCTAGCTTTGGTGTAAATTAATTTTAACTCTACACATAACAACAGTAAAAAATATAGAATTAAAAAAAAACTTGGTATCGATGCAAATCTTTTCTACACAAATACTACTTTTTATTATCAGTCAATTAAAAACACGCTTGTGACTTGCCATCTCTAAATATTGTATCGTCTCGTATACTCATAAATATAAGGAAAAATGTTGTTGAGTATCCATATCTACGAGAGCATGCACGTAGTTTACTTTGCTGCTTTGGAAGAACTTACTATTGCGAGACAAAATTTACTCCTGTGTGTACTATAATTATTAAATAATCTTTCTCATTCTTATCTCAAACGTATCTTGTATATATTATCACTTCATTATTTATAATGCTTAACAATCCATTACTTACACCAAATTATGGTTATATCCTTCATTTTCAAACACATATCAACTTTAACATTATTTCAGTTAACCACTAAAAATCTTTATTAAACTTTTCTTTATTTTATTCCCTATCCACCGTAAGTAACATCCTACGAATACATTATCCCATTACTGTTAGTAAATTACTGTGGGTTATACTTATAAAATATGCGTAACACTATAAATGGTATTGCAGGTACAAAACTTTTTATACTACAACAAAATGTAGGTTTGTAAGATAATAAGTTGTTAATAATTAGTATGGTTTATATTATATTCCATTAAACATTAAAATTATATAATAATTGGTGAAATTGCTACATCCAAACCAATTCTTTGGTTTACACAAGAATGTATAACTATAAATTACACAAAAATTATAAATGTGTTTTTAAAAAGAGTAATATTTTTATTGCCCAGCGGTATAAAGAAGGCGTCATCTTACGACTTACATTCCCCTAGTCAAATTTGCTGCTAAAAGTTAATTGCAACTGTAGCATTTATACTCTTAGTAAGAAATAGGACACTGCAAAACCTATAAACCAAACTAGGTGTTCTACATGTGTTTTAATTAAAAAAAAAACTCTTATTATTGTGATTCCTATGTTAAGGCCTTAGGACCATGAAATATGGTATAGTATTAACATTTACTGTAGTATTTTGTGTGCTAACAAGGATAATAACACATGTTATAGAAAGTTTCGAAATAAGATTAAATCCAAGTAACTTTCATGAAGAAACTTCTATAAAGAGAACGCCATGGTTAAACAAGTTTTTCATCAAATCTAGTGTCAAATTTTAGAATTTAAGTATTAAATTCATGTGTATGAAGACATACCGCACATTTACTTATGTATACATACATATTATAAGCAAAAGTGCAATGCTTGCACTTTAGAGTGCTTATGTATGTTTTAACTTTAAATCAAAATAAATTCATTGTATGAGCAACACTCACCACAGGAAGTATTCTTTTATCATCTTTTCACCGCTCAGGTACAGTCACATGACGACAGTTTAGATACCATTACAATGTATGGATTTAAGATTTAACACTGTGGACATCGTTTTACAACCTAAGTAATATGCTTTTGACCTGTAAGAATTCCCCTCCCTCATCTCATAACTCATGAACAATTTGTCCTCTTATGTATTATTACAGATAGCCACAAGATACAATGAGTTCTCAACATCAAAAACTTTGGCGATCTATATTTCAATTTGAATACTACCAAAGATAATTATGTCTTCTGAATATTTATATTTTTCTGTATAGTGTGAATTATTAATTATATTAACTTCACGTAAAATTATTATTCACATTTCGATATTATGTAGTACAATCAGAAGTCAACAAAAAAAAAATTTTACTCACCAAATTCATACAGCGGACTAGTTATTCAGTCTGAAAACAAATTCTCATGGCAATTCTGGAAAAAACATAATAGAATGTATTATACACTAAGAAATTGTGTCAAATCTACAAAAAACTGACCTATTGACCTAAATCATGTCATTATATAAATATTTTGTTATGCACTTTAGGTAATCCCACAACAGTGTCTACTTCTTTTCACTGACAGATCTTACCTATACATTATACATAATATTATGCTTATGTTACATTATAGTTACAATTCTAAAATGTGAGTCAATATGTACAGCAAAACATATTATTCTAGCAGCAAGTAGATTGCACTGTCTCAGCTTCAAGAAGATTGAAGTCCATGCCATTTGGCCGGTTGAAACCAGTCTTGATGCCATCCCAGCCATCTTCCACCTTGTACTCTCCAGTCTGTATGCGGTTATACACTTCTTGAGCAACAAGGACAAATGCTTCTTCTACATTTTGTCCTGTTTTAGCAGATGTTTCCACATGGTGAAGACCTGAAATATTTATTTCAGTTTAAGTATATTTTTCTCCAAATACATAAAAATATTTATTTGTATTAAATGATTTGCCAACACTCAGCCGTAACTGAAGCCAGCAGCTACAAATTTTAACATTAAATACTTCTACTAATATGGATCTTTACTACAAAAGGAATTTTGAAATACATTTAACTTATTTTCTTTACAAAATTACATCTACATTCCCGGAAATCATGATAAATTTTTGGGATTAAATTAATGAAAAATCAATTGTTTTTTTTAATTTTAACTGTCTTCAACAATATTCCAAAATTTTACCATTGGAAGTAATAGGTAAAAATTGAAATGTAATTTTTTTGTTGTCTTTCTTACAATAATTAAGAAATAAAAATAATGTGCAACATATTTCATTATTCCTTATCCCTTATTAAGAAGACTTGAAATTTATTATCTTTCTATTTTACAGTATTTTCCTCGGGGAATAAAGAATTTAGTTAAACCCTACAATAGTGCTTTCTAGATTATACACAAAAAACAGATAAAAATGTGGGCAACTACTAGTATAACAATAAAATATATATGGGTTTCCCCATATATTTTATACATTGCCCTTTAATTAACAATCATAACATATTTAGCTGAGATTACATAATACATTTCAATAACATAAAAATGTGTAAAAGGCAAATCTAAACATTTATTATAATATCTAATTCACAGCATACTTAGATCAGTTTCCATGTATGTACATATAAGATTTCATCATGCATACATGAGTGAGCCAAGTAATACAATATGACACTAAGTAAAGCATGACTTGTCAACAACTATGTTAGCCAATATTCTCAAATATAGATAGTTACACATCAAAATTAATATTACCATTCTCTTCTGCAAACATTCGTGCTTCCTCACACGATACTTCTCTTCTAGCACCGTTTTTATTATCTGTGCCTACTAAATCTACTTTGCATCCCACCAGTGCGAATACAGGCCTGTGTGGCTCTATGTGCCTCTTAGCCTCCATCATCCACAGAGGTATGTGCTCAAAACTGGACCTGTTACACACGTCGTAGACAAGTAGCGCACCAACAGAGTTCCTATAGTATGATTTCGTAATGGACCTAAACCTCTCCTGTCCCGCAGTATCCCACAGCTGCAATTTGATGCGTGTGCCATCCTGTACCTCAATAATCCTCGCAAAAAAATCTACACCCACTGTCGGATCCGAGAGCTAAAATTTAACGCAAATTTACTGCAAATTAACAATCCAATCAAAATTAAAAACAAAAACAATAGACAGGAACTCACCTCCGCAAATTTGCCTTCCGTAAAATACTTCAACAACGAACTCTTCCCGACGGTACTGTCACCGATCAAGATCAGCCTAAACTGATAATCAAATATTGGGTCAACCATTTTTGTAACATATAATTTGTAACAACAAAAGCCAGTCCAAATTTGCGTATAAATTTATTAAAATGAAATTATAGTCCTTGACATTACATTTGACAAGAGACATAAACATAACGTTTGACAACAGATACACCGTCAGGAACATAGACTAATTAGATTAAATTGTAAGATCGATAGATCAGTCAACAAATAGAACAGAGTAATAGTAAAAATAGATATCAAACGAATATGTAATGGAAGTAAAGACGCAAGTAACTTTTTGTGCCTATATTTAATGTTATTTCTAATAATCAATTTTTAATTAAAAATTATTGTCAACTGACTCCTGTTAACATTTTATCGTTTTTCAATACCATGAACATATTATGCTACAATAAAACTTTCTACTAGATTTTACACGTATACGAATAAACGTTATCAACAGTGCTTATAAAGATAGTCAGCTAAAATGGCAATAAGTAGGCCACGTTTGTTTAAAAAACCATGCAGAACCCCTGTTTCCACCTTTGTTGGCATCACGTTAATGATGCCTTTTGGTTTATATACAAGCATTGACGCTGGTGGCCACTTATCATCAGGTGGTCTAACTGGTGATTTGTTGGATATTGACTAACAAGCTGTTGTAACTTTAACCATATCATAAAAATTTACTTTATTTAATATTTTTCCTAAGGTGACCAGAAAATCCATGGATGCAGATAATTGAAAGAGTGATTTTACCGAGGAGTCAAAGGAGTGAAATTAAATACTTAATTTAATTAGTTTTTAGTACGATGGGTCGTACCATAATCTTATATTTAAAAAGATTAACACTTAACACGGTTTTTCTGTAAAGAAATTTAGATATTTTCATTTAGTTTGAGCGGATTTTGGGATTTTTTAGCGAAATTTTTTTAAGTCGATTTATTAAATATTTTTGCGACTTTTTGAAAATTGAAAATATTGCTAATATTTTGGTACAAATTTAAATGTACATACAACAATATTACCTACCCAAATAAAAATTTCATGGTTTAATATAAATAATATATTTATATTGTTATAAATAAATGCTTGATTATATTAATTTATTAATTTTCTATTTTTTTACTATGGAATATTTTGAATCAATCAATCATGAGGCTTCCTACACGACGTCCGGCCCCCGCAGAGTACAGGATACAGGCCTACGTGAGAGGATACGGGACTCGAGGGGATCTTCCTAGCTCGGGCGTTGTACTCGAGGAGGACAACAGCCCTTGGTTTATTAACCTCACTGTTTAGAGGAGTGGAGGAATATTTTGAAATATTTGAAAAAATAATAGCGACTTGTAACGGAACCATTACGCATTTTTTTTAAATATCTAGCGACTGTACAAAAATAATAATAATCGAGGTCTTAGAATTTCCATTTTTCTTTAATGGCAACACTGAACACTGGTCATGTCAAAAAAGTTATATTGCTATTGTTTGTTGTCCATTCAACCTTTTTTTGTTGTTTATATTTAAAATAATCTTAAATATGCACGAAATATTGACAGTTTTATTACAAATATAAAAGCTGTCCGTGTAGATCGAACCTAGCTCCATGTCCACAATTATGTCGTCAAATCGATCAAAGACTTCGATACTTGATAAACCACTCCCTAAAGGCAAGGGTGAAATTTCCTTAGCATTTTACACACTATTATTTTCTGAAATTGTTCAATATTGTCAGACCCGATCGCATTCTTTAAACGAACTTCAAAATAAGTAAGTTATTTTTTTTACATATGCGCACACTCGATTAGCTACACCCTGGCACAGTACTAACATTTTCCTCAACAGAATGCATGAAACATACACTCGCGCTCTTCACTATACAATTAGTGTAATACCATCATATCGTTGTAATCAGCATATTTCAATGCTCTTTCATTATCACTTAGTTATAACCATATTTCTATAATTATAGACTTTCAGATATTGGCCAGGATGTGGGAACCAGGTTGCTGGATTTGTATTTTGTCAGAGAAAGGAACAGCAAGCGTGAAATAAAACTATTAAACATGCTGCTATTTGTTAAATCTACCCTTTGGAAGGTAATCACCTGTAATGGCTTTAGTATATCGATAGTCAATACTCAGTATGAGGTTGTTTACTAAACCGTATACTGAATAGTGTAATTTAGTGGTCTGTGTGTTAGTTTACTTATAAATTAGTAATAATAATTATAAATAAGTTGCTGTTTGTACTCTCAAAGCAATAATTTCTCATAAAATTTTGCCCTTTGTACTGGTTCTTAAAATTGTAAAACTTGATAAATACAACATCTAGAAGTTTGAATTAAGATTTTATCGTCTCTGGAGAATAATTATGTTAGAAGTAATAACTGTGTAACCAATAAAACATTCTGTTCCTTTATTTATATTTTCAGGTCCTGTTTGGTAAAGAAGCAGATAAGCTTGAGCATGCCAATGACGATGAGAGGACTTACTACATAATTGAAAAAGATGCTCTAGTAAGTATTAATATTTACAAATATAAATTTAAAAAAGTTAAAGGCTTACATAAACTCGGGGCCCAGCAAAACTCCACTTCTCTTGGTATACCATATCTTACATAATGCAGCTGTCTTGTCTCGTCAGCAGTGGTTTGTCTTGCTGGAGATAGGTAGGTTCTGTACTAGTCACCTTTTAATGATGTGTGAGTAGTGGTAGATTTTCTTACTTACTCGATATCCTTCTTAAATCAACTATGAAAATGTTTTATATATTTGGCTTGTAATGTCAGAGAGCCAGTAATAAGCTTGCCCTCAGTAATAAAGTGTTGTTGATACCTTTGGAGAACCTTTGTTTGTTACCTGGTCACAAGGATATATGCAGTAATGGAAAAACAAATGAATTGATAAGAAGCAGGTATTCGAGGATTAATTCTGTCGCAGGGTCAAGTGTTGCATCCTGGTGCTAGTCCTGACACAAACTAAGACTTCAATGTTTACTTACATACTCCAAATGAAATACAAATTATAAATAATCACACACACATATGTCATATCACACACACTCAGGCCCGAGAACTAATATTTACTTCTCATATATTGTCTGCCCCTGCCTGGAATCAAACCTAAGACCCCTGCTCGTCAGAAGGGCACTTCCAATTGTGCTATTTAGTTGTTACAGTTCTAAGTAGGTTACTAAATTATTCATTGCAAACTCAATAAACACCTATTCACAATAGGTAATCAGCAACACTGCAACTTGTAGATTCTGTAAGGAGGAACAAAACCCACATATTTATTTACATATACATTAGCATTGCAATTATTCTGTGCAGTATGTACTAGGTATAAGCTTAGTCTTGCTAAGCTATTTCATGGTTCTTCCAATTCATCTACCACTAAGATGAATTTGAAGAACCAAATAGAATATATTATGTCTTTATTCTTGAGAATATATTAATGACAAGGGCGCCTGGAAATAATAGTGTCGAATCCGATTCCGCACAGGTTAAAATTTTTGTAATTACCATGTGTTGTTTAAAAGATGTGCAGAGGAGTTGCTTTCGCCGTTTCTTCACCTCAGTATTAAAGGACCTTTTCGAAACGGTAGTAGAAGCAAAAAATGAATTGCATAAGTATATTTACAGAATACCTACATGATTAAATGATTTTCAAATAGAATTTTGAGGACCAAATACAATATGTTATTTGAGGTTGTAGTATCCATTAAAAATTTAATCTACAAATATATTAAGCATACCTCACACCATTAATGTGTTATGGTTGGCCTGCACAGCCATTAAAGTCTGTGAAGCTAAGATCAGAAAATTTAATTATATGTAACACTACAATGGCTAGGAATCAAAACTAGGACCATTTTCGTCATACCAACATAGTAACATCATACCAACAGTTGTCTAAAGTGAAATAATTGTATACAATTAAATAATTTTATAATTATATCTTCATTTAAAATATTACAATATATTAAATGATTTTGTTATAGAAAAAGTCCTGACATTACACAGCTAACAGTTTTCAACATTCATTTCAGGTAAACAAGTTTATCAGTGTACCTAAAGACAAGGGATCTTTGAACTGTGCCACTTTTAATGCTGGCATTATTGAGTCTGTTCTTACTAAAAGTGGATTTGTAAGTGTAAATTTAATTGTTACCATTTAATAGATTTTTTTGGGGGTTTAAGGCTATCAGGACAATACAACAGTGCCCAATTTCCTGTTTATTGGACTATGAACCATCCAATTGTATAGAAGGATAGGTATGGTTCAGATATGGTGGTAAGATTTTCTAACTGTTTAGCATCCATTCACCTAAAATCTAGCTTGAAAAGCTTTTAACATGTTTCAGTAGCTTCTCAAGAACTATAAAAAGTAAAAACTATTTTGCTTCCATTACTTGACTTAGGTGTGAATGTACATGGTTGACTTAGCATCAGGTTATTAAATTAGTATTAATTTAATTTGCAAAATCAACTATCAACTTTAGCATCAGGTGGCTCATGTGTTCGTAGTACATGAATTATAACAGAACTGTGATGGAAAGCCTCACAGCAAATGAAAAATCAATCACATTAATGATGAGCATGATAATCGCAAATATCAATTACCTAAAAAGCTTGTTAAGTTTTTAATAGTCCAAAGATCTATTATAATATGTTTGATAAATTATTAATAAAAACAATAATATTATTATCTTGTTACAGCCAGCAAAAGTGACTGCCCATTGGCACAAAGGTACCACTTATATGGTGAAATTTGAAGATTCTGTCATTTCAAGAGACAAATCCCTAGATGACCGTTAAGAATAACTAATTTAAAAACATAAAATAATCATAACGCTATTTTTCTGTTTAAGCAATATTTGCTCATATCATACATAAAATTAAAACAACTTAATTTGTTTGAATATACAGTTCCTTGCGTTTTCATACCGGAGAATGTTATAATAATTAGAATTTATATTCACTTCAAATAAATACTGGCTAGCCACGCTTTCGCTGCGTAATCGCCCAGATCGTCCCGCCTACATCGTCGAGATGGGCGACACTTGTCAACGAGCCCTCGCCACAGGCAACTTGCGTAGCATGGAAAGTGTTTACCAGTAAAATATAATTCTATACAGTCCTCTATCTTTTTCTGCGACCTCGAAGTATCAGTCCTATCATTGGTTATCTGGTTCTGGTTGTATTGCTAATTGATCGAGTTGGATCTTCGGATTGGGCTGACATAGAAAATGGCAAAGTGGTATTCTATATCCTATCCTATTTTGTTCTTATAAGCACTCATTACAGTCCTCAACTGTTTGTACCACCGGTATGCTAATTTTCTGTAGCTATATGGTCAAGCCAGCATTACAGACTTCCATCTAATTTCTAATAATATTAACCTGTTGACTGCCAGACATATTTAGAGCGTCTTGCCCTGGGTGCCAAGGTTTTATTTTGAAAATGAAAGTTTACAAAATATAATTATATTAAGTTACTGACATAATATTGTAATAGCATTTACAGTCATTTTTATTTAAACAAAACACTATGAGATATCTCGTACCTGGCAGTTTTGATACACACGCTTAATACAAGATATCTCTCAGCTGGTCAATAGGTTAATCGCACCTTAATACTCCTCTGAGGTGGGTTGTGTGTGGACAGGGGAGCCATTAATCCTAGCAAATGTCAAACATCTCATTCTATATATCGACACAAGTTAATATACTTTTCAATATGTCAAAAGCTTAATTCTAGAATCATCTTCCCACCTCTCCTTACCATAAAGACAAATTTCATTATAGTTGCAGTTACCGTGATAATACTACATAATTCTGCTCTGGAATGTCTTGCTGGTATATGATATCAGCCTCTTCCAAAAATGATTTCAACATACTTGTTCTAGTCTAGTGTATTGTTGAAGTTAATTTATATATATAATATTTAAGTTTAGGCAATATTATGTGTTTTTGTATAAATATTGTTAAGAGTAAATTATTTGCAATTAAAAATGACTGATTTTATATTTATCTTCCACCCACAATTGGGTTGACTAGTATGGAATACAGTTAGGCATTAAGTTTGCCCTTCCTAAAAGCCTGTCAAGTAGAGAAACCCCTTTTAAATTCAAAAGATTTAGAAACCATCATTCATAACTTAATTTGAATGAGGTAATAAATAATATGATGTAAGTAATTATATATTTATTTAGATAGGAATACAATGTAAAAATTGTAATGAAAACAATTCAATGATATATGCCAATTTGTGTAATCTATCTCTATATCTGATTCTGTGACATGGACAAACTTGTTCATACTTAGTATGCTGATTCAAAAAAGTAACCATTAAGTATTATTAGTAGAACAGTAGATATACCAGGAAATAAGGTCCTTAAATTGAATTGGAAATGGGCAAATTGTAATGGTATATTTGATTATAATTTAAATCTTATTAACTTCAAAATACCAGAAAGATATGACCACCTTGCATGGCATTTTTACAAAGATTAGTACGAAGTTGCAAAAATTCTTGACGATGTTTGTTCGCAAATTATCTTTGATTCAATGTCAGGCAATCTATAATCAGACATTTTTCATTTGATGAAAATATTTTTTATATCACAGATGACAGACACTGACATCACATATTTTACAACCAGCTCAGATAGGAATTTTTATGGTCAGGGCTAAAATAAATAGTACAGTTGAGGAAAAACGTGCGTATAATTAATAATATTAAGTTTCACTACTTATACAGGATTTTGCACTGAAATTTAACACAACTTGAATAATCTATCCTTGTAAAGCAGCTCGCCCCTCCTGATCTTCTGCTCGCGGTTGTTTCGTTGATTCCAAACTAAATATCCATAAGCAGACATGGGTATAACGGTGGCAAACAGTGCAAACATTGCATTACTCCTATTCGGTTTGAAGAATTCAAATTGGGTAGCTTTTAAAGACATGAATCTTTGAAGAGATGGGTCAAACTAGAATAAAATTAATTGATATTTAAATGAGTTTATGCTATTATTTTCTTGATTTAATTAATAACACAACCATTACGTAATTATACTTACTACATAACCAGCTTCTGCTGCATTTTTCCAAGGGTTAGTTCTTTGCTTTAGGAATTCGCGCCTCATTTCAGTACGCCTGGCGGCTTGCTTCAGGGCGATTTGGTATTCCGTTTCTGATATTCCATATTTATCAGCCATGATTATTAAAATTCTTCACACTGTTTTTTGTTAATTTTAATGTCAGACAAGTTTAGGTTAAACGTCAAATAAAAGTCATCTAAATTACAATTACATCCTGGAAATGACATTATAGTTTTAAAATGGCATATATATTTTTTTAACAAAGTCATAGGATACAAACCACAGAGTACATTTTGATATATTGAATACAAACAAGAAACGAAAATTTATTAACACTATTTTTTTTTATTACAAATTATTAAAAACCTCTCAAGCTGCACATGTCTATAAGCGATGGTGACTGCGTTACATCAGGTCTGCATTTATTCGTCATGCAATTATTCGTGTTTTAATAACCCTTATTATACAACAGTTGCATAAATAACTATTATCAAATACTTTTATAAAGTTTTTTTGTTATGAAGGAATTGTTATTATTACTTTACCAAAAAATAAGTCCAGCATGTCTGAAATCGATAGGATTCAGGGATATTTCATAATATGACATACCCGTGTTTACGCATTATTACTCAATACAGACAGGAAATTGTTTAGTAATATTGGCATTATTATTTGGCAACATTGGTTATTGACTGACCATAATTAATTAAATGACAGCACGAGTTCCGGCAACCATCTTTTTAACTTTCCTTGTTGTCGTTGTCAGATCGGCGATTTTCTAAAAAGCCGTAACCATGGGTCGTATGCACGCACCTGGGTAATTTTCTTGTTCATTTTATTCTGAAGACAACAGTGTAATAATTCAGATTATTTTTTGTGTTGTTAAGAGCTGATTTGGACAAATCGTCTAACCTAATGTGTCTTGGACCACATGGCATGGTTTTGAAGCAGTGATTATTGTGTTTCAGTAAGGGTATCTCCCAGTCGGCGCTCCCATACCGCCGCAGTGTCCCCACATGGTTGAAATTGACCGCTGATGATGTCAAGGAACAGATTTTCAAACTTGGCAAGAAGGGCCTTACTCCTTCACAAATCGGTATGTGTAATTAATATTTATCTACTTTCAGGTAATCAAAATATTTTATGTAAAGAATCTGAAGAAATAAAATTGCTAAAGATCTTTGCTAAAGATGAGATAGCCTTATCTTTCAAAGTCACACAACCTTGAGTAACGGATCTAGATGAAGTTAATATAGATCCATGAACATTTCTTAGCTACCGTGATTACATGTTTTTGTTTTTACCTTATTGAAAAGTATTTCGGACATTCTGATTGACTACCGACATCTAGCTATAAATCTAATAACAACCTGGCTTAATGTTAGTACATATTGACTGTTGTCTTACAATATTTCACTTAAAAGCCATTTGGAAAAAATGTCATTAACATCACTGGAGGAATTGTTGACCCATGAAGTCCAAAAGTAACCAAACCATCATTTTCGTCTCACCATTAAGGGTTTTTTAAATGTTAATAGCCGACAAACAAGCAGACGAGCCATTTGATGGTAAGTGGTCACCGTCGCCCATGCACATCAGCAAAACCAATGGTATCACTGATGCGTTGTCGGCCAGGAAATGAGGAGAAGGTAAGAAAGAGATATAGAACTGGCTCTCAAACCCCTAGACGGAACACAACAAGTCGTTTGGCAGCTGACTGAAGCAGGAGGGTGGTAGCTCACCAGGCAGGCGACACGGAAAGATAATAATACCAGTAATAATATTAATGACTTAATAATAATACTGACAATATAATCTTACAAGAAGCCCTACCACCACACAGGCTGGCTTTTGTCGCCTCCTACAACACCCTGTTTTGCCAGCATGGGATTGGGGGGAGTATTCTAGGCTGCCCCAATATGGCCATACTCAAGCATAGACTTATTTTATGTAAAAAAAAGCATGAATAGAATAATGTCTCCTTATGCCATTAATGTCAACTCTTTGTTTCCACTCAAAGTGGTAGAAACAAAAATGATTTAGAGCCATACCATATAATTGTAAATATTCAAGTATCTTAATAAAATTGTTCTGGTGATTGTGTCAGTGGTATTTGTAACATTTAACAATACAACATTGTTTTGGTATTTAAAATCTTAAGTGAAAATTAATTACAGGTGTTATGCTCAGAGATTCACATGGTGTTGCACAAGTCAGATTTGTCACTGGCAAGAAAATTTTGCGTATTATGAAGGCTATGGGACTTGCTCCTGACCTACCAGAGGACCTTTACTACCTTATCAAGAAGGCTGTTGCCATGAGGAAGCACTTGGAACGCAATAGGAAAGACAAAGACAGCAAATTCAGGCTGATTCTTGTTGAGTCAAGAATCCACCGGCTGGCACGCTACTATAAGACAAAGAGTGTCCTTCCTCCCAACTGGAAGTATGAATCGAGCACTGCATCTGCTCTTGTGGCTTAAGCTAAATATACTTTTAAATTAACAAAACTGTACTTTTATTTTCCACTCAATTCCATACTTCCATGCCATAAAACCATTAGAATGATGCAAAATGATAAATTAATAAGTACTATTACAATAAACCTTACATTGATTTTATTATTTATATAAGATTATTGTAATGTAAAAATTTTAAGGGTATTTTTACTAGTATCTGCAATTAACATTTAATATTAATTATATCATTTAAATGAGTTTTTTTTAGATCCAGATAATTAAATGAGGAATAAATATAAGTATGAATATAAAATATTATGCAGGTTTATGTATGTAACTAATGCTTTCAGTTGTGTAGCCAATTCAGTTTGAACTCTGCTCTAAAATTGTCAGTGATATTAATATTTACAAATTAGATTCCACAATTACCTCCCATATTTTTTCGGACCTTGCTGAACAAAGAAGTCTTGTTGGAGATCCCTAGTTTTTGTATTGCACAGTTTTACCTAAATGATAGTTGTGATAGGATTCTTTCACTGTTTACCCAGTTACCACTCTCTTGGAACCGACTGTGAAATGTAAACTGGTTTTGGTTGCGGTGTTTGAGAATTAGTAACATGAGGGTCCCCTGTATCAATCTTGGTTGGGAACACATCTGATTTGCCTTTGGTGTTAGGGACATGTCGCACTTTTAGAACGAAAGTGACAACTCAAAATTCCTTTAATTCCAGATTTTACTATATATTTATTTAAAAAAGCCTACTCTAATAAAACCCCATAGTGAAAAAAAGCCCGAATTATGAGTGAGAAAGGGAAAACCTCATATATCAGTCTCTTTAAATTTATTCAAGACCATACATTTTTGAAAACTCGTCATTTCCCATAAATTGCAATTTTTGAGTTAAGTCCCTTTCATTCTAAGAGTACGATGTATGGTTGGCAGTGACTGCTTACCATCAAGTACTCCATCTGCTTATTTGTTGTCAATTGACAAAATGAAAATTACTATGGTAATGGTAAAGAAACTTTGTTCTTTAATGTTTGCTATTTGTGAATGTTGTGCATGGTTGTTTTACGGAGTATTAATTATCATAAATTTACATTTATTAAATGGTCCTTCCATAACAGACAAACTAAAGGTTCAGTTTTACTAAGAAAATGTATAGTATAAACTTATTCTTATTACTACAACTTGTAAGGTTAATCTGCTTCTTCTATTCTTGTAATATTCTAGGTAACTAAAATAATTTGCAGTAGCACCCCAATTGAAGCAATTGTTACGGTCTTAAAATGGATTTTATAAAAAACATGTTTATCCAATTTTAGCTTTTTAGGAGTTCTATTAATTATTTGTTACATGCCTGGAAACCATTATTGACTTACTCCTAAACAGAATTTTAATACAAGTATTTTTTCCTATTCATAATTATCTACTCTATACAAATAAATCAATTTTCTAGAATAAAATGTATTATACACACACATTCACCTAGATTAAATGTTACAAACTAGTTTAAGTCAGGAACAAAAAAAAACAATTTTAATTTTTATTCATAGCTCTTTATTATTAACATCTGATATATATTGTTTGTTATATACATTATACATTTTTAACTTATTTTAAAAAATATTAATATAATGGCATTCTTATACATAAGGATTCCAATTGCTCCCATCTTCAGGATGCAAACTGTTCGTGATCAACAGAACCACATCAACAATCCACCAGATCCCCAATCCACCTAAAGTCAGCAATTTGCCAACTGCAGTGCCTGTTTGACCGAGACAGAATCTATCCATGCCAAGGAATCCAAGTAAAATGCTATAAATCAGGGTGGTGGTAAAGTAGTGGCCCGAGTATCGCACACAAGGGAAGCCGTCACGGAGAAAACTGCGGCTGCCAAAACACTCTATTCCATCTAAAGCTTTGCACTGCACTTTAGTCATTTCCACATCTTCATATTTCACACCACCGAATTTCACGCAACCGTGACCAACTGCTTGTTTCGCTGTGGCATTTCCCTTGTGGTCTACTGGCTCGTCACAATCTAAAAATTCTAACGGCAGAAAATTGCATTTCACAAGGGGACCTAATGGTCGGTAAGGTTCCTTCGAATATGGGTCACTTTCGGATAACGTAAATCGCACTAACGTTAGCAATGCTAACACAATAATTAAGGAATAGATCATTATTCAGTGTACAAAAAGACACTACGACTACGTATATACTGAAAACAAAATCATATTTATTTAATAAAACATATGAAAGTATAAACAAAACATTAGCATTTACAGATATCGAAGTTCATTTCATTTGACATCTTGTCAATGTCAACTTCATTATATACTAATGTACTCTATGATGTCAACCAGAATAGGTACGGGTATATAAAAATGTACTGTGTGACGGTACCGTAAGCATAATTCCTTATACAACTTTTTTTACCGTAATGCTATCTAATGAGATCCTTGGGGGAGGCCTACGCCCAGCAGTGGGCGTTGTTCGGCTGAGACGATGATAAATGCCATCTATTGATGGTAGAAGCTTAATTTTAGCCTCTAATTCCTATCATTTCACTAGATAGCAGTACTTAATGACGTATTTTTTTTGTAAATTACTATTACTGAAAGATAAAATAAATATAAAAAATAATGAAATTTAAATTCTAGTTACGATACCGTTAAGCGTAAACATTTGAAATTTTTGGGATTTTTTTTCTAGTTCAGTGTTTGTTTTCGTTAGCATTTCAATTGTTTTACCTTCATTCTTTTTATTTACTACTAAATCTACCTCCAACTGCTGCAAATCTGATAATGAATGTAATACAAAATAATGTTTAATTATAACACATACTCAAATACGGTACCTAACGAAGTTTATCTTAAAGATTAAGTATTGATCAACTTTTTAAACTTTGCAATGACGTTGACATTATGTTTCTGTTAAGTCATTAGCGTGCAATTTGATATTTTAAATATTCTTCTCATTTTATTTATTCCATATGCCAATTTGAGGGAATTCTCGAATTGCAGGGAATCTCAAGTCGATTGCGCATTGATGTAGGGTTTGGTTCTATGTGGGGAATATTACACTTATACCATAACAACCGATAAATAACTTTTCGGACTTTCTCTTATTAGTATGTGATGTTAAAATTGATGCTGGTAATTCAAATACCATAAAACTAGTTGCGAATTTTGATTTCCTTCAAAAATCAGTAAAGCAAGTGGAGCTGTAATAGTTTTTTCTCAATTTGTCCTGTGTTTTACAATCTTGTAAATAGAAATTATGTGCACACGCAGCTGTTCTGGAGTATTTTGCAAAATGACAAAGCTGCAAGACAAGGAATGGAACAAGCACACTTACTTGAACTCTTCCGATGGCGGGCACGTGGGCAGATCACTTGAGTTTAATCAAAATATACAGTGGTTACAGGTGTGGGCACTTTCGTCTCACATTCATACATATTAATGTAGTTTATAATATATATTAAACACAGACAACACACTTATGTATTATATTATGTTTATATTTTATATTCCTTACACATCCATACATATAACACACATACAATACACTTACATTAACACAGACGCGGACTCGAACTTGGAGTACACGCGCCACTTCGCTCGCCAATTCTTTTTCTTCTTCTTCTTGGGCGTGAGCGTATTATTTTTATTGTTTTAATTTTCTTTAAGAAAAACACTTAATTTTTTGTTCGTGAGAATTATTTTACAAATTACATTTCATTTGTAATACGTAACTTGTTGTTTGTTTAATAAACAATTATAATGGGTTTAGGAGATGATGCCAACAGCTTGGCGGAATTACATGTTAGATGCAGCTCCGTCAAGGGCCAAGTCACAAAATTTAAGAACTATTTAGAGAAAATATGCTGCTTACAGACCTTTACTGCTACACGACGGGCGGAACTTACACTTAAACTTAGTAAATTTGAAACTATCTTCAAAATTTGACAACCTACAAAGCCAAATTGAAATTTATAATTCTAGTAAGTTAGGAGATGAACTTGAAGAACGAGAAACCATTGAAAATAAATTCATTAGTAATATTGTAACAGATCAAGATTTATTACATTTGCATAGTAGGGATGAATGCGTCCATAATTCGAGTGTTTTAAATAATGGTTTTAATAATTCGAGTGTTTTAAATAAGTGCGCTCTCGATCATGATGAGATGGGTTTCGAGCTACCTTTGTTACAAATAGCTGAGTTTGACGGATCGTATTTTCGTTGGATGGAGTTTTGTGATACGTTTAGATCGTTAATTCATGACAATAATAGAATAAGTTTAGTTAACAAGTTTAACTACTTACTTTCATAGTTAGAGGATAAAGCAACACGAACTATTTCCGACTTAAAGGTATTTTTGACAATTATAAGGAAACTTGGAAATTGTTCAATGTCAAATCTATAGCCAAAGAGTCTGGGAAATCATTACATTTTCTAGTTTACAATGTCACTAAAAATTTACGCGCCCTTTCCAACTTAGGTGAAGCTACTGAGAACTGGGATATATTTATAATCCACTTAGTTGCTTCTAAATTGGATAGTCGTGCTTTCAGAAAATGGAAAGAGCACCGTAATACATTGGCCACTGACACACCTACTTTTAAGGACTTTTTTAAGAAGTTCCAGTACATACTAAGTAACTGAAATTGAGTGATAAATCCAATATAATTTACTTGCCATGAATATTTATTTAATTTTGTCCATAGCGAGATGACAGCGGCGCAACCGTTGGTGGAAAAAATTTTGGAGCGCTCGTATGTTGCAGGTCCGATGTCGCTGCTGTTCGCTCTTGGCTTCCTCAAGTACGGGGCCTGAGCCCTGTGGTGGGATATTCGTGGGGTGAAGTCACAATAGAATGCGTATAAATATTTTATAATTACCTACGACTGTTACCGTGTACGAATACCGTATCTTATAAAGATATTCAGACCATTTTATTTACACAGATGCAATTTTATAATGCCATAATTTTCGACAACGTGAGCAAAGAACGCTGTAGTCGTGCTGTGATTATTGTCATTTCGTATTTTTATAAGATATTGAAATAGAGTTGTGTAAATACGAAGCCGTTGCAACACCAACTCCAAGAGAAGATGGAGATAATATAGTTTAACGAAAGTATCTTCTGATTATACAAATGATCTACTTGACGTTGGTGATACAAATGATTTAATACTTACGTCAATAAAAATTTTTTAATATCGTATTAAATAGTAATTTTTTTTTGTTTGAGGGATGGGCTTTTGCGTCCATAGCAGAGTTCTTCAACACTGAATTTCCTACAAATACTACCTGGGTAGTGCAAAAGGAGCAGTAAATAAATGAGACTAAATTTTATGGAGCTGGAATCACAATTTTGCATCCATTATATTATAATTATAAGTGTATATTTACAAGTATTGCTTACAATTGGCAACGGTATAAATAATAAAGAAAAATCAAGAAATTGCAGAAACTTATAAAGATATCGGGAATTAACTCAAAGTTATTGATTCAAGTGTATCAATAAAGAGTTCATTTTCGGTTACACCATGAAATCATTCTCTTCCTCGTGACGATTTGTAGTTAGTTTAACGTACTGGTGAAAATAATGAGACATTAAATATTAAAATGGAAACTCATTATAAAGCTGTTGAAACTTTATGTGAAACGGAAGATATCGGTGCCGGTGACAGTAAAAGTGGTAGCAGGCAGACTCCAAGAAAATATCTTCTACGACAGGTGAGTAATAATTATAGAGTTAATATTATGCAGCAAAGTACGATAAATCAACGTTAATCCTAAATATTTTCTGGCATTTACTTTAATATATTTATATCAATTTTAGATATTTGTATGCAGTGGAATATGGGCTTCTTTCTTCTGTTTTGGGTTATGTTTTGGATCGCCGACGGTGATGATACCTCAACTGAGAAAAGAAGCCAATTCGTCGGATGCTATCAGTGTTAAAATTGAATCTTCTTTATGTACGTAATAATTAAAATATACTTTTATGTAATAATTATACAAGTAATTGTATTTTTAGTGAAATATTCATTTTAATTTCGCAAATTATTATTAAAAATTTTCGCAATAATTCTTATAATATTTGTTGTGATGCAACTAATGCTATTTATGATTTATGTTGGATATTATTATCGAAGTAGATTCAAATAAACTAGATCGCAACTGTAATGTAATCCTTCCCGATATATCCATCTCCTTCCCACTCATGCGCACCGAAAAAGGTGGCGAATAGGCCGTTGTAGTAGTTAGTTGCATTTTAAACATTGATGTGTCGACACCGTTCGCAACCCGCGCCGCCGCGAGCCGTGCCCGAGGATTGTCGCCAGGAATATCAAGTAAGTGTGCATGAGTTCCGTTCCTCACATACAGCTGCTCTCATTGTCCAGCCCTTATTCCCACGCAGTTGTACTTCCGCTACATAACAAGGGTATATTACAGGGGCGTGGAGTGTCGACTACGTTGAACCCGCCTCTATACAGTCCACCGCTGGAACCCCAGGGGCCCAGAAGAAGAGTGATAATTAATTACCAACACATCATCCGTTTAGATCCGTATCCAACAATTTATTTATTTAATTTTTAACTTCACGATAATTCATTATCTATAATGTAAAACCTACAATAGTAACTTATACATATATTACTTTTTCTTTCAGCTTCTACGTTGAATTATACCGGAATAATTAGTGCTGTTGTTTTAGCCATGCTTGCGAGACTGATTGGCCGAAAACTCACATTTTCCGTACTGGTTGGCGAATAAAAGTAGATTTGAAGATTGCGCAGCATCACATCGTTGGTTAAAAGGACGGAGCGGCGAATCAGAAGTAGAATTACAGGCATTAATAGAATCGCGGAGAAATTTACAGATTCCTGCACAAAACGGATCATTCGCTTTTTATAAAAAACATACAAAAATGTTCACAAGCAAATTGTTTTGCAAATCTATTATATTATCTTTGTCGGTCCTGTCACTGTTCTATTTCTCTGGGAAGCACGCTTGTGCAATGTATTCTATTGATATCATCAAGCGGATCTCCGGAAACGAATCAACAGCATATACGGGAATGTTAATATTAGACGGTGTAACCATTCTCGCGAGCTATGTCGGTTGCGGCTTGTCAAAAATTTTCAAACGCAGGACGTTACTACTAGTGTCTTCTACAATTAATATGATAATTCTATTTTGCTTAACATGTTACTTATATGTTATCCACCACGAAGTAATTCCACAAAATACTGTTATATCTATGTCATTGTTAGTGTGTTATGCCGTATCAATAAGTGTTGGACCTTTAATAATGTCATCTACAATTTTAGGCGAATTGACCCCCATTAAGTATAGAAGTTCATCGCTGTTGCTTCTCAATGTATTTTCTAATTTCCTAATGGGTACTATTGTAAAAATAACTCCCTTCATTACAAACGGCTGTGGGGTTCGAGTTTTATTTTTATTCTTTTTTATAAGCGAGTCATTCTTTATTGTTGTGAATTACAAAGTTTTACCAGAAACAAAAGATAAAAATACAAGACAGCTTACTAAAATAATAAATTATAAATATTAATAAAATTATGAACTAAATAGGTCCACCAATATGAATGTAACTAAATACCTAAATGTAGTTAAATTTTGTAATAAACATTTGTAGAATATATTTTATAATTCACGTGATACAATAAATGTTGTATTCTATCATGTATGTATTATTCTATCATGGTAATTACGTATATTGTGGTTATAATGTGTAAATACTGAGCAACGGCTTGAATTATTTATTCACGAGTTTAAAATGTTCTTTGACACGATGTTAGTAAAAATAGTTGTTACCTAGTACAGCCAAATGTTAAATTTAATAAAAAACCGGATCTTTGATATTGCCGTCACATTTTATTGTTTACAGAAGTAATAAAAGGAAACCTGTGATGTGTCTCACAAGCATTGGAAAGACTTCAAATGAGTGGGTCTATGGGTGGACTTCGCAAAGTTCGGTATTTGACATAAAAGATCATGGTAGCGTGGTCGACTCACTTTGCCTTTAGGTCTCGTAGCGTGATCAGGATCTTCTGTTGTTGGTGATGTAGCCCAAGGAAGGTTAATGTTCACCAGATATTGCTAAAACTTATGACTCGAGGACTGGTGCTCCCATATTCACATTATTGAAAATTTTAATATTTCTGCACACGAAGCTTGTATGAGATTGAGATGTATTGCAATTAAAAGATAGAAAAAACATGAGCTGATATATTGTGATTGCGGTCAACGACTTGGGAACAAGTAAAAACTGAACTAATCCAGTTTATTTTTTTCCTAGGGAATTAGGTATTTTGATGATGTTCAAAAATGGAGGGCCAACACTTCGCACCAGGCATCTATAGTTGTGTCGAGTACGGTGCTACTGCTGACCAAGTGCGGGGGGTCCGCCTGAAGCTTCGGATGCTGAAATAGTGGGCGCCCTGATTACTGATATTTATACTGAATTTATTTGTGCTGAATTAACGCAATCACAAACGCAAATTGAATATTCCATCTATGAAAATCGATATGAAAAAGTCTCGTTTTATTGCATCTAGCGCTAGCAAAAGTTAACCTATTAAAGGAATCTTGCTAAGCAACCCGTAGCGATGACCTCTCCAACTGCTCCTATTGCTAAGTCACATTTTTTTTTGATAGTCGTTCAAATATAAATTTTAAATTTGCTTATAAATTCGTTGTACATAACTATTGTTGTCGCAAAGGCCACCTCGAGAAAAACTGTTTTCATAGTCAAAATGACGAATGAAATAATAATGTGAATATTAAATCTGTAAATTTTGTTCGACAACTGGTCACAGTACTATTCGATATTAGTATAGATGGAAAGAGCTATTCATGCCTTTTGATACCTGTACCGATTGCTCATTGATTAAGGAATATGTTGCTGATTCCATTCCAGGGAAACGTAATATGGCTGACGTGACGTTTTCTGGCGTAGGATGATGTCACATAATTTCA
Organism: Megathymus violae; assembly: GCA_003671415.1. Lineage (NCBI taxonomy): Eukaryota > Metazoa > Arthropoda > Insecta > Lepidoptera > Hesperiidae > Megathymus > Megathymus violae. Next base: position 3,914,306 of record PDGT01000025.1, read on the forward strand.
TATTAGAGTATCTTTACTTTAGTTACGGCAGTGTGTTTGTTTAATTTAATTATTTGTCGTTACTCACAAATTCGATTCGACATCCTTATAGGTTTTGACCTGTTAAAAATAACTAGTTCGAGCATCACTTTATATGAAAATTAAATTTTGATAAAGCAAGAAATTTTAATCAAACAATGTTCCATGGCAATCTAATTTTAAAACTGATAATAATATTACAGATTTTGATGACATCGAAGCTTTACGTAACATTGTTGGAGTTCAATGTACTTCTCAACATAATAACTCAAATAAAAGATGAATATGGATTAATTAAATTTTATTTGTGCCGAGGTACATGTTTACAGTTTGACAATTTAGAAGGAAGAGGAAGTGTACCACAGATACGCCATGATACCTAAACTATCACAGATTATAAACTGTGACAGATGTTATGTCTCTAACAAACATATTGTATGAATTTAAGGACTACTTTACCAGTGAGAATAGAGTTTCGCAAGTGACGACTGGTGAAGTTAAGATTTGATTAAAAAACCCTGATAAGTTCTCTGATAAACCCTGTTCGTTTATCTTTTTTAGAACGAGAAGAATTTAAAAGCGCGACCTCACGTCCTCGCACCGAGACGTACAATTTATTTATCGATTCAACATTTATGCATGCAATTTATTTATCGATTCAACATTTATACATGCAATTCGACTTGATTTATAATTTTTTTTTTGTTTGATTCACGCCTTTCACAAATTTCGGATCGTTCTGTTATTTTTTATTTTCAATACTAACCATTTTTAAAACTTAACTCAATTTGTTTTTCTCGGATCAGGAATCCCAGTCTCCTTTTGTAAGTTTTCATATTTTTTTATAGAAACGTTTTTGCTAATTATTTTATTCTGTGGCAGACGTCTAATACGGTTTGCATGTGAATGTCTTAAGATGTAACTTCACATCCGCACATTCATCGCTCCCGAACTATAATCAGGAGCTTAATTATTTTCATTTGTTTCCTTAAATATAATTTAGTAACTTTTCGATTTAATAAATTTTAACGAAATTTCCAAACCCCATATTCATTTCCTATTATATTTAAATTCTTTCGCTTGTCGGCGAATTTTAAATATCAAAAATACAATAATGAACAAATTATTTTATTAAGTCACAAACTAAAATACTATTTACATGTTTAAGTATTTATTATAATTATGAGTATTTACAAAGGCACAAGTGGCGGCGGCCTCCGAGTATACAACGTCATATGCAAATATTAAAATTTATTAAAGCTAGGTATGTATTTTATCAATAAGAATCGTAATATATATGAATATACGACAAAATCTATAAAAATAATGTTTATAATATTTTCGGAGTTTTTCAGTGTATAATTCAAAATTCTGAAAAGTTCGATTAAAGAATTTCAAATGAATTAATTTTCAAATTATAGCTAATAATAATATAATGAATAAATTAACTTTATATTCAACAACTCTTTCAAATGACACGCTCGAAGTAGATTAAACAAAAAGTACAAATATATGTAACCTTTACATAAATAGTTACACGAAGGTAACCGACCGAATTAATCACCGCGTAAATACCTAGATTTTTACTTTACCATAAATTAAATTTCACAAATATATTATTTACAAAATATGAAATATAAAATATATTTATAGTTTTAAAATATCACACAATTTTGAAAAAATCATTGATTCGAAATACATAACATTAACTACGATAAATTTTATTTAAGGTATCTTTAAATTGTATCTATTATTTACACAGAGTTGTTTTAAGGATAAATATTAAAGAAGTGATTAAAGAAATATCGTGATTTATAATTTGATGTAATTCGAATGAAAACAAATTCATAACAAAAATCTATTTAATTTATTTATTTCAATGGAGTAGACGTCATTGAAATTCATTTAAAAACGTAGAGTTCTTGTTGCTTATACCAAATAAAATCGACTTATTATTACAAAAATAATTGATATTTAATACAAATTGCCTTAAAGTTTCTATTTTGTGGAACATATTCCTCATAAGATGCATAATATATATGAATTAAAATGGGCGGTGACGCAGGAAGCTACTGGGGAAAAATATTCAACTTTAAAAAGGCCGCAAAACAAAATTTGTTTCCAAATTTAAAAATAGTGATGCAGTTTTTACTCGTGCTTTCATTCACTAAGGCATAAGTAGAGAGGAAGTTCAGTAAAATAAAAAATATTAAACAGCGAACAGAAACAGACTACAGAACACGATACATGGGGTAATTTCCTTATTGACTACTAGAGACAGTAAAATTTATACCTTCCAATAAATTTCAAATTGTACGGTATTTTAAAAGCCCTAATAAAATGTATAAAATCTTCATAAATTACATTTTTTCCTTTATTTCTACGTGTGGGGAATTGGAATATTTTTTCCCCGAATTTGGGGAGTTTGGCTTTGATTTTTGGGGAATTAGTAAAATTGGCAACCCTGATTATTTGTCTGCTATGTTTGTCTGTCAATGTCATATTTTTAGATCGGTCCATAGATGACAGGATCGGTCTCCCTTAAATCTTGTATTAATCCTTTTGTGATGATTTTCTTGTTCGTAAAGACAAAAAGTTAAGTGTGGCTAAGTAAAATGGAGGTTTTCAACAAGTTTTACTCGTCCGTTAGCAATACTGTCTCACAATTATCTGGCGTGTTGCCTGGTAATCCTGTTACGAGAGAGTTCGAAGCTACTCAATACATCGCCAGTGCTGGCCCAGGTATCTGATTGTATAGCGGTATAAAGTCTGAGAGTGTGGGTTTCGTTTTTAGGAGAAAGGATATAATATTATGTCACTGAGTAATAATAAAAATTTGGTTTGAATTATCATAATCATAAGAACTATACATATGTCTAGGTATATCCATCCTAACTGTAATATGCCGCAGTTAATATTTACGATAATAAAAGTTTGAGTTGAGTAGTATAAAATTTGTTTTAAAATGAAACAGTAGCCATATCTTATGCTCTTGACTATATCTATGCAATTGTTTAAAAAATGACAATAACTTTGCATTTTCAACTTGTCAAATACTAGTATTTTGTTAATTCTTTTCCCAGGACCACTTATGTTGTGTTTAGTATAGTGTGAATATGAAAATGTCGCAAAATTACAAATACAAACTTTCAATTATAGTTCTCCTCTCCCATTTTTTAACACGCTTTAAGTATGGTATAAATCATAAAAAATTCCCAGCTATATAATTTTTTTTACAAATTGTTGTGTATTTATATTTTTGCATTGAATCATCAGTGTATCAAAGTGGATATCTATAATAATTAAACTAATCAAAGTGAAAAAATGCGAATATTCTCAGTAACAAAAATCCCCTCTAGTTCATTGATTTCATTCTAGGCTTATTATGGAAAGTTTATAAAGGTTACAAGAAATCAACAAAGCAAGAGGCTTCAATATTTGTATTCGAAAAAAAGCAATTGGAGAGATGGTCAAGGGCGGACAGAGACATTATGCTGGAGATATTAAAACGAGGAATAACACAGCTAACTAAACTACGGCACCCACAAATACTAACTGTCCAACATAGTCTTGAAGAGAGCAGAGAAAGTTTGGCTTTTGCAACTGAACCAGTGTTCGCAAGCCTTGCTAACATTTTGGGTAACACTGAAAACATGCCACAGCCCATTCCTAATCATTTACACAATTATAAATTGTATGAAGTGGAAATAAAATATGGTTTGATGCAGATTGCTGAAGGGTTAACATTCCTACACAATGATGTTAAGCTTCTTCATCACAATATTTGCCCAGAGTCGATTGTAGTGAACCAGCAAGGTGCATGGAAGATATTTGGTTTTGATTTCTGTATAGCAAATCAGAGTTCACCTGGTGAAAGTACATTCTGGCCATTCAATGAATATTGTCAAGCTATGCCGGCTTTAACGCAGCCAGCATTGGACTATTTAGCACCTGAATATGTCTTAACAGCGTCACATTCACAAGCCAGTGATATTTACTCTCTTGGCATGCTTATTTATGCTTTACACAGCACTGGACATCAGACACTGGGTAATATTGGCACTGATTATTCAAAATTTAAACGATTTGCTAATGAGATCCGGAATCTACCCCAGTCACGTTTATTATGCGTGACTGAAGGCTTGAGAGAGTATGTAAAATTAATGTTGAATGTTACGCCAGAGTTAAGACCCGATCCTCATCAATTTTTAAAGGTAGATGTTAATTGATTGACATTTTAATTATGCACACATAATTAATGTATACGTAGACCACATAGACTATGAGTAGTTCTGTTAAATTAACAGTTGAAGTAGATTGCAGTGCGTAAATTTCCTTTTTTCTGATTTTATCTTGGCCGACAATGCATCAATGATGACTTTGGTGTTACTAATGTTCATGAGCAGCGGTGACCACTTACCATTGTGTGGTTTGTTTGCTTGTGGGCAATTTAAATTAAAAGACAAATCTTATCATATTTGTAAGTACATAATATAGTGATAATTATGGCCCACAGACTTGGAATAAATAACCACTCAGAACTACAGTTGTATTTATAGTTGGTTAAGTAAATATGTAGTGTTACTGCTGAAAACTGAGTTGGAATGGTTATTCTATTGGATATGGTGTATTTCAATTTCATTGCTTTGATGTAATCTTAACAGCAATGGTATATTAGTGGAACTACAAAGATGAAAACTCCTTTGTAAATCAGACAGTGTCAATGTACTTGCCTCAGTAGGAGATTATGAAACACATCACTGTTCTATTCAACATCCTAGAGTTCAACAATGTTCTTTACACATGACCCAAATCTTCTGTGTAAAAAACCAAACCAAGTCACATCACATTATAATTAGTCTGGAATTACCATATGACTCCGAAATCTGTATTTTTAAATTTCAGATACCCTACTTTGAGGATATTGGTGTGAAAACTCTAAACTACCTTGACTCACTGTTTCAATGGGACAATTTACAAAAGTCTCAATTCTACAAGGGTCTCCCTCAAATAATTCAGAAGATGCCCCACAGGATTTGCATATATCGTATTTTGCCTTGTCTTACAAAAGAGTTTGTTAATCCACCGATGGTTCCGTTTGTTTTGCCAAACGTTTTATTAGTTGCTGAGAATTCTTCTAAAGAAGAATACGTGAAGTATATCCTTCCTGTTCTGAAACCGGTGATGCTTATACAAGACCCCATTCAGATACTGCTGATTTTCATGCAGAAGATGGAGCTACTTTTGAAATTGACGCCCGGAGAAGAGGTGAAAAGTGATATTCTTCCGATGTTGTATCGCGCGCTAGAATCAGATGCGCAACAAATCCAGGAGCTTTGTCTGTCCGTCTTGCCGACGTTCGCGTCTTTGATAGATTATCCTGCCATGAAAAATGCGCTTTTGCCGAGGATAAAAAAATTATGCATCGGCACAAATTACATATCAGTGCGAGTGAACTGTTTGCTGTGTTTAGGAAAACTGCTGGAACATTTGGACAAGTGGTTGGTTCTAGATGAGATTATACCTTTCCTGCCACAAATCCCGTCGAGGGAACCGGCCGTGCTGATGGGGATTCTAGGTAAGAATATTTGCACGTTAATAATTTTAGAAATATTTGCGTGATATTTAAAACTTTATGTGCTAGTTAGTTTTTTTTTTATGTATATAGCCTACAAATGAGCAGACGAGCCACCTGATGGTAAGTGGTCACCGTCGCCCATTGACATCAGCAAGACCAATGGTATCACTGATGCGTTGTCGGCCAGGAAATGAGAAGAAGGTTAGAAAGAAGGTACTGGCTCTCAAGCCCCCAGCCGGAACACGACGAGTCGTTTGGCGGTTGACTCAAGCAGGAGGGTGGTAGCTAGCCAGGCAGGCTTTGCGGAAAGATAAGAATACCAGTAATAATATTAGTGACAATAATAATACTGATAATATAATCTTTACGCGAAGCCCTACCATCAAGCAAAATTTCTACTCTCTAGAACCGCTTTTGGACACCAGCCTCAGTTGGATCTCCGTTTTCTTCGTCGGCAACGAGTAGCTAACACCCCTGGCTTTAAAGACGTTCTTGGGCGGCAATGATAATGTGACCCATCAGACCATTTGCATAAAAACTATAATCGTTACCCATAAGATTTATTTTTTATTTGAGAACGTGTATACATTTTTTTAAACGTCTGGCCACTGATTGAGCTTAAATCATTTTCGTGCGGGTTCAAAAGCAACCAAGTGGCTTGATAATAATAGCACAGGCTTGCAGTGGTCCGTCATAGCGAAGTTTCAACAGGGTTGTCATATGATATTTTTTTTTAAATAATAAAATATAATAAAAGAAGGTAGGTTGTATTTATAATTTTACGATACGCTATATGATATCTGCAATCCCGTAGTCGCCCACACGCTCTGCAGGGCTGATATGTGTGGATGTCTATAATACTATATTATATACCTGTCTGTACGTCGGTATTTTTAGATATTTTCTCTATTGTAGTTTACTTTTAGGCGTTAAAAAAAATAAAAAGTTGACATTAAATTTTCGAAAACATTTTCACCTGGAGCGTCGAAATTACGATGCGTTGTAATTGAAGTAGATCTGAGGGCTTGGAGTGTGTTCTTCCAGGCATCTACAAGTTAGCACTCAGCCACAAGAAACTCGGTATCACCAAGGAAGTGATGGCGACAAAAGTGCTGCCGTTCTTGATACCACTCTGCGTGGAGAATGGTCTGACATTGAACCAGTTCAATGCGCTGATATCGCTGGTGAAACAGATGATCTCCAAGGTGGAAAGCGAGCACAGGGCGAAGCTGGAGCAGTTGAACTCTATACAGAACGAGTCCAAGTGAGTACCGGAAATTAACTACGTGATGTTTCACAGATATTTTTGTACCATTAAAAAACCTTTTTTATGTTAATAGCCGGCAAACGAGCAGACGAACCACCTGATGGTAAGTGGTCACCGTCGCCCATGGACATCAGTAGGACCAAAGGTATCACCGATGCGTTGTCGCCAGGAAATGAGAAGAAAGAAAGTACTGGCTCTCAAGCCCTCAGCCCGAACACGACGAGTCGTTTGGCGGCTGACTCGAGCAGGAGGGTGGTAGCTAGTCAGGCGGGCTTCAGGGAAAGATAATGGTACCAGTATTAATATTAATGACTTAATAATAATAATACTCATAATATAATCCTTACGCGAAGCCCTACCACCAAGCAGACTGGCTTCTGTCGCCTCTTACGACACCCTGTTGTGTCAGCATGAGATTGGGGGGAGTATTCTAAGCCGCCCCAATACGGCTATAAAGTTATAATAGTATACCAATATTAGCCTTGCGCCATTCCCTATGCCGTGGAACCCGAAACAAATGTTATATTACACATAAATATTCACTGAGTCGAATATCAAATACAAAACCCCTCCGTAGACAAATAGAGTCATTACCAAGTCATTACAGGATTCTCACTGGTATGCTTAATAACACCATTTGAACTAACCTCGTCACAGATACGGCGAATGTATCGAAGGTACCGAATTTTATTTAATAACGTTGCATAGTTATAACAGAAATATATTTCCCACTTTAATGAAGCTGCTTCGGGCAGTTCCCACTGCTCGATTGTTTAATTTCGATCGCATAGTGTGTTCGACATTAATCAACAAGGCCCTGGAGAGATGGTCGAATGCAATCATTTTTGGTAATACATTTTGGGCATTCATTATTAGAACAATCATGGTACGTTTGTATTTCGGATGGGATCTGGTTGTATGTATGTATATATATATAAAT
>PDGT01000025.1:3922155-3947846 GCA_003671415.1 Megathymus violae
GTGTACGGGGAGGGCATTATCTGGAACCACCGCAGGTATTTGAAAAATGGTGTTACCATTTGAAATATACGTTATTTCGGATGGGGTCTGGTTGTATGTATGTATATATATGTATATATCCTACTATATAAAACTGTAGTGTCTGTCTGTACATTCAATTTCTTTGTAAAATTTAATGATAAATATTCGTTGAGTGACATGAATTTGACCATTTTGAATTTTTTTGTCTCTCTGTCTGTATGTCCCGTTATAACTCAAGCATGGTTCGACCGATCTTAATGAAAATTGATATGAAGTGAGCTATATCTAGGCTATATAAAATGTATCTAATGGCGTATAATGAAGGCAAGAACCATAAAATTTTGAATAATCATGTATATTACCTACATATAATTAATTGTTCAACCCTAATGAAGTCGGAGGGGGCCGCTGGTTTTTATTAAATCTTATGACTCCGGTAACTGATTAAATAATTTCAGTCACGTCGTACTTAGACTGGAACTAAATATACATTTAAAAAAAGTTCACACACTAACATCTTTGCACTAGGATTTCCCGTGTTGCGAGTGGCATGGTCCTGCATATGGCGCGCGTGTACACCATAAAAGCCCAACACCATGAACAATGACATTAATCTGTCATATATGTCCGTCCTGGCCGGGAATCGAACCGGGAACATCCCGCTGCGCAAGCAGGGTTATTACTGAAAAGGCTACGCGATCGTAAATTTATTATTATGACGATCCCTCTCCTTTATCAGCAGAGTGATGGAGCAGGCTCTGACTGCGTCAGACGCGCTGGTGCCGACGGTCGGCCCGCAGAGCGACGTAGACAAGATGTTCTCCGGGCTCGGGCTGGCCACGTTCGGGCCGACCGGCGCGGGCGGCGCGGGCGGCGGCAAAGTGCCGGAGCGGGTGGAGCCGCGGGGGCCGGCCGACGGCGCGCTCACCATTGAGGATAAACAGAGGTTAGTGTCGATGACGGGAATCTATAATAATTTGGTTCCTCCTTCATACCGTCTCCAAAAGGTTCAGCGTTCTTTTATGGGGCTTGGAGTTCGTTTTTAAAGTGACATTCCTAAGTTGATACGCGAGTTGCACATTGGAATTTTTAAGCGACGCATTAAAGAACAGATTATGGGTGAAGGATATTATGGTATAGACTATAGATGAATATATTAAAGACAAGGGCGCCTGGAAATAATAGTGTCGAAACCAGTTCCGCACAGGTTTAAACTTTTGTAATTACCATGTGTTGTTTATGTTTAACAGATGTGCTAAGGAGCTTCATTCGCCGTTTCTTCTCCTCAATGTTAAAGCACTTTTTTGAAACGGTGGTAGAAGCAAAAAATTATGTTTAGAGCTTTATTTCGTTTTAATTTAATCGTGAGTTTTACTAATATACTTACGGATTTTTTTGGTCCTACAATCATTTTTGAAAATGAATCATGATGTTAATACCATGGTGGAGAAGAAACAGCGAAAGAGATTCCATGCACATTACTGTCTACAGAGTTGATTGTTTCTATGCGTCTTAGTCATTTATAAATCCATCCATATAGTATTATTTACATTTGCCTGAGAGTTGTGTATTCTATGTAAATGTTCCCTGAACGTTTCCATAGGTAACATATTTCGTTGCTTCATAATCTGGTCTGTCTGGTCAATTGTTTTACTTCTTTAATTGACTTGTGTAGTTATTTTATTTAGCTGCATATTTACTCTGAATATATATCCATTTTGATTGTGGAACAGTAACTATGGAAAATTTAATATACATATTCGACAGCAGATACACCTAGCTCTCTCTTTCGTACTGTATCTCTTTGAGATAGATAGAGAGGAATGTTTATATCTTAACTAATATTCTTTCATGCATATTCACTGTCCGTAAATCTACGCAAAATTTTATGCATATTATATTATATTATTATTATATGTGAATGTGATGTTCTTATTGCGATTTAAATTTCCAGGTTAGCGCAACAGCAAGAGACGGCTCGTAAATTCGCGCGACAAGCAGCTCCCACGGCCATAACCACCCCCATCCCTCCTCCCCAACCATCCAAACCAGTGGACCTCACAAGTTCTCTATTACAATCCAATCTAAACCAGCTTTCTTTTAAAACCTCTGCAACGAGTCCCACCTCACAGATCTTACCTGCATCTAATTTTAATAGCAGTGCCATGGGAAACGCGAATAATATACCTAGTACGGGTTTGATAGCGAATAATTCTGTGGGTAACTCCAATTCAGTTGGTTTTGGTTATAAATCCCCACCTATGATGGGTTTCGAAAGTCAGTTGGCACTGCCACCCAGTACGGGCTGGAGCAGCGCTACCAGCGGAAACTACCAAGCTACTAGTGGTAATTTCCAAGGTTCTAGTGGTAATTTCCATGCTAGTAGTGGTAATTTCCAAGGTTCCAGTGGGAATTTCCAAGGTTCTGGTGGGAATTTCCAAGGCTCTAGTGGGAATTTCAATAATAAATGGGCGAATAAACAAAGTAATCAGAGTAGTATGAAACAAGATTGGTCCGCATTTGAATCTCTTTTACCAAGTCAGAATCAAAATCAGAATACTAACAGCAATAACAATAATAATATCAAAAAGCTAAGTAATAGTGAAATGATGGACTTGTTAAGCTAACTTTTTGTTAGTAATATAAATAAAAATGTTTGAATAGTCGGTGTAAATGATTTGTCTTTATATAATTAGGCTGTTTGATAACAAATTTTAAAACGTTTCTCTAAAAAATATCACGAAATTATCGATGTTAAAATGGCGAGGCTAAAAGACTGGTGTTCAGTTCTGGCGTTTAAAAACAAAATATAACCACGATAATTTACGTTTTTATTTCTTATGTCAAAAATAATTTTGGTGACAGTTGGTGTGTATAATACGAGAGATTTAATAATTTCAATTATTAAGTAACGTTTATTAATATCCTATTCAATACTGAATAAACCTAGTGTTTAGCTTCCACTTATATAATAGGAAAATGGGACTGAATATTATTTACTCAGTGTATAAAGTGATTATGTGAGACACATTCCTATGTTAATTTATGCATGTATATGTTACAGTTAAAACAGTTTTTAGATAGAACGTGTTTTCCCTAGTTAGAACTAGTTTTTACTAAATGCCTTTGTTAAAACCAGAATTAACTAATGCTCAAATATGAATATCAGTTAAAACTAGTTCTTACTAGACAAAACGACAAAACCCACGGCTCCAGAACGAATAAATGTTTATTCGTCACATAAATGTTTGCCCCAGTCGGGAATTCAATTGAAGAGCTCTAGCTCGACAGTCGGTCACTACCAAGTAATGTCAGTTTATGGAGTTCTCCATAGTAATATTTCGTCCATTTATCAACCGGTGTATTCGAGGGTATTCGGTAACGTCACAACTATTTTCGTTGATATTGTCAGCTGTAACTTTGTTTGTTGTTCGATGTGCACATATTATATTGTCTGTGGAAGTATTAATAAGTGTACTATGCCGAGAAATTATACGGCAACATTCGCACTTAAGTTTATGTAAGTAGAAAATGGAGGGTAGATGGAGGTACCAGAGAATTCACACTGCGGGTAGTTAATACAAAAAATTATTTAATCAAATCTTAAATTATACAACTCAAACAAAATGTAAAAATCTATTAATATATAACTATATTATATACTATTATTATAATTAATATAACTAAACTAAATTATTATTCTTAATTGTTACATATGTGACACGGTCTCGACGTCGATGTAATATAACATTTTAGTAAATATATTTAATACAAAATGTTGAAGTGTCTTGACGGCAATTTTTGTGTTAAAACGTGTTTGTTACAAACAAGTACTAGCTTTATGCACTTAAAATATTATGTCTTAATATTAATTGTATGAAAATTTTAATTAATGAAATTTTTTTAAATAATTTTTCTACCATGTTACAAGTTTGAACAGTCTTATTTTGTGAATAACGTTGATAGTTATTTAGATCTGTTGCAACATTTTAGTAAATGATTTTTCAATAATTGAAATTATGCATAATATAATATTTAATTTATAGGACGCGCCTTATTTAGCCACATTGTATGTTTGTTATTTACAGAATTTCACAACGATTGCAAATTTTATTTTAATTATTTTGTTGTTTGCATTTGCATTTGATCTCGCAATAAACCAATCGATTTGAAATTTATGTATTTTATTATAATTAATTATAAATTAAACACTATTTAAACCTAAGTTATACACTATTTTTAATATTCTTACAAAAGTTCTTATTTCACAGTCCTGAATTTACAACAGCCTGGAGCATGTAATATATATATATATATGTATATATTTTATAATAACACACGAACCCTGTGTCTGTCCGTCGGTACATACAACCGATAGAAAAACATTTATAACCTGATCGATACACCGAGGCCAAGATTATTGATCGCCTATTGAATTAAAGATGAACACTAAAAGCGTTTTAATTTTTAATGATTTTCCTAAACAATTGTTATCTTTTACAAATAAAAGTCGAAAGTTTATCAATAATCAAAAATCAACCTTAAATACAAGAACAGACTATTTAAAATGAACTTCTGTTAAGTAGGGACATGTATCTTCGGCGAATAATACTTGGAGAGCGACAATTTATGTGGGCTGTCACGGAGAATCTGGTTCCTCGAGGGCGATATCAACTGAGGGCTTCGGGTATGTATCTACCGTGTCTCGGGGAAGGTATAGCAGCGGGTATCTATTACAAGATAGCAGTCGAGATCCAAGATTAAATCACACAATTATGTACATCACTGAAAATTATATGTATATATGTAAGTTAATGCTTAAGTTGTCCGAACAATTCCGAGAAAGCGTTCCCCCCCGCACGCTCCGTATAATAACCATTTTGTTTTACGTTTCCATTGGTCGACTGTATGAAAGCTCATTAGGCTGTGGAGTACCGACCGGACCAGGAAGTGTAGGTACTTGTCAGTTTGGCTATACAAGACTGAGACTTGAAAAAAGGACCTATTGTTTTATGTAATAAATTTTATATAATAGATCAGCTTTTACACAATGTGGTGAAATATCAAAAATGTCAATATTATATTTGATAATAATAAATGGTTATAAAAATTTTGTTAATTATGAAGCGTATATTGTGTGTGTATGTTGTCTTTGTTGTTTGTTGCTAATGTACCACCGCAGGTTGAATATTTATACGTTTTTACATCTACCGTCGTCTCCTAAACGAAGCCACGAGGAACACGCCCGCGGTGGTGGTCTGCAGCAAGCTGGCCGTAAAGAAGCAAGTCTTGTACTGGTAGTTGTATGCGAGCGACCACGTCATGAGCGCGGTGGCCACCAGTGCGTTGGCCGCCGTCAGGGTGGCGGTAGTGTCGAACTCGTTCAACGAGCTGTTGTAGAACGGCTGTTGGAGAACGCTGCTCGCGCCGGACGCGAACGCCGCGAACACGCACCACACCATCAGCATGTTGGCGCTTTTGGACAGGGTTATACCTGGAAGTGAACCAAATACAACATTCTTTCTTTCTCTCTTATTCTTTTTTTGGCCGACGACGTATCAGTGATGCCTTTAGTGTTACTAATGTCCATGGGTAAGGGTGACCACTTACCTTCAGGTGGTTCGCCTGCTTGTTTATCGGCCATGACATAAAAAAAATAATTCGTAGCGACATCTATAATTCAACTCGTGAACTTCTCAATTTTTCTTTTTATAATGGACTGATGATTAATTATGTGATGAGTGATGATCTTAGAATACTCGCTAGCCATACATAACTTTGTCGTTACATATAGTTGTTCGGTGTTTAAAGTTAGTTTTTTATTCATTTGTAAGTCTAGAAGTAGATAAAAACTCAATAAAAAACATTACATACATACAGCTGAAACTAATAAAGTTCATATGAAATAACTGTTTGAGAAAAATAATAAGTGCACAATTGAGAACTAATCCACAATAGGCACATCTTGGAAATAATAGAGAATGTTAGAAGTCTCATATGTGGAAGAAGTCCTATGTTACCAGGAAACGTTGAAACAGCAGAACATGTATCGGTAAGAGCGCCTGTGAGCTAACTAGCAAACTATTAGCCCTACAATACCTTCTTTGCATTATGAAGGTACATGAGCCATGGTGACCAATTATCATCTGCTATTGCCTTAAAATACATCTCATTAGTAGCATTTAGGATTCTCCAAGAAGTTTTACTTTATCGAAACTATTGATTGCTAATATGCGTGTAACTAGAAGAAGCCAAAGGTACACTCTCTTAACCCACGTCCGCAGAGATTGAGACCAATTTTCAAACGATTATGTTATCATCTCCGTGTAGTTTTACTCACCGTAAAATCCTATAGCGCCGCACACACAGAACACTGCACACAGCCGCGCCTGGTTGTTCAGGCTCTTGGGCATAGCCACGCACAGCCCGATGAAGCACATCGCGCACAGGTGACCCGATGCCACAGTCGTTGACACCTACCATCCGAGAGGGATAAACACAAGAACCTAAGATGTAACACACAGACTGTATGATGCATGCCGTACCATGAATCTGGTGCTGGAGTCAATGCTATTGTTAAACGCATTTTTAATAGGTATTAAATGGTGAGATGCGGTAAAATGCAACGTAGCCAAAATGTATACTGGAATAACCGCATACACGCCTACAGCCCTGGCCTAGGAGTCCCTGCGTTATTGGGGGCATGGTCAATTATATACATCAGTCATCATAGAAACTTTTGGTCACAAAGTTTCGCTCCGGCCGGGAGTTGCCATTACAAATAAATAAATTAGTGTAAATGAGAGCACAGAACCCTTTGGGAACTTTAAATACACATACCTTATTAGCATGCGACATATGTTATTAAACCTATATGAATGTATCATAATGAATACACCCTAATTTAGTCCCTACATTTACTGTATAAAGTTCAAATGGTTTTAGAACTTATTATATCCCTCTAATACTGAAGGTGTATAAAACACAATATAAATAGTAAGTGCCAAAATATAAATATTTTATTTCTATAAAAAAATGGCATTTCTGATTCCTTGTTGGTCGGCTGATGCCTTTGAAGTTAACTACGTTCATCGGCGACGGTAACCCTCGAACAATTACCCATAAGAGGCCCAAATGCTCATTTATATGCATACTAGAAAACCTGAAGTGTTGCACCATGACAAATTCATTGCCGTTACCAACTAAGTTAAACGTTATTTAAAATCTATCGATTTTAATACTAAAGTAGCAAAAAATAATTTCACAATAATATTTCACGATGGTTGAAAACCTTGTTGCGCATTTACGCGAAAAAACGAATAATTAAATGTAACTCACCGACCAAATATTAAGCGACGGATTCTGTTCCCAAACCAGCACTGGAAAGAAAACCGCCATAACGAATATAGAATACGTAGTGCACAGATGTAATAATGTGTACAAGTAAAAGTTTAGATCCATCAGCATGTTCATGACCGTAATGAAATTCTTCTTCAACGACGCCGTGCGCCTGGCGGTCCCTGGAGTCACCTCAGTGGCGAAGACCAGGCTGTTACCTTGAGAATTCACCGTAGTCTCCCTGTACAAGGGCTGCGGGTTCTGAGTCTGCCGATCTATATTTTCGAGTTCCTGATATCCAGTGATCCGACCGCCGTAGCCTGAGATGTCCAGTGTCCCGAAATCAGATGAAAATCTGTTAGACGCTCGATCGAACATGGAGCTGAAATCTGATGAAAATCTAGCTTCGGACCTGGTCTCCCTGCGTTCTACTTCTGGGTCTAGAATTTCTATAGCATTATTCCTCGATTTAAATACCACTACATCAGTGGTATCATCGTCTTGAGCTATCGGAGGAGGTGCCGTTATCGCGGAAGGCTGTTCTTGAGCCCGCACTGAAGCGTTCGGCTGATTCTGATTGGAAAATATAACTTCATCATCATCTTCCACCGCACGGATCATATTATACGTCGATCTGATGACCTTCTCCACGTATATCGGTCTCGAATAAGCCGCTAGGAAGAGGCAGTTTTGCATCATGATCGCTGCGTATATCATCACCACAACGTCACCTGTGTGTATGGTGCACAGGAAGCCGATCAGGAAAGGTATCCAGCAGTTTCCGAAAAATGGTGCCATTCGAACGATCCTCTGTGCTGTGGTCAGCTTTTCTCGGAAGTAATGCGATACGATAACTTCTGTCTGTTGTCCGGTTAGTGCAAACCCTGACCCTGAAATTCGGTTAAGTCAAGTTAGTCACGCTTTGCGGTACTCTATATATATATATCCTAAGCGCTAATAAAGTCAAGGCGCCGTAACGCTAACAGTAATTATAAATTTGATTTATTGGACAGTTACTTTGTGCGCCCGAAATTACTAGACTCGTCTGTCAGAATATTGCATCGAAACACTTTAGTAAGTTAAGAAATCGATAAAATAACAAAGGTATCGAAAAAAATGTAATATTTTATTTTATGAAATGTCATTTTTTATAGTTCTTAAATACAGTTCTTTCCTTGAATTAATACAATATGTTCATTCATTCATATTTTGTATCAGTCGATGCGTAGTGGGTGTCTACTGTCTAGTGAATAATTTTCCAAACATAAACTTTACTGATTACGAATCAGATAAGAAAACAAAGCGTTCTGATTACCAAAGACAAAGTTTTTACAAAAAATTACAGCATAATTATCACTTCTCTAGTAGCGGCGACAAACAATAGCATAAAATTATTTAATATTATCTACGAATACAAAGTTTGCGTAGAAATATAACAAATTAGTTTGAAAGTCGTGTAAAAACCATTATATGTGTGACCTTCATTACACAAAGACAAGTGTTTCGTACGAACCGTTTACATAATACAGCTGAAATAATAGCCACACCGAATACAATTCTGTACATGCTGCGGACTGACCGACTCACCTATTAGAATTCCTGCGAATATGCTCACTATGTGGTCATTGCTGTATAAACTTGTTGAATAACTTGATAATAGAACTCCGGCCACGGTCAAGCACAAACCTGCCACGGCGATGAAGCGAGGCATATGGAATATCTTGACCACCGCTCGGCACCAAGATTCCAGCAGAAGTCGTATAACGATCAGTATTAATGGCACCAAAGCCAAGTCTACATCCCATACATTCATTTTTTCTTCCTCGTCATGGTCTTCTTCTCTGATAGCCTTCAGTATGATTAATCCGTACACAGTTAGCACAGTAGGCACTGTTATTTGATATATCACAGCAGAGAACACTATGAGCCAGCCGTATCCACCGTCGGGTGGAGACGGACCGATCTCAGGGAAGGAAGCGACTACGCGATCCAAATGCAAATCTTCCTCGCGATTTTCGTAACTCCTTCCCTGATTTGCCCTCCTATTTACTTCGTTATCCATGGTTTTTAAGGAATAAAAAACAACTTCATGATTAGAATGATGAAGTTAATAGTTATCTATTTGTAGCGAACGCGTTATCTTATCATTATCAATCCGCGTAATCAACTGCTCTACATTTTTTCGAATTCACCGCCAATGCTGTGTGACCAACAAACAAATATTTCTTTGAATAATATTTTGTATTGTATAAGCAATTCAATACATTTTGAAATTTAAAAATCATTTCATAGAAACGAAAAGGAAAGAAAATATAAATAACGTGAATGAAGTATTTATTATAAAATAATTACAAGAATTTATTCAACTATGGATTACGGATAAAAGTAAAAATATTTCCGAACGCGAATAATACCACCAAATTAAGGCGGCTAAGCTTATTTTAAAGGAGGACTAAAAAAGGAGAAAGCTTTATACAAAAACTCTATAGTGAGAGTAGAGCGAACAAAACTTGATATAAATTTTGCAATTATAGTATATTTATTTGATTCTGCAAGATAAGTTTCGACATGAAGTACAGTATTATAGATTGTACTAGTAGTGTATAATCTATGATACTATCATGATTCTATGTTGAATACGAACTCCGGCTATCTGATACCGAACCTGTAAACGACGCTCTTATTAGAAAAACCCGTAAATATCTATAATGTAATGGTAATTTACACTGTTACAACAAATTGCAGTAATAACGGACTGCATCTATTAGTTTCAATTGCGGAAATCAGTCGGTATCAGTGTGAAAACCGGAGATTAATGGTGTCGATGGTTTTGTGTTTCTGAAGCATTTTAATTGCTCTGATTTCATTATGCGATTACACGGTAGATTATTGCAGGTTTGTGGGGTCTGCTCATGGGTAAAAGGTGGGCGGTCGTTGCTGTAAAGCGTGATAATGGAGACGGAGTCTGTCCGATCGGAGTTGAGCAGCCGATCGCGGCGTAGTTCGAGACACCGACAGCACACTCATAGAAGCACTCGGTATGTTTATTTTATGGTGTTTTTACGATCAATAACCATTACATTACTGAACGTTATAGTTTCTAGAATTTGTGCTTCAATGTACCGTGAAATCGATTTGGTTTAACAGTAAGAAATAATTTTTCGGTTACCAAACCGGAGCATTGTGGTTATTGACCCTTCTGGATAAAGTTTAAATATTTATACGTCGTTGTCCAAAACTTATCTGTTTTGGTAAGTAACCAGTAAACTGTTTTGTATGACAAAACAGAATGGTTACATGGCCTGGTAACATTAAAAAGTACCTAACCCTTTTTACTTTAACCAATAAAAATTATTATTAAGTATGTGAATTTCATCATCTATTTACATTATTACTCACCAACAGGTGGAATTGTAATAAAAATCTGTACATCTAGGACCACTAACTTTTCTCCATGCTTGATTAACATTTGACAGTATGTGCCTTAGTCTTGTAAACTTGAAACATTCCCTTATAGTACAATAGTAATAACTACTTTGTGTCCTTTGTAGACTTGGAGATGATAATATTATTTCATGTTTAATAAAATAACATCACTTTGAACTACATTATAACAATAACTTATCTATCTATGAAAACAGTTTCTACCACATTATAGGTAAAACTGAAATCAAATTATGTGGCTCTAATACATTATTATGGACAGTCATTAAATCTGTCAATTAGTATGTAATGCCTTAAATGTGTAAATATGTTTATTTAATATTCTTATGTAGTGTGAACATGGATTATAAGATAATCTTGTTCAGTATTTTATATTCACAATGTATGACTTCTCATGAATTAAAGATAACAACATGATCATTATGAATAAGTTGTCTTTAATATTTACACACCTGATAATGCAGCTGTGTAACAAATAGTTCCAACTGTCTTTGTGTTTAGATTGGAGGGTGTTAAGGTAAACAATGTATAACATTGAGGCATTCAATTTTTGTTAAGTAGTAGCAATGCCCTGTGAGAAACTTAAATTCAATAAACACACTCATACTCCCACATTAGGATAATCAGTATTGCGCATGGTATGGATGTACACAAAAACATTCACCAACAGAGAACAGAGATTTATTTGTCACAGAAAATGTCTGTCCGACAAGGAATTGGATATGAAAAGTGGTTTAGGCTTATTAATATAAAAATTTTACAGTCAGTATGCACTGGTTTGTGAAAATGCCAAAATAGTTCTTCAAAGACTATTACACTGTTAACAACACATCAGCAATAGTAAACATTTGCAGTCACACTTATTGATCGCAGATATTTCGCTTCGTAATGAGATCTCATCGCTTTCATATTCGATAACCGAATGACCCGAGGATGGCCCTGCCCTCTATTTATACCGTTTTCCAGATTTTCTGGGATTACGTTTTTTTCGTCAATTCAGTCCTCGGAAAACTATAGAATAATAGATTGCGCAGGTACTTAAAAACCTGTGTATGCGATATTCGGCATTGCGAAAGTCGCTTAATATGCTCGAGGCACTTTTTAATAGTAGGTCGGTTTTTTATTAGCATGTATTGTTTGCCGTCGAACGTTCGCGATTCTTTGTAACATCAACAAGTCTGCTTTGTCTATTTCAGGAGTACGAAATCTCAGAGGAAAGAGACTGACAGCTCAATGGCACCTTTCCAGACTAGTGTTAACATAAACCCAGAGATGGGAAGAGACGGCCAAGAAGTTATTGAAGTGCAAATTCTACCGCAAGATGAGAATTGGGGCGAAAACACCACCGCTGTTACTGGCAACACTTCAGAAGGATCGCAGTCCATGGAGGATGTCAGCAACTGGCCAATCGAATCTGACAATGGGATTGGATTTGTGTGTTCAAGATATTTTGGGACCACAATCGCGCTAGGACTGTCATTTGTATCATTTGTTAGCCCATTAGCAATGGTTGTGTTACCAAAGATCGGTTTCTTCCCAGGGCTCACAGATAATGTGGCAATACAGCCAAGTCAAAGGATACAGCTGCTATCATGTACGGCCGTGTGTAAGGGGATCTTATTGTCTTTAGCATTTAAATTAGTCTTACTTGGGATTGGAGCTTGGGCAATATTTTTAAGACCGAGGAATGCAATTCTTCCCAGAATTTTCGTCTTTAGAGCGATGACGTTGGTCATTCTCGCGGTCTGTACGTTTTCCTATTGGTTGTTCTACATTGTACAGATCACCGAAGCTACCAAAGCTTTAGCGGTCGGCGACGAAGCCATAGATTACAATGCCTTAGTTTCATATGCGTCTAGTTTCTCAGATACGCTTCTATTTATACACTATGTAGCTGTGATTTTGATGGAGATAAGGCATCTAGAGCCGGTGTATTATATAAAAATAGTAAGGAGCCCCGATGGGGAGAGTCGATCGTATGCCGTTGGTCAGTTGAGTATACAGAGAGCTGCGGTGTGGGTACTGCAGAAATATTACACAGAGTTTCCTATATACAATCCGTATTTGGAGAAGATACCAATATCGAAGTCTCAGAGGAAAGCACAATCGAGCATAAAGTTTTATGAGGTGGACGGGTCCAATACGAATGCGCCACCAGGGCAGACTCGGTGAGTTTTGGCTTATTCATCAACGACCAGCGTTGTAGCAAATTTTTCAAATCACTTTAATGTACGGAAAGGCCAGACAAGATTTACCTTCAAACACAATTTTATCACAACAGGAATAATCAAATTAAGTTTTAAATATTAGACCCTTGTAGTCAGTCTATTCTTTCACACCGGTTACTATGTTGGACAACGAGGATATATTTAGTCTAACCTTGTGTCTTAAATGTTCAAAAATTGCGAAATTGTGGCAGTTAAAGCTGTTACACCGACATTTTAACTGTAACGACCCCACGGCACTCTCGTTTTGACCGTGATCCACGTAATTGGTTCGAAATGTCGATGGTATACACAAAAATAGTGAGTATCCGTGACAGTTAAAACGTATTATGTCTGCGATTATATACGAAAAATTAGAGGTGCATGCAGCAATTTGAACCTGTTTCTCGAGCTAGAGGTTTACTATATATGTTAATTCACTTATCATCCTGTGTCCAGCTAGTGGCAATTAATATTTAATTGACAGGTCGGCGGGATCTTGCGGCAGTGGACGGCGGCGCGATTCGAGTTCGGCGCACAACGAGCGTTATTACGAAGAGGCGGAGCGCGAGCGGCGCGTGCGCAAGCGACGCGCCAGGCTGCATTCCGCCGCCGAGGACGCGTTCGCGCACGTACGACGCGTGCGCCTGTCGGCCGCTAACGGTGAGCTTTATCTATTCATCTATTGAATCGAACTACACAATCCATCTATAGTGAGAAAATAATAATACTAAAGAAAGTGCATGCATAAAAGAAATTGTTAACTCAATTCACTCTTGAAATCTAGTGTACTTTGGAACTATCCGTTTAGTATTTTACAAATATTAAAATACTTTTAAATTACTAAATGTTTTCCTAACAGTGTTTAATAATGCTTGCAGGCGGCGCGCTGGGGCCGCGCGAGGCGGCTCAGGCGGTGTTCCCGTCGCTGGCGCGCGCGCTGCAGAAGTACCTGCGGGCCACCAGGCAACAGCCGAGGCACTCCGCGGATTCTGTGAGTTGTTACTACTCCAAAACAATATACTACCCGAGCCTCACCCTCCACCTGGAATTAGTTGACGATGCTTACCTAAAAATTTTCCCTGATCATAAACATATTTAATTTTACTCATACTATTTGGTAAAGCTTTTATTTTTACAAATGTATAATATTATAAGAATTTGGATGGAATTGCTTAAATTAATTATCATCCAAAAATTTTAATTTTTAGTCATATGTTTATTAAACTTATAAATGATAAATCAATGACGTTGAAATAAAAAAAAAACAACTATGTGCCTATTTCAGGTCCTAGCGCACTTAGCCCGGTGCCTGTCCCAGGATGCCTCTCCTCGTGCGTTTTTGGAGCCATTTCTCGTGGAAGGGCCGGTGCTGGCCGCAGAGCAGGAAACGAGGCCTGTTCAACGCTGGTCCCTCATATCCGACGAGCTACTGGCGAGACCCCTGGCCGATGGAATAGAATTCCAACTCCGGCAGGGCGACATATCGCTCATATGTGCTATCAAACAACTGCCAAAATTCAGTCTGTCTGAAGAAGTTGTGGATCCTAAGAGCAACAGGTTCATTCTGAGGCTGAATTCGGAGACGTCGGTGTGACATGAGGAGTTTCCCAATGAGGACCACAGATTGGTATGACATTTGGATACTTTTAGTTGAGTATGTTTTTCATAAGGACTTAGGAGAAATGATACATTCTGTATGTAATAGGTACACACGATTCATTTTTCGCCGCAACCGCCAGGGAGTAAGTCGAAATATCGACATAATGAATGACAGTGATATATATTATTTACAAAGTGTATGCACACGGATCGGTCAGTGGTGGTGCACGTTTGCGTGGTGTCGTAATTTATTGAATATTTTGTAAAGGCTGATTACGTTTTTGGACTTATGACTGACCAGTTTTATATTTAGATTGGTAGACTTTGTTTATTTATATAATAAAATTTACGGCGTTAAAGAAATTCAGTGTGACGTAGGATTATGACAACCCTTGTTTGGGAATAAATATATTTAAACCCACATTACCCTTTTAAACATAAATTGAACAGTGTTATTTGTCAAACGAGTTACAATTCTTCATGTTTCTTGTGAAACAAATTCAAAAGTCTATATGGTATTTTGAGTACTTTATTCTATAAATGCATTAAATAAATGTAAATTATCACTGTACTTGATAAATTTAATAGTTGTGTTGACTTATGTTGACATCACCATAACCTTACAACACGACCTAAAGTTCATTATTGGGTTGTTAAGTATAATTACGTAAATGTTAATATGCCATCTGTTGAACCCTGCAACAGACGAATACTCATAGTATTATAATTTTTAGATATATAATGAATATCCATGTGTGCAATTTATATTTGAAAATGACTAAGACCTGAACATTGAAATGTAAGAAGCATGTGTTTGCAATATACATATATAAATAATATCAATCTCATGATTTTTATAAAAAATTTGTAACAACATCTAAAAACATATCTTGACCCTCAAATGGGATATTTTTATTATTGACTTTTAGTTAAAGTTTATTATTAGTTGAAGTATAATTACGTATTAATTAGTATATTACATACTTATTATATTTCGATGTTCACAAGTTTTTTAAAATACTTAATGCATTTAATTTATCTTTATATGTAAAGTTTTTTAGCTTAAGTCCAAGGTAATATTTTTAACATTCACATTTTATTTTGTAAATTTTGTGTCATACTTTTATAGATTATATTGTAGAATAAGTAACTAGCACAAAATATTTTTATGCAATTCTCGAACAGAGCAGCAACTATCTGTGAACTCGGCTCATTTTCGTCTACACTGAGTACTATCATAGTACTATAATATATCTTAAGGTTAACAAAAATGGTAATGTCGGTTAACCGTGGTCGCTATTACCGAATGTACCGCACCTACAGAATTAAAGTGACCCAACCCAAAATTCCTGAAATTCCAGATTTTACTATAAATACTTAAAATAGCCGACTCTAAAACCCCATGGTGAAAAAGAGCCCAAATTATGAGTGAGAAAGGGCAAAAGGGAAACCTCATACATCAGTCTCTTTAAATTCACTCAAGACCATACATTTTTGAAAACTTTTTTCGTCATATCCCATAAATTGCAATTTTTGAGTTAAGTCACTTTAATTCTGAGGGTGCGATTACAATTAACGTATTAACTACAGTATTGTATCATTATTTTGTATTTTAACTGGCTGGCCTATTACAATTCCAAAAACAATTTTTTTAAATCTTTCTTTTGTGAAGGAAGCTGGGTGAACAAAGTAATTGATAGGAGCAATTTGTGGATGTAACTATGTGTGTTGTTATATATGGGCCCTCTGAGATATATGCCATATTTTGAACGAGTAGCTCATTTCATTTCAGTCGGTAAGCTGAAAGATAATTGGTGTAAATATAAAGGTATAAAACAAACATTAATAAAAAAAGGAATTTCGTTGTCTATACTTTTAATAATGCTGTAACGAGACGGAATCTCTCGTCTCTCACGGGAACCTTTAATCCGTTTTTGAAAATTTTACCATAGTAAGGCTACTTTATCAAAAGTCGAATATTAATGTAGATGTGAACTCGTCGACGGTGGCTGCAATAAATAAATAACGGCAGCCTTTTTACATAACCATTGCGATTTATATCGAAAGTGTAATTTGTTAATTTGGCATTTTACTTAAAATATTCATATCATAGATAGTTTGTCGTCGTTCGAACATGTAATTGACAATTTCATTAAATCCTCGATAATTTCATGAAATGTTTATGTTTCGCACGCTATTATTACAATTTCATTGTATTTTAACAATATTTCTAAATAATAAGTGCATTTCATGATTTGGCCGACGACTTCATTATATTGTCAATTTCACGACCAGACCAGGGGTATATCGTGAAGGTAAATGTAATTTTAGCGTAATTTCATACCCATGTAATCTTTGAGAAAGCCAAAAAGTGATAAATTCCACTACATACGAATAAAAATTGATGCAATTATTAAAATTGATAACACTTTTTTGAAATTCCGTATTAATTTAAAATGGAAATTTAGGTAGGTATATAAGTTTTATAATTTACAATAATAGTAATTAATGCCAATTTTTACTGTTTGTATTAAATTAAACATTAAAACGCTGAGTTGCGAAGCTCTGACGCGCCGACACACATTTCCAAAGTGCCTGCAGTCTTAGGTCTCCATATAAATTCTTAATCTTTTTATATCATATCGACTGCTAGAGAAGGTTGTGCTTTATACATATATATGTAAATTATACGTAAGTGGGTACCGGGATGTTTACGTTTGGCTGACTGACCAAAGATGGCTTGAAATTAGCACGTAGTGGACATATCTTAATTTAAAAGCTACGCTCGTAGACTTTAAGGGCTATATTGAGCAGTGAATGGAGTAGAGTTCGAAATATAATATATATTTTGTATGTGCCTATCGTATTTGAATGTGTTTGGTTATTATAATTTATAGAAATTTTTACTCGAAAATGGAACTTCAAATATGTCGCCATAAACGTTATGTTCTCAATTCAATTTGGACTCCGCTTCGTTTGGACTGGTGACATTTTGGATTGTTATAGACTAATGGACCTCGTATTGCTCAAAACGCAGCCTTTGTGAAACGCTTGTGCCTGCTTTCTATTGTAATACATTATAGAACTAGGTATATTAAAGAATGATTTAATTAAATACTATTTGATGCAACTTATATTTTTTATGATATAAAATGTTGGTTGTATTAAATATCTATAAGTATAAACCGATTGAAACTTTACATTCGGCCGAAGTGTATGGAGCGCTAGTCTCGTGTTCTACGTAAGTTATGCACAACATGTAATAGATTTAATACTCATCGCAGAAGCACAAAGGTATGTTTGTACGTGAACAGGAGGCACAATCGAATATGATTATTACAATTTGTACACTTTTGTATTTTATAAATATATAAAGTGAATTTTGTACACCTGTATATGACTTTTAATTTCAATTTTAACACCTTCGTATATCGAGGAAGGTAGGTTAGGTTAGGTTAGTATTAATGTAACGACCTATGTTTTACTTGGAACAAAAACATAATAAGTACGTAACAAAAGAACCGACTAATAAAAAATTTGTACAAATATTTGCTCCATCTTGTTAGTACAATGATTGCAATTATAATTAATGGCAAAGGTCGTATGGCTTTGATTACTACAGGGAAACTTTCAACTATGTCGAGGTTCAGTTAACACAGGTAACATATGGTAGCCCACTGTTGGGATGGTCATATTCTGTTTAAAGTTGTACCTGGATTGCCATCTGGGTACAAACGTGAATATCCACAGAGCAGCCGAGATCAATAAAACGACCATAGAGATGACAGTTAAGGCGATTCCAATGTGACGCTTGTCCGCCGGGCACGTGAAGTACTTCTTGTCCAATTCAAATATTCGGCTGTTAAAAAGACGTCTTGGGGTGGCACAGCTGAAAATACAAGTTAGGGCAAAATTGTTAATAACGTTCTTTAAATTTTTTTTTCCTAATGTGGCGTTGGCGCACCTACGGTCAGCCGAAAACAAAAATATCATTCAATTTTTTGGATAAATAGAATTAATGACTCGTGATAGCAATCTCAGTATATATAAGGTAGTCTTTGACATATTATTCCATCGTCTGAACTAAAAGTATGTATGTATGGTTTAGGTTTATTTTTGTTATATTGAGGGATGATGGACTGATGACTTAAACTTACTATAACATAAATTTGATTCATCGCATCTAATAATGAGTGGAAGAGCCGGATGTTTATTAGGTATGTTCAAGATACGATTGATTGCCTATAGCTTAATGATTCACAAATCAATTAGTCACGTACCTAATGGTGTATGTTTTTATGAGGTAGCAGTTATCGGAGACTTACCGTAAATGATCAGAATCCTTTGGTTTTATCTGTAGTCGTTTCAACCAGCCGAGTTTGCAGTCGCAATTCCAAGGATTTCCTTGTAAATCCAGGTGAACTAACTGTCCTAAGGGAACTTCTAGCTGTTCATTTAACGTCGTCAACCTGGATCCTCTTAACGACAAGTACTCTAGAGCAAAATCGTCGGCATCAGCGAGAACGTCCTGGCCAAAAGCAAAAACGCTAAACCTCGTCAAATTTTGGTTTCTCTCCAACTCTAAACGAACTAAAACTTGCAAGGACGCAAAAGTATGCTCAGATACTTCTCCGATCATTAAATTATTCAACTTCAATTCTTTTAGGCCTGGAACATCAGCGAAGTCTTCGCTAGAAATTTCTTCTATAGGGTTATCAGACAGATCTAGGTACTGCAATGTGAACGGCAACTCAAAAATGTCCCTCAAGTTGTTGTTGGAAATTATCAACTTCTTCAAATTGTAGGCGTCTACGAAAAAGTTATCGTGCACCAAATTCAGGTTAATCCCGCTAATTGATAGGGACTCTATTTTGGCAGTTAAACCGTACCCGCTTCGATAGAATAAGTTCCTGTCCTTTAAGGATTGGCCCAAATCATTGTTGTCCAAAATGATTTCATTCAGATTTCCCAAGCGATGAAAGGTAACTTTTTCAAACGTCGTAAATCGGTTATTGGCCAAATTTAAGTACTCCAGTTTCTTTAGACGTTCAAAAATTTCCGGATGTATGAAGTCTAGTTCATTGTCACTCAAATCTAATCTTTTTAACGATTGCAACTGAAGCGCATCAGAAGCTATTTCATTTATTCGATTATCGTTTAGGAGCAGGTCCTCTAGAGTACCCGAATTTAGCACCTTTGACGGCTTGACGCTAGTCAAGTTGTTCCTGCTGAGATCCAACGAGTGAGCCGTATTTGGCAGCGCACGATTCGAGTCTAGGATGCTAGGATTGTAGGAGCAGTCGATAATTTCACCGAAAACGTCTTTACCTTTGTTATTGACGCGACATATACAAAATTCACTGTCACAGATCGTCCAACTGTCAGCTCTAGAGCTGTACACCACAAGAGCTAGTATCAAACGTATCACTCGCATGTTCTTGTCGTGATATGCGCGCCGCCGTCAAGAACAATATGCCAGACGTATCAGGCTGTTATCAACGCGCGCCTGATAGTAGTTATCAGCGATATTGGAGCGATTGGTCATTTCCCTCTGTTTACCACTACGCTATAATATTAGCCTTGCTGTGTGTGTCGGCGAAACAAACGTATAAAATAGATATAATTTTTTTTTCACTTAAACTTGGATAAGCAAAGTAATTTGTGAGCCATTTTATTGCTATGTAAGAAAACAAAAGATAATCTACTTAAGTAAATTTACGTATAAGGGAGTGATATATGTAATATGTAAGTCCACAGAAATGTCGCATTTCATTATATTATCAAACGTTGTTGACAAAAACGTTAGCTTTTATAATTTTTCGATATTGTCAAACAATATTTGAGACATAACCGCTTATGAAATGTCGACAGATTCTTGTCAATTTCAGTATCAACGTTACGATCGACCATGACATATATTTTTACCTATATACATGGATTACGATTATTCAGTTCGAAACGCAAATTTACATTGTTGGTTAATCGTACAGATTTATCGGCTTAATAAATCAATATAAAATATTGTAATATACAAGGAAACACAAGATATACGAAATGTTTTATAAATATTTTGCTTAAACATTTTATTAATTATGGCACACTGGAAACTACGGGTAATTGTCGATACATGAACGGTCCAGGAGAAAATATGAAGAAGTACATCATCAGAACGGTAATGACTAGAAGGGTGCAGTACACCACAATGTTAATGCTCGTTCTTAGATAATCTTCACGGTTGGTGGCCGTCTCGCACACAAATTCTGTCGAGTTTAGTTCGAGGATTCTTCTGCTGAATAAATGATGTGGTGTAGAACATCTGAAAGACGTTCATTTGCAATTTAAATTATTTTATATACGTTAAAAGCTAAATAAAGATTATCTACTTAACAACGATATCCTACTATAATGGATAATTGTAAGATTGTTATGAAACAAATTATCTGGTGTTGAATTTTAAATTCTGGATACCGGATTTAGATACCCAAATAGTTCTTTGTTATTGACAACCTGTATAAAATGCTACTTGAATCGTATTTATCGTTCCACGACCAAGGATCACAACCCGGAACCCTGTCCTTGGTTCTCAGCGTCACTGCTGCTTAAGCTGCAAGGATTTTCATCTCATTCAAATAAGTATGCTTGACTTTTACCATTTACTTATCGTTTATTGTAATTTAAACAATGGCGTATTATATCTCACCTGAAATCGGCTAGTTCCTTAGGTATTTCAATGTTCAGTAACCAAGTCAACTTGCAGTCACACCTCCAAGGATTATTTCGCAAATCGACTCGTTTAATCTTTCTAAACATTCCCTCCATTTGGGAGTCTAGTGACGTCAAGTTTGCACCTCTTAACGATAAATTCTCTACGAAGAAATCCATTTGGTTTTCCGGTATTATCCTGCCCCATGCCAGTGAACTAAACTTTCGTAAGCGTTTATTGCCGGCTAGCTCTAAGTTGCGTAGAGAGGTTAAATAAAAGAAGGCGAAATCAATAATTTCCTCAATTAAAATGTTGTTAAGTTTTAATTCTCTCAAGTATATGGTGAATAAAAAAACATTGCCAGTTATTTCTTTAATGGGGTTACATGACATATCTAAATATTCCAAATTGTGTGGCAGGTCCAGAATGACAGTTATATTATTATGAGCTAGAGTTAAATTTTTCAAATTATTCGTACCATTAATAAAAATATGCTCATTGTTAGAACTGAGATTGATATTGCGCAAGGATAAGCTTTGTACCTCGTTTGTTAATTCGTAACCGCCTTCAAATAAACTGTGCGTTTCCAAACTCGGTCCAATGTCATTGTTATCCAAAATAATATGTCGTAATTTGTTCAAATGGTAAAAGTTTAAGTTTCCGAATGCTTTGAATTCGTTGTTAGCTAAATTTAGATATTTCAAATTATTTATCAAAGCAAACGTGTCAGGATTAATGTATTTGAGTCGGTTTTGACTTAAATCTAATAGTTCTAGGGAAGGTAAACGAAATGCGTCGATACTTATTTCCTTTATTTGGTTGTCCACTAACAGCAGTCGCTTCAAGGTCTCAGAGGCGAGCGAAAGTGATCGCCCTACGTGAGTTATGTTGTTCCGAGATAGATTTAAAACGCTCACATTATTAGGCAAGCTATAATTAGCTTCTAACACCGTATAGTGAGAAGAACATGATATTTGTAAACTTCTTTCTTTGTTCGAACACACACATCGCGGGTCCTCACAGAACGTCCGACTTTCGACTTTATACACGAGGGCGATTAGGACGTAAACAATCAAGTCACGCATCTCGCACTTGCAATGGATACTGTGTTGCGTATGAGTTCACTCTATCACGTTTACTATCGGCCAGCGATATGATAAGCATGAGTATCATTTCTTTGTAAAATCAAGTGATTTTGAGAAACATTTGGTTTACATTGTTTTTCAATTGTCTTCGGAGTTTAACAACTTTATGCTTATTCTTTGTATAGTGTCACGAAACAGCACAGAGTAAACACAACGAGTATTTTAAACACTTATTAATGATACCTTAAAAAAATATTCAGTGTTGCCATCTTTTAATTAATTGAGAAGAAAAATAATGCTACATAGTTAATTATTTATTTTGTGTAAATAAAACTATAGAAAAAAAAGTTTTTATTATGTTTATATTTACATTCATATATATTAATACCGCTTAAGTATTATTCTTTTCTGTCCCGTTTGAGTAGCAATAACATATCAAACGTTCGTATTTGATAAATTCCGCGATCATCAAAACCTCCCTCGTTGAGCTTGTGCGTTACCTTTTGAACTGGGATCTTCGTGAGCCTAAAATAAAAGTTATAATCAATCAAATTCAAAATCATTTGATCATGTAGGTATTCTGTAAATACACTTATGCGCGTAATTTTTTGCTTATACTACCGTTTCGAAAAGGTGCTTTAACATTGAGGAGAAGAAACGGCGAAAGAAACTCCTCAGCACATTCCTCAGTAATATTCTAATAAATAACATTTCCGAGGCTCTAAAACCTGCGTCACACCCAGTCCGCGACGGGCCGAGTTCGAGTATTTGTATAGTATTGAAAAGACGAAACCATTAGAATATACAAATATACTTGGTGGTTCGTCAATACTTCTACCAATGTGGGTACGAGGTGTGATTCGTTTTGATGTCGCTATTAATGCACAATTGTGTAGTTTTATGTTCGTATTAATGTTTGATTTTGTTGTGATAAAGATTAATCACTAAAATCGAATCTAATATAGTTTTAACTTTATGATCACAATGATATCCACTGACCATCATCACGTTGGTAAAGTACAATTCCGTTGTTTATCTAATTCATGTTACATGTTAATGTTACATGGACACGGTTTTATCAACATTTGTATGCCACTGCGTTGTTAGTATAAGCCACTAGTTCGAACGGCCGTTTCGTGCTCGAAGGACCAGGGATTCAAACGTGGGCAAATTGAACAAATTGTTCTTAAATGTGTAAAAAGTTCGGCAACCCGCATCGACGTGCCAACGTAATGAACTTGCATTAACCCCTCTCAATCTGATAGGAGACCCGATCTAAGACGTTTATACATTTTAACCGTAACTGGTACTCACGATTCTTGTGTTTTAGCGACATTTCGACTCAATGGCAAAAACAAAAATCGTGAGAACCCGTTACAGTTAAAATTAAATTTATATGCAGTATACAGTTACAAGTTAAAATATAAGCTTAAAATCAAGATGTCGTATAGTTTTGTGTGGTATAACATCACTCGCAAGTATTGCATCTGCGTAAGTTCACATGCACGTGAGCGTGTGTGTGCGCAAATGTGTGTAATGTACCTTGATGACGATGGCGGTCCTCGGGCCGGTGTTCCACAGCACGCCGTGCTGGTCCACGAAGGCGGCCTGCACGGCCACCGTGTACACGCCGGCCGCCGCCACGCTCACCAGCTGCTGGGCGGAGAAAAAGTCCCGCACCGGTGTCACGGTCTGCACCGCCGTCAGCACCGGTGGGATGTTGGTCAGCTCCACGGTCTGGTGAAATCACATCCGAAATTCTAGGGTGTTTCATCTGTCACTGTCAGCTGTCAAAATGTCAAGCAAAAGATAATAGCTATTTTTCTTTCGGATATACGAGTAAGACCACATACTTGAGAGAATAGAAAAGATTCATAATTTATTATTAATGTCACGTCGTACCGATTCATGTCACGCTAATGTCATGTCACTTGGCAACGGCAATGGGATACAAACTTGTTTTTAACGGATTTCAAAAATTAGATGAGGTTCTCAATTCGTTTGTATTTTTTTAATGTTTGCTGATTACTTTATTGTTTCATTTGAAAGGGACCTTGCCGTTACGTTCCACTTCAATTTGAAGAAAAAATACTACCCCTAAGACTGAAAAGTGGGAGATGAAGCCAAGAAATTCACCTTCTTCAAATTTCTGTTAAAATATTAACTTGTCTACAAATGCATATTTAAAAAAAGTATCCATAAGGAGTCTGATGATGTCATTTGCATTTATAGAACTTTAATTAATTATTATCATATTTTATTAATTATTGTTAATAATTATTATCAGATGTTTTATTAATAGCATATTTTGGCTGTTTCAAAGTTTCAAAGGTTGGTTTCTTAAGTTCCGTGAGACAGGAACATGTTTATTTAATGTATACGATATAGACTACAAATATTCGCATCGAATCTGTCATCTGTCCGTCATCACCCGATGTCGCGTCGGCCGCGGGCCGGGCCCTTACGACGCAGTGCGTCGACTCACCTTCTCGTTGGTCTTGGGGTGCGGCGTGGCCGTCACCGTTATCTGCACGCCTTTAACTTGACGCTGTTGTTTCTTTTTGCTGCAAATGATTCGAATAACATTTGTTTTTTGACCGATCACAAACAGAACCTCCGGTGGGTAATCCGGATCGCGTTTGCAACGTTCGATCGTTCGGGACATAATTGACGCATTAAAACACAACTTATAGGCAAAGGATATTATAGGATAGATGAATACATTAATGACAAGAGCGCCTGGAAATAATAGTGTCGGAACCAGTTCCGCACAGGTTTAAACTTTTGTAATTACCATGTGTTGTTTAAAAGATGTGCTGAGGAGTTTCTTTCGCCGTTACTTCTCTTCAATGTTTCGAAACGGTGGTAGAAGCAAAAGATGACGCACATAAGTGTATTTACAGAATACCTATATGGTTAAATGATTTTGAATTTGAATTCTACATTGTCAGATATACCTAATATAATCACTGTTACGGACCTAGTGACTACATTTAAGTATTTTATAGCTGGCTGACGAGTGGTCGCTGCTGCCCATACGTAACTGTAACACTAGGATTGCGGACATGTTACAACGCGAACGTAGGTAGCGGTGACTACTAACCAACGGGCGAGCCATCTGCTCGTTTGTTACTGATAGCAAAAAATGTGATAAACAAAAAAATACAAGTCCTGGAAAATAAAAAATGTGGTTAAATCGTGTTATGGCCGTTTCGTGAATCACGTTATAACAAGGTGTAGTTACCCGGGCACGGGCAGCACGACGCCCTCCAGCTTGAGCGCGAGCCGGTGCGC
>PDGT01000025.1:3950207-3970885 GCA_003671415.1 Megathymus violae
GCCAGTGCACGCAGCGCGCGCGCACGCGCCGCGGCCCACGCGGGCGCGAGCGGGGCGCAGGCGCCGCAGCCCGAGCAGCCGCTGCAGCACGACGCGGCGCCCGCAGTGCCCGCCAGCGACGATAGGCACGCCTCGCTGCACGCCTGCCAGCCCGCGCTAGCTTCCTCTAGACCGGTTATACCTGGACGGGGGTATTGATTGATATTAAACTTTAGTTTTAATGCTGCGATGGAGAAACGCGGCAAGATTAGTACAAAATTATCAGAGCGATACAGCACAGACATAGGGCACAGCGTTTGCTGCGACGCAGGCAAACATTTCCCTTCCAGCTAGTCTGGTCTGTTTAGTATGGAAAAAAATATATTTATTAATGCAGACAATATACGTTTCTCTAAATTTAGTAATACTTTGCTTAATATTTGTGTTATTTGTGACTGATCAATGTCAAATTTAAATTTGAAACAAGAAGAATCATGAGAAGATCCTAACAACTTTGCCCTCAGCAGGAATTACCGTATAACTCGTATATGTAAAACATGAAAAAGTATTGATGATAGCGCGGCAATATTATGTATGAATTTCTTTTTTATTTCCTACATATATAATTATGACAATAAAATTTAATTCGTCACATTAGGTTAGTATACCTTCCTCGATGAGTTTAGCGTCAGCGCTGGCGGCGCGATGGAGCGCGTTGAACCAGCGCTGGGCGGACTCGCTGGGAGCCTCTTCCGCCAACTTCTTGAGCAGCTGCGCCGCCAGCGTGTGGTGCCCGTACCTGGAACAAGGCTTTGGCAGTCAGCCGACGGAGTAGTCTAGATAAATATATTTTGTTGAGTGTCGTTTGTTAACCATCATCCTAACGACAGATAAATGTCCCGTGAATGACCCATGATTGTATTTAAGTCTCTTCTCGCGACGACAGAGCCATACTGTAACAGGTGCAGATGGATAGACGGACGTACAGAAGGTGTGCATTTCTTTCCAATTTTTCCATAACCGAAGATAATCGACGCAGTATAAAAAAAACAAAATGTAACCTGAGCGCGGCCCTGGCGACGCGGTACCGCGTCCAGCCGTCGGCGCGCGCCGCCGCGTCCAGCACGCGCGGCTGCCACGCGCGCGTGACGCAGCGCGCGAGCGCGGCGGCCGCGCGCTCCTGGAACAGCACCGTGCACAGCAGCACCAGCGTCGTGCCGCTCGCGGAGTCCTCCGGCGGGGACAGCCTGCAGTACGTCGATACGTGTATTATGTTATATGTCAGTTAAGAGTTCTCCTGGGAACTTCCACGGGAACGGATAGATAATGGCTGTAGGGTCCCCGATCGACCACTACACTTTTCGTCGTGACAAAATTGATATGACTTAAAATTAGGAGTCGGTATGGTCATATAACTGATATATTAAAACTGCTTGATATTATACTAAAATGATCGATGTGAGTGAACACGCGCGGTCGCCTCGTCGCGGCCGTACGATCCGTACCGTGTACGACGGACTACTGATTAATTATTTAATTAAAGCTATTGAATTAACCGCGCGGCTCATTTACATATAGTATAATTTTTTTCTCCGTGCAGTTTGGCTCATAATAGATAAGCCGGCTAGGGCGGTGATCATGTTGTGCGGGCGCAACGCCATTATCGATAAAAACAAACGAGTCATCGATGGCAGGTGCACGGCGGCGGTGCGGTATATAAAGGGTGCTGCGATATTGTTGTGTTATGATCATTGTTTGTCAATTGTTATGTCATTTGTTTTTCATTATTACCCCCACCTAATACCTGCAAATTATTGCAATGCTAATTTAGTACATATATCGAAGAGAAACTGAAATATAAGTATTTATATTTATTTTTAATATAACTTGTTACATTGTAAACTTTTGTACTTATAGTTTTTTAATACATACATACCCAATTAATAATTTATTTTAAATCATTATTATTCTTATTTTAATAAATACGTTGTTTTATCTATATTTCTTTTATTTTTATCACAATCCCACATAATGACAAAACTAAATACAATATCGATAACGCTTATCGACAACAATAATGCGCATCACTATGCCCGCCCATAAGGCCCGTGAGTGGGAGAGAGAGCAAAATACTCGCTTCACCGCTCCGACGTTTTATGACGCAAACTGCACGGAGAAAAAAATTATACTATAGTCGACGAAGCGAGATGTACGAATTGCCTTGTACAATGACCCATAATGTAAGATACAAATATGTCAAGAATTATCTTAATGTGTTCAGTGGTTTTAGTGTAATAGTTCAAATAGATAGATAGATAAACAGGTCCATATTAAAAAACATATTCAGACCCATATATCTACATATTGGACTTTGTCATCTATATAAAAAGTCTGCCTACATTCAATTGTACTTAACCCTGGTTTAATGGAAAAAGTACGGGTATGTCCTTTTATCTACAAAATCTCTATTTCTGAACGGTCTGATCAGATGTAGTGACGACCTCGACACGGCGGGTATCGGATGGGTTCTGGAGGCTCAGCACCGGTCAGACTGGCTCAAGTTAGGGTCATATTCAACGGTGCTCTTCGAAAGGCCCATGACAGACTAGAACGGCATACCTAGCAGCGTTAAGAGCCGCATGCAGGGCAGGCAGAGCGGGCTGGCAGTGCACGCCGCCCAGCGCGGCCAGCGCCTCCAGCAGCGCCGCCTGGCGGCTGCAGTCCGCGCCGGCGCCGCCCAGCTGCCCGGCCACCACGCCTGCCGTGCGAGTGGCGTAAAGAATCGGCTGCACTGTGCTGAGTTGCACCTGGAATTAAATTAATGTATCAGTGATATTATAAATTTCAAAATAAATCAGAATCACACAAAGAATGCGTGCTAAAAATAAATATGTCTCAGGCATAATTTAAGTTCTAATTTTGACGTATTTCGCAAAACAATTTAAATTCAAATTGATTTAATATTGAAGTATTTTATCAATAAACTTTACACGCTGCGATTCCACATGTGAGTGTTGTAAATATATTTTTTCATACTTTGGGCTGTTATAATTATAATTTTTTATCATGACATGATCATTACTTTGTACCCAATGCTTCAATAATGTTTTTCTTTATTACTAATGACTTTCTTCTAAGTTCAATTTGTTGGGAGTAATAAAAATGCAGAGTGATAAATGGATAGGAATTCTATAAAAATTCCTACTCTGTGGAATAAACATGTTTATTCAAGATCTTCAACAATAAGCCTAATAATGCACTTGTTTCTTTTTGGACATGTAAAGAATACACAAGAGTTGAAGTGTTTTACATACCAGACATCGGAGAGCAACTCTCAGAGGTTTAATATTGTTCTGGGCGGTTGGCATGCCCGTCGCGATGACAAGAGACTCCAGGGCCAGCATCAGGTCTGCTCCTTCTACTGGCAGATTCTCTTCGTAACTGTAGAATGTTAATAATCAATATAATTTTATTTTTAGATCAGCCATGTGAGCTAAAGTATCGTTATTTTCTCAATGAAGAACCAAAGAAAGGCAATGTTGAATATTATTTCAATGTAAACTTTTTTCTGTACCGGACATACCAATGCACAACGATAGTTGTGAGGGCGTGGGCGCCGGTGGCCGCGTGCCGCAGGTCGAGGCTGAGGGCGGCGTCCGAACAGAACTGACGCAGCGCCGAGGGCTCCCCGCGCCGGGGGCTCCCGGCCGCTGCACAAATAGCCGGACAGCGGACCAGGATCTGGAAGACGGTGGACACTCAGGAGGTAGTAATTAAATTATAGGTATTTGAAACATATTTGGTTCGATTTATATCAACAGATAATTATTTTACTCGATAGTATAAAACAATGCCTTGGCCTGTCTTCGTGCTTTTGTCTGCAATCATCTCTAAAACTACTGAATTGATAGTCAAGTGGTTTTTACCAATAGATACGAGCGATTCTCAGGAACTTATATTCATGCCAGTCAGCGTTCCTCACCGAAGCGCTCGACCAGAGCCGGGGCGAGCGTCCATTGCGAAGAGTACCCACCTGCACGACCTGCAGGCACAGCAACGTGTGGTCGGGGTCGTGCGTGTCGGTGGCGGCGCGCACCAGGTCCGCGATGCACTCCGCCGGCCACAGCGCCGCGCTCTCCGCCAGCTTCCTCAGCCCGAGCAGCGCCGCGCGCCGGACCGCACTCCGCGCGTCGTTCATCGCTATGCTCAGGAGCAGCTCCACCTGGAAGTGAGCAATGATAGGATAAGGCAGAGATAAGAGGATCTTAAATTGAACGTTTATCTCTGTATGTAAATTAGGAATGTTATGAATATGAAATTTCGGATCTGGATATTGATACGGATATATATATGAATATTTAACGGTTTCGGTTACGGTTACGGACATGAAATCAATTCGAACTATCCGAATGTTTCAAATAATTTCAGTTACGGATATTAGCCACTTGGAAAAAATATAATGTATTTACGAGGTAACAGTTTGACTTTATTTGTAGTTATAATGTAGTACTATAATCATAGAAAAAAACAATAATAGCCTTAAAAATTAAATAATCAAAACTGTCTAAAAGTGAGAGCGACGCGGCTAGTGTGTCGGCTCGGCGGCGGGAACCTGCCCTAACCTGTTTTATTTAGACTGCCGCTATCCGAAATCATCCTCTTATACGGAAACTTTTTTTTTCGCATATCCGATAGTTTCGGTTACGGTTACGGAACCCAGAGGATCCCTGATGTAAATTAAATAAAAATAGGTATTTTTATTGCCGCATCTGACAAAACTAAATGTCAAAGAACACGTTTTGTTATGTTTTGTGTTTGTACAGGCCACAAAGCTGCCCATATATGTCAGATGACGAGACTGGTTTGAAACTTTTATAAGTTTGCGGCGGAAAATCTTAAGAGAGCCAGAATCTTTGAAATAATTGAATAATCGCAGAAGCAATTAATATATCCCATTACCTGATCAGGCACGTGAACAACTGTGTCAGCGGCGATGGCAGTGAGCGCTGTGATGGCCGCTCGCACCGAACTTGAGGACGGGAACCTCTCCAGTAGGGACCGGAGCAGTTTCAGCACTCCCTCAGCACGGACAGCTGCAGTGAGGATGACGGTGAAGATTTTCATTAGTGAAGATTCAACATGTATTTGTTGTGTAGGCTGTTGAGTTAAATCTTTGTAATTATAAAAGTTTCAAAAGTACCTTTAATGCATATGTAAGAATGACAGTTTAGACCGAATTTTATTGTGGTTTTTATGAATTATGTTTGAATCAATATTAAGTCCTAATAATATTAAGGTGTGACCACATTCTATTTTTAAGCTATTAAATAAAATATATATGTCAAGGGGGGATTTATTAATTTGGTTAAATATTAACTGCAAGCCTATGAAAAATCATCCAGTAAATAATATTATTAAAAATGTCAAGAAATTTTGATTCAAAAATTTTTATTTTTGCAAGATTAAATAGAGATGTTGTTGGAAAATAGCAGATAAAAGTTATTTTCATTAATTTCAGGTCATTTATATATAGTGGGAACTGGATACATCCCAGTGTGCTGCAATGAGGGGGTAAAATATTATTGTGTATTATTTTTAATTTAATTGTATCAATTTTTATGGTATTATTTATTTTGTTATATTTTTGAGGTGATTGTGCAATAAATTTTGGAAAATTAACAAAATAATAATTCATATTAATTAACAAATTTAGTGGAACAATTATATGAGATGCAGTGGATTTCCTAGTTATAAATTATTTTTAATACATTTTTCTACCAAACTTTATCATGTTCATATTTCTTATTGTTAATAATTTCCAGTAAATTTTGTATGTATATGGTTAACAGTTGAGTGTTTCTTGCATAATCAATTTTATATTTATTTTTTTATGTTAATAGCTGACAAACGAGCAGACAAGCCACCTGATGGTAAGTGGTGGTCATCGTCGCCCATGGATCTCAGCAAGACCAAAGGCATCACTGATGCAATTGATGCATTGTCGGCTAGAAATTGAGAAGAGGGTTAGAAAGCAAGTACTGGTTCTCAAGCCCCCAGCCGGAACCAGAGTCGTTTGGAGGCTGACTTAAGTAGGAGGGTGGTAGCTAGCCAGGCAGGCTTCACGGAAAGATAATAATACCAGTAATAATACTAATGACTTAATAATAATGCTGATAATATAATCCATACGTGAAGCTCTACCACCAAGCAAGCTGGCTTTTGTCGCCTCTTATGACACCCTGTTCTGCCAGCATGAGATTGGGGGGAGTATTCTAAGCCGTCCCAATATGGCTAAAATATATTGCATTTTTCTAAAAGGGTTGACATATTTTTGGATTACTTTTTGAAAATATGTGAGGTAGTGTAGTAGTGAGTAGTATTGACTGGTAGTAATTGGGGTTTTGTTAAGAAGCTTTTTGTGTAATAGTTTAATTATAGATACTTTTAATAAGTTTGGGAAAATAACCTCTTTCAACAACTGATTTATGAAAAGGTATTATTTGTATACATAGTAAGTAAGTAAGTAAGTAAGTAGTTTACATTACGTAAAGCCTTCAGTACACTTTTTAATTTAAATGTGTAGTAGCTCATTTATATTTCTATTTAAAGTTTTTTTATTATATTAAACATTTTGCATGGTTAGATTGTTCTTAAGAACATTGTGGGCTCAACTAATTGCATTGACTACTACTTGGCACTGTATTGCTAGTATCTTCTGCCATTGTGAATTTTTTTTTGAAATAATCCATCACCTACCTAAAGTCAGAGGTTACCTTATGGTTTTTTTGTGTGTTCACTTTCAGCAACTTTATTCTGTTGTCACATATTTTCCACTATGTTAAACATATGTATGTACCTCCACCATGCACTGTTCTCAAAGCTCTGACGAGTTTAGACCTTCGCTCTGCACCTGTACTCTCACACTCCACCATGTCAGATAGCTTGTTGCACATGGCCACTGCAAAGGTACTGAAAAGAGTTTTGAAATTATTGTTACAGTTTGATCAAATAGTTTTAAAGTGTATTAATTGTTAACAAATACAACTTGAAATTGTTGTGTTTGGCTCTTAACTACAATGCAATATAATAGAGTTGAAATTAAGTTTTACAACAGATGTTAAGAATCTGTTATGTTACACTTCTATCCTGAACAAATTTAGTGAGATATGTATTGTCTGTGAAAACATGCTTTATTTAGATTAGCATGAGTAAATCATTGATATCACAATGTAGAAAAAAAAATGTACTTAGAATGGGCAGCAAATCTTGTTGTAGCATAGATAGCAGCATCCACTTCAACATTATCATGGCTCTCTAGCCCTCTTCGGATAGCGTGGTGGACATTCTGTCTCTCTGGTATAATACCTGCAACGGCTCCCAACGTCCTTAGTGCTAATGCTCTTGCTACTGGATCATTCGAATGTAGAACACTGTAAACGCGCCTGAGGAACTCGTCCACGTTCAAAATCTTGTCCAAATGCTTCTCGCTTTGTTGACATACTCGCAGAACCCAGAGCCGCAAGAAGTTGTTACCCATACGAAATGTGTCGGCCAGTTTCAGGAAAGAAGAATTGATTAAAATTGGGAAAGGATATTTTTCAAATAACCGCGGGAAACGAACGATAGCTTCACATTGTTCGCCGACTTTTACCGATCTTAGACCTATAAAAAAAGTATTAAGTTATCGGTTGTTAAAAATACATGCAAGTATGAAGCAAACCACTTACCTTTGTCTAGCTCAGTTAGAGCAGAGTTCGCATCCTGTTCCGGTTCACCAGAGTTATCATTAAATGTATTCATTCGTACTCCAATCATTGCTTTTTTTAATTTAGGAAAAGTTTTATGAAAACACCGCAAATTTATCGAAAGGAAGGTTGTAGAAATGTACTCCGTGGTTGCAAGTGGACGTTTGATTTGACGTGACGACTGACGTTTAAAAACAGTTCGAGCCTCTGACAGTAAAATTTCGTTCATAAATAATAATGTAACATTAAACTATAATAGTGAAAAAAAATATTTAATTTTTCTTTGAATATATAACGATATTACTGTGCTTTTGTTTTGTAATAAATAAAAAATAATTATAGAATTGTATTTTACTTCAAGTTATAAGTATTTCGGAAAAGTAGTTATCGTTAATGTTTTCTTACAACGAAACATTATAAAAGTTCCGTTGCATTTTTAACTAATTTGACAACAGATGGCAGTAGTAGTTATTTTCTTGAAAAGGTATATAGTTTTTATTAATTTATTTATTCCTATATTCAGCTGTCTTGAATCTACCGTCTTTGGGGTCATTAAAAAATTTCCGTTTGCTTAGTTCATTTACCTTTATATCTCTTATTTGAAGTCAGAACCGAATTATAGATATAGTATAGATTTTGTATGTATGTAGGTTCTATGTAATATATAGTAAACGTGCAAACAGGTCATTGGTGTCTGTAAAATATATGAGTTTTAACTGGATCTAGGACACTGCGATCGAAATGCGTTACCTAAAATATTTCATGCTTGATTTTAGAAGATGACACGCGACTACCAAAAGCAAAGAAGTAAGAAGGTAAATTCGCAAACACCGTCGCGATTAAGGTCGGTAAAAAGGATCGTGATGCCTTTGTCTTGTTTTCTCCTTGACACCACGACCCAAGGCTAACACTGCTGTAAATGATGAATGGAGCTCCTTACAACCAATTGTTTATGTAGGTTCTTGATTTTAAAAACTACTTTAGGTGCTGGGTTCCTATGTGAGACATAATAGATCAGAAGAAATGCAGTGATAGTCCAATGGTTTGAACGTAGGCCTTTTGCATGGGAGATTTGACTTGGAATCTAGCACGCATCTTTATATTTTCAAATTATTTGGATATTACAAATAAATCATTATTTCCTTTGGTGAAGGAAAACGTCGGGAGGTATAACCTGAATATCTGAAAGTTCTCCATAATGTTTGGAAGGTACATGAAGTCTGCCAATCCGCGCTATGGCTTTAACTCCTCTCATTGTGGGAGGAGACCAGAAGCGAAAAACAGCCCTACAGCAAAAGTTCATAAGTATACTAGTTTCCACGAATTAGCGACCACTTTGTTCTACAGAAACTCATAAGAGATTTATGCTACTAGCGGTCACTCATTCAAGTTTCATCATCCTCCATCCATCCGTCCTACCGCATCTACATTTGCTAAAATCACTCGACTGTTTCCGACTGATACAGTTCTTCCTAGAAGCTAAGGCTGCTTTGGTAAAGCACTATACAATATCGTCATTGATCATAAAATGGGTTATAATGGATAATAAGTTGCTACAAAAGTATCTGAGTTGTTAACATCTCGGCTCAGGTCTCAAAAGGGTTGTAATTACAGGCACCAGGGGTACACAACGCGGCGTTGATTGCCGCCATTACGGCAGAAGTTGGCGGATCGTTTGATGGTAGGGTTGTGTTACTGCAATACTGCTCACAAACGAACTTGATTACTAGCTGGACACTTTCCTTAGTTAAATATCAGACAAAATAAAGTGTTTAGACAAAGAAACGTAACACGGATTTGTCTATGTAAACAATAGAAATGTATTTAGAATAATAATCTCTAAATTATATTAAAAATGGACACACGTTTTACTACGTACCCCCTCTTCATGTGCATCCACCACATTAAGGGTCATTAACGCGTAAGTTGATTGGAAGAAACGGTGATCCAGCATTGAATCCAAATACGGTAAAAGCACTGTGATTGAGTCCTTATTGGAAATGAAATATTGTAGCGTTGCAAGATACACTTAGTTTTCAAATAATTAAATTCCCTCAGTAGGGACATACCACACAACATCAGTATGTTACTTAATATCATCATGCTACAGAACAATTAGACATATGGAACTCCAACATTAGGTATACAAAAAATAAAGAAAAAATAATAAGTTATTGTGCAACATAATTTTAAAAAAGAACTTATTTTTTACACTCGTATCTTAGATTCCTTATAAAAGACACGAAAACTTTTTTTAAATAGTCTTGATGAGCGCTAAGAATGGATAGGAAATTTTAAAATTTGAGAGAGTGAAACTAGACATCCAAATGTAATTACGGGTTCTGGTAAACTTTAAACTAACTATATACTCCTGAAAAAACTAAATTACATAAGTAAAGTATAGCATTAAAAATGTCAATGTCTTATCTACATAATTTATGCACTTCATATCCACTCCTATGTTGATTTTTATAAAGCTATTACTTCGTATTCAATAGACTACTACAAGCGTCTTGGTGAATTTTTTTTTATCCTTTCAACTATTGCCGTTAGGTCGGTATGAAATTAAACAAAATATGCAACGAGCTAATAAATATGAATCTTGAATTTGTTAAAAATATGTTTATTCATAGTTTTCCTCCGTGAAGATGTAAGAATAATATGATGTAAGTAATTAAGGCTAATAGCCAAACTCGTGAGAAAATGGCGATAACAAAGAATTTTAACGACAACTCAGATATTGTGCAAGATAAATGGGGATTTGTAATGAATTTCTGTCGTCATTAAAATATAATCTGTGGTGTTGGTAATCTGCACGAATCTTAAGCTCTTCCGGATTGAAACAAAGCTATGTTATGACTACATTTTTAGTTAGCTGCGACGACTCATCTATTGTGCGAAATACGCAAGTAATCGATGCCGGACATGGTTAGGATTAAGCCTCATTTCAATACAGTAGTCTGATTTTTCACAAAGAAAGTTTCGAAGAAAAATGACATCTCATTTTCACGCCAAAATATACTACAAGATTAAGGCAAAGAGTCTAAAATAGATCGTTGATTAGTATAAGCACAGATTATAAATTTGTCACACGCATAGCTCCCGGTTATTTTTAAATACAATACCTCATTCAGCCAGAGTGAATGATTGTTCAGCGGATTAAAAGTTATTATCTGTATTCACGTTTTCTTTGCAGAAGGATTAGTGTGCTAACGAGGATAAGATTCATGCAGAGACCGTCAGTCGTGAGTCAGTGCTCAGAAAAATAAAAAAAAAAAACTTTACTTGTTAATATATATCCTTTTATTATTCATGGACAGTTTGAGTAAGAACAAGTTTTTAAATCAGTTACGATTTCAGAATTGAGTAACTTTAATTATTTTCAAACCTAAATAAATCCAATGTTGAATATTGATTTCGGAAATATTACAATTTGATTTCTCATTTTTGTGACGTCACAAATATATTATAATCCCCGATAAAATAAACAATCAGACTAATAGGTGTGATCCACACACACTGGATGTATCATCGTG
Source organism: Megathymus violae (assembly GCA_003671415.1). Classification (NCBI taxonomy): domain Eukaryota; kingdom Metazoa; phylum Arthropoda; class Insecta; order Lepidoptera; family Hesperiidae; genus Megathymus; species Megathymus violae. Next base: position 3,961,468 of record PDGT01000025.1, read on the forward strand.
TCTGAGAGGCCACAAATATTTGTCGAAAGCAATCATCGAGCCGATTTGCCACTAATCCCGATTCGCGGAGACAGCTCACTATAAAAACATTGTGTAGGGCTGTCACTATGTTTTTCGTTTATATAAGTGATCGATTAAGTACCGAATAATTTTTAGTCTAGCATGTTTAGTATCAAAATAAATAAAATCCTGAGCTTAAAGCCGACTTACAAAAATCGTTTAATACAAGTTTTTAAAGAGCAATAAGATAGAATAGATAGAAAGATAATTTTAGACTGATATTGAAGTTTATCTTTTGGTCTAGAATTCTCCACTCAAATTCAGGAGTTGATCTGGTATCAAAACTTTTTTCTTATTATGTAAATAAAGAACTTTATAGATTGTATGTATAAACTTCACCGTGACGCTAATTGCCAAACGCAGTGCCAACCCTATCTGGTCCACAGATAATGCAAGTGACAATGACACGGACACAATGCCATTCAGCCCGCACTCTATTTATTTACACTGAATAATACCATAATACATACACAGATAATAAATAGTGTTATTTTTTTCTAAACGCAGCCGTTGGTGTCAAAATTAACGCCGGACCCCGTATGTAGAGTCGCCATGCATCTGTGCGAAATCAGGATTATGTTACTTTTTCATTTCATTTGTAAAGTACGTTTGTAGTACTTTGTTGTTAACAAATTAACAATGAAATATTATTCCAACTCTGCTGCTTTACGGCGATTTATTTTACCCATATTGTACTGATTCTACATGTTCTTATTTAATATTTATTACAGATATTACAGGATCATTGACTTATTATTGGCTGTTTGAATATATGCAAAAGCGTGATCTCAATAATAAGTGATCGATCGAGGTGAACAACTTTGGGCGTAGTATGTAGTTGTTGAATGGGTGATGAGTAGTGGCGAAATTTTTTGGGCCTTTTGGTGCTCCGAAGGGCGCGTTAAGCTGGTATTTATCGTTAGATAACTGTCGTCGCCGTGGTGGACTATGGTGTAACCCGCTGTTCGAGGAGATTTCTAATTCAATATTGTTGCTTTAATAGTCCTGAATACTAAAGTATGGGGGTCCCAGTACGGATCAGGGTGCGGATTATTCCAAGATATCGATCTGGTGACAATCGACAATGCGCTCATGACGCCGCGACGCATTACCGCCAAAATATCTTGGCAAATGTATAGTGTACGCGCCATTTGTCAGGCACGTCTATAGAGCTAGTAACACGAAGACATTACCAAAAATTCACTTTGCTGAGGACATTGTTTTGTTTTAAGATCTATATATATCTATGTATATATGTATGTATACGCCGACCGGGAATCGAACCCGAATCGATCGAATCATCGAATTTTTTAGTGTTCGAAATTAAATCCAAATATTCAAGCAGACCAGTATAATGTATATGTAATTACTTTATTTCGGTTAATGGCAATTACAATCTTTGGAAAACCTAATTATAATCACTGTTAAACGTTAAAAGCTTATTGAAGAGTATGATGTCGGTCATAGGTCACTCATAGATTTTACAGTTGGGGTTACCTTCTACTGTACCATCTCTTACACAGTGCATATCTATTGAAATTAAAGTCTTCCATTAACAAATAATTTAGATCCACTTTTACACTACGTAAATGTTTCGTCGTGACATTTCTAGACGACGTCCGATCTATGCAAGCGACCGACCACAGATCCAAAAGATTACTTCACGATGTTTTGATCACACCAGTGCCCTTTCAGAGAATACCGCGAAGGTGTGATGTTGGGGATCGACGGTTTTTTATGCTGGGTTCCAAATTTGTGTTTCTTACGGGAGCAATGAGGCGTTTTTAGGTCCTTCATTTAAAAGGTGTTAGGGATATAAGAATGATGTCGTGCAAAACCGACGGAGCAAAATTAACGACTCGCCAGGCTTGAGATGTTTCCAAGATATCAGTGAACTCGAGCTCAAGGATATTTAAAACGACATTAATACTGTACTCTGCAAGTTGTACACATATTTTAAGTGAAGAGTATTTGTTTTGCTAGTAATAGGAAACAAGTGGCACGCACTCACTAGTGAAAGAGGTCTTTGTGTTCAGTGTATACTGGAAATATACTGTATCGTAGGTACACCACAACCGGCGTGTCTTCGTTTTTGAAAGCTCCACCTAGCCACCTGATGGTGACGTTCAAAGACATGTAACGACAGGATCTTCACCGACGCATTGTCGGTGGCAGGGAACCGCTCTGTTATATGTATTGAACGTACATTAATAGTTATTATGCATTTGTTATAAACAAACCATTTCTGTCGCAGAAGGAACAAACATGACGTTTTTAAACATTGTAAATCTGCCGTTCGCAACTCAGTCCACTAGAGCCTTCCTCTCATTTTCAGAAAATATCCAATCATCTGGAAAAGTAATTAATATTTAATGATTAGGTGTTAGGATACAATAAAAAGTCGTAATACCGACACATGAGCCATTATTTTGTTCTTATTGATTAATTTTTCAGATACTAGATGTTGATACTAGTAATAATAATGAACTAAGAAGAAGTATATGTTTAGTTGTTACGTTTTTCTGTTCTGAAAGACCCATAGTGACCGCTGATGTGGTAAAGAATATCGTTGCTCGCGAGCTGGGAGTCCCGCACCGCGCCCGTCGACCGCGCTCGTCGCTTATCTGATGCCCGTTATTATAATTAACAAATGTAAATTTCTGCGATAAACCGAAACGTTCATAATCAGTCCGCTTCCCAAGGCGTATTTAATTTTCGACAATTAGTTCTGTAACAATCTCGTACACAATCGTAATTATAATTTTAGCATGTTGCCGTTATTGTCTCCCGCCGCGTTGTTATCTAACGTATCATGTAAAAAGCTTAATAGTATTCTTATTTGTACACACTTGGAAAATGCTGTTCTTTTGTGGAATATTAAAAATCTTCGATAAACACTATTTTTACAAACACGTCCTATTTGTTTGTTGGAAAAGATTATGAGACACTGTTGTATTTTTTTCTTTTTTTTACCACTAAAATTCCAACAAACAAGTCTTTCAGTGAATATGGAAAGGCGGAAAGAATATGGAATGAGATTTGGAGTGCTTGTCATGTGATTTATATAATATGTTCGTGCTGGAGGAATTCTAGGAATTTCTACAACTTTAAATCCACATGGATAGTTAACGACTGCAGCTTACGTGACTAAGCAGCTAAGGTGACTATAAATCACCTTATAAAATATCGTAAGGGCAATAAAGATGTCCCGTGAATATCATCTTTAAACTATTAATTTATTTGGAGTATTTTAGCAAAGTGAATAGGCGGCCTTATGCATATTTTTGTTGGATATCTAGAACACGCCACCGTTATCGCTCCAGTTTTATTAACCGTGTACGTATATTTCAAAAGGTTTGTTTTAGTCTTTGTCACAACCTCACTTTTAACGCTTTGGAAACGATAAAAGTATTTAGCAGTCGCCTTTCAACGCCACAAATGGCGGCGATTTTGTTGTTCTAAATGGTATTATTAGTATTACTTAGTATTATTAACATTTTGGTATTTAACATTGGTTAAAGTAGTAAATAGTATTCAGCTCGACAGTGTGTAATGACACTGTTTTACGAGCAAAAGGTCCTAGATTCGTATCACTGACAGATGTCCCATTTATGTATGTCTGTGCCCGTTATGCATGAATCCTAAGGCGGGTGTGTGTGTGATCAACTATTTATTTATCTCGATCGCATCGACGGGCGCGTCACAAGTTCTTACTTAAATTTTACCTTACGACAACCAACTTTACGTTACGCTACAAAGGCGTTTAGAAGCACACAGTAACAAGATAACATAATGTAAACGTATCGGTTCATCTTACAACGACAGAGAAGCTGCAACACAACACCTTTGATCCGATGATTCGTTTACAAAACGCACGTCCGCAAGAATTAAACAAATTCTGATATCTTTAAATCTCTATTGAGATGTCGAGCGGGGAGGACGCGCTCGGTACTTACTCGGTATTTGTAATTCGAGGATGTTTGAATTGAATGATAATGTATAATGACTTACAATGTATTCGCTTCTATAATGAGTTTTCTTTTCGTCGTTTCTTTTTATTTTATTTGACTGCATGTATTAAAAATTTAAAGTAAAACAGTTAAAAGTTGAATATCTAGTTAACAAGCGGGTTTGACGGTTGAACGGCATCGCATCGTTCACTTCCTGTGACTGATCTGCCAGTTTTGCCAGATGTACAAAGAAATCACTAACGATTAATTAATTAACGTTCATTGCTTCTTCTAATCACATATTTTATTTTAGTCCATCATTTAATAACAATTCAATTTTGGTTTCAAAGTTTTAGCTCGTCGATGTTGAGTTAGGAATTAAAATCACCGTCTCGTTTCTAACCGGGGTCCATTTATTTCAATTTTGTTGGAATATTTATTTACACGACGAGTGTATATAACAACGGAAGCGAGAGTTCATACCGAGCAGGTACCGTGACGCGGACAATAACGTGGACCAACGTGGGACGTAAGACGGCCATCAAACATCGCATTGTACTGTTAACTTATGCTTTTAAATGGATATTATCTCGAACAGTATCGTTTTAACTGTAATGGGTGCTCACGATTTTTGTTTTGTTACCGATTGTTCGACTCCATTACATGGTTGTGATCGCTTTGATGACTTTGGTGTCGTCCCGGCTCAGGGCGAAGATTACTATTTTCCCATGAGGTGGTCTCCGTATGTGTTTTCCTCCGCTTAGGAGGTTTGAAAAAATTTAAAACAAACTATTCCCCTCAGCTAACGTAAACAAATTGTGTACACGTGCCTACATAAGGAGTATAATTTGATGGACGGCAATGCAAATTACCGAACGAACGAGTAGCGGGTGCGAGGGGAACATTTAAGTTTCAGTTTACAAACCGAATTATACACTACATGCAACTCCCTTCGCCGTGACTTCAGCCGGTCGAATGCATCGATAGACAATTTAATAAAATATCACATTATGATAACACAGCGTCCCCTCCTCGACGAGGCGATCGCAGCGAGGAGTCCCCTTTACATAGCTACATAATTACTGACACAATGGAACACAACGGTGAATGTGTTAGTTACGAGATGTTGCCGAGGGTGAGCGGCGTCGAAAATGGCCGAATGTTAGTTGAAATAATGTATACTAAAATAATATTATGTAGCAATTTGAAATTAAGCTATCCTATTGAACTTCCAGGTCATTTTGTGGGAAAAAATTCAGATGAGTATAGACTCGAACTTTTATCTAGCGGTCACTCGTGCAGCTGTAGATTGCGGCCAAGTGGCCTCACTTGGTGATTACTTATTGTTGACACAAGGCATCGGGTAATAAGATATATTTAATGTTTAATTTTAAAACGTATGATCTATGTTTGTAATAGATTTCTACTATTGCAACTATGCATTGATGCATCGCATTCAGCTCATTAAAACCGATAAAAGAAGTGAACGAAGAAAATGAGATTTAAAATTAGCAGTTTCAGTTGTATTCAGCCCGAACGGTAGATTGAATTTCGACGGGAAAACCTTAGTACCGTTGTACTTATTGCTGTTCAGTTGTTGTATTTTCAAAATATAACGTAATAGCACGAACTTTCACAACAACAACAATACTCGGCAAATGCTCCTACATACCATAACTGAATAACGGATGACCATTTTAATAATTTGATTTATTAGCGAGCGTGCCGTTCGTCCCCTGCTCGGGCGTATTGCGACGCCATCGCGCCATTACGACGAAATGAGTTTCTTTGAATGCGAGCGAGCAGGCAGGCACAATGCGTGTGGGTGATTGACAAATGTGCCCCGGGGAGGCCGGCTTCAGCCCGACACTATATTTAAAAATCATTACATAGTAAGTATACAATGAAATCTGAGTGATAAGGGTTGTGAATCTGAGATGGGTTTTGTCGTTGACATTTGTTCTGTTTTTGAACTGTACGAGCTGCGGTGTGTTAGGATTTAAATGTTATGATTTTTATACTCGTTATTATTTACCACAGATAATAATATTACTAGTAAAGATGAAACGAAATGATGTGTAGCTTGGTACACAAAAAGGGGTCTTAAAGTAATACAACAATAACGATCGATAGAAACTAAATGGAAGTAGTGTAAAGTATAATAGATAGGTATACAGGAGAGATATAGAAGAAGAGAGAGGAGACAAAGATTTTTTATTATTTGTTTAAATTAATGTTTTTTATAGATTAAAATCAGTTCAGGGGATTAACATATCCTTTATAAAATACATATATAAAAAAACGGCAACCGGTGTTTTAATATATTGTGTTAATTTCTTTTTTCTAACTTCAAGTTTAAACATTGCCAGATTTATTTTATACCTGCTATTTTTAAATTGACATTTATAATAAAATACCAACCCACAGAATCATAAGTACCTATTTATTATCTTTATTACTGTCTCAAATAACAGTAAAACGGCTCAAATTGAATTAATGTAAATTACTGGTTAATTTATTTAGTCGGTGTGAATCGACGACGGATCGGCTAAACGAGCGGGGTCGGGTTACGGGGTTGGCGGTGGTTATTCCGACCAATTACCCCCATTAGTCTGTAATTCCGATTACGACTAGATACAGGGTGTCTCCGGTTACCGACTACTGTTTTAGTGATTGTCCTGGGAATAACTGATTCCACTTATTCAGATAATCTTGTCCTCAAAGGAAAGTCCGACGGATGTAGTGGTCGGTCGCGGCCGGCGCAACTCATGTGGCCGTGTGTTTGATTTGTGTGTGTTTGTGACGTCATATTTGTGTACGTCCATTCTACTTGCAACACAGTGAATCGGAGGTATTTTAATTCAAAAACCATTTAATCAGATAGGTATTCTGTAAATACACTTATGCACGTAATTTTTTGCTTCTACCACCGTTTCGAAAAGGTGCTTTAACATTGAGGAGAAGTAACGGCGAAAGAAACTCCTCAGCACATCTTTTAAACAACACATGGTAATTACAAAAGTTTAAACCGATTCGACTGGATCGAACAGGATTCGACGTTATCATTTCCAGGCGTTCTTGTCATTAATCATCTATATACTATAACATCCTTTGCCTATAACCTGTATTTTAATGCGTCGCTTAAAAGTTCCAACGGGTACCTCACGTAGTATTAATAAAAAAATCTGTAGATCATTTAATAGGATCGTACCTCCAGATTTTTAATCATCTGAATTGTCTCTCTGGTGGACTGAACTTACAATGTATAGTGTTGGGCCTCAAGCAACAAGGTTTAAGTAATTATTTAGTACTGGGATAGGTGGCCCTTAACTGGCAATTTTTCTTGACCGCATTCGTGTCCCGGATGGCACATTAGGCGGTTGGGCCCAGATGTTATCATCGGACTGCAGTCGTTAAGTCGGAGAACTTTCGACACTCGTATTGGACATTGAGCTCTGTACTGGAGTAGCGTCAAATATTATTTTATATTATTTATTACTTTATTGTACAAACCTTTAAATAAAGGGGGCNAATGGGCGGACTTAATTCCTAATGGCATTCTCTATCAGTCAACCCTGGACGCTGGCGAGAGGATGTGGCGGGTGCGTACGGTGTTAAATATTTTAACCTTTAATTGTAATAAAATGTACCTATAATTCATATAGTAATAATAATATGTATCCTAGAATATAATATGTACTATATAATACTTGCAAAGAGTTGTTTCTGGATCGTAGTTAATGCCGTATCCAAATCTTCGAGAATATTACTGGGTAATCTCGAACATGCGAGGTTTCTTATGTTATCCGTTTTCTGAGCGAGTGATAATTAATTTGTATCATGTTTATCTTTGAAATATACTGTTCCTTGCATAATTTGACCTCTGCATTTTTACATAAAAAAGTCAATGCTTAACAAGTCTCACCTAATTGTAAGTGGTGAGGAGGTTTACGATGTCCAACGTACTAACCTAAAAAGGCCTATTTACTTGTATGGGTGACCAACATTCAAGCTAGGGATGTTATGGAGCTCCGTAACCGTAACCGAAACAATCGGATATCCAAAATGAAGATAGATCCGAAACCGTAACTTAATCCAATAAAAAAGCTTCGAATAATTTCGGATATGTTGAAACACATTATGTGAGGTTTTTCACCGGCCGAGAGGGTATACTAGCCGCGTCGCTCTCATTTTTAGACAGTTATTATTATTATTATATTTAATTATTATTATATTATATTTAAGGCTATTGTTCATTTCTATGATCATACTATCAGATAATGCCTATAAATAAAGTCAGTGTTACTTTGTAAATACATTATATATTTTCTCCGATTCCTAAATCATCTAATATCCGCAACCGAAATTATCCAAAACAATCGGATAACTTGAAATAATTTCATATCCGTAATCGTAACCGAAACCTGTAAAATATTATTCATATATCCGTATCCATATCCGGAGCCGAAATTTCATATCCATAATACCCCTAACTCAAACCACTAATTGTATTACACGTATTATTAAAAAATATTGAGATTGACTCGATGTCTGTTATATTTTAATTAGCATTTACTTTAATCATGAAGATGAAGAAAAGTTCCAATTTTAGTTGAAACGCTACATTTGTCAGTGTCTAGTCACACAGTTATATCAATGACAAATCACTTCAATGGGTTGTTGTTTTTGTAAATACACTCATGGACAAAATTAGAGGAACGCAAAAAAAAGTGCGTGTAAAACAAAATATCATGGAAATTTGTGACAATTAAGTATAGTAATTTGTATTTTGCTTATTTTTCGTTATTTTAAAAATGCGAAAGTCGAAAAAACAAAGTTAAAGGATAAAAATTCACGAAATTCTGAAAAAAAAAATTTACAGGAAAGAAACATTTTTATACTTAACATTAAATTTTTTTTATTAATAAATGCTTAAAAAGGCTATAATGTGGGCTGTAATCAGTACTTAGTGTTGCCCCCTCTAGCTTTTCGAACTGCTTCCAGTCTTCCTGGCATACTTCTAATCAAGTTATCAATAAAATCTTGAGGGATGGCGGTCCATTCTTCTTGTAACGCGTTTTTGAGATCTCTCAAATTAGCGGGGACAGGAATTCCTTTCTTTATTTGTTTTCCAAGCTTGTCCCAGAAATGCTCTATGGGGTTTAAGTCGGGTGAGCACGCTGGCCACCCCATAGTGTTGATTTCAAGGTCTCGAAGGTATTCAACAACCACGGCCGCAGTATGGGGTCGTGCATTATCATGCATAAAAACAAATCCGTCTCCTATGAAAGAGGCAAATGGCATTACAACTTGTTCCAAAATCTCAGTTACACATCGTACTGCTGTTAATGATCCATTTTCAATGACTTGCAGTTCCGTACGTGCCCCCATACAAATACCTTCCCATA
>PDGT01000025.1:3970969-3993205 GCA_003671415.1 Megathymus violae
CATGTTTGTAGGTGTGCCCAGTTTCAATTAAAGTAACAGCCCTGGCAACTTGAGTGGCGTTTAGGTCTGGCATTTCCAGTTTATTAGCAGTAGCAATTTACACTTTACACGATAAATAAGGAAGCCAAGGCAAAAATTTAAACAAAACCAAAATTTTCATTCAAATTCAAAAGTTGGCAAATTTTTTTGCAGTACGAAAGAACGTAATATTACGCAATAATGACAGAAAAACAAATGAAATTCGAAAAAAGAACATTTCAAAACTTTTTTTATTTTCATAGGGTATATTAATGTATGTGGCCAGTACGCACGATAATTATAACACGAGATATTAAACCTTTTTTTGCGTTCCTCTAATTTTGTCCACGAGTTTAATATAGTATTCTTTTATTAACTATAAATACACATCGCTGATTAAAAAAAATTATAAATGATTACAATATACAAAAGTAATAAAATCATTTTATTAATATTCATTGCAGTGAAAAAATTGTTATTACCTACTTATAATGATTTCTTTTCAGAAGATGCATAATAGTGAGTGACATGTCATTATGAAACTTATTTAATTACTTTCTATTAAATTCATATTATAAGGGCGTTCTTATCGTATAACTGCGTTTTCTATCTGTCTCCTTCAGATGACGGTGGGAAATTTGAGATAGATAAGGACAGTACAGAATAAACTAAATCTTATTTTTATTCTCCCTCTGTCAACATAGTTGACAACGCATTGGCGAACACAAAGTTACGGACGTCAGTGGGCGCCGGTGACCATTCACTATCAGGTGGTCTCGTTTGTCGAATACATAAAAAAATGTTAATAACATAAAAAGTATTTATTATAAATGTAATTCAAAATTATTTTTAATTCAACATATATTTTTTAAATACCTAATAGGTCGGTAATATCGAGTCGGTGACTATATTCACAGGTAAACGTGTCTACGTCCCAATATAATCTATATTATAATTCCGTTTCTGAATAACAGAAACAATGTTTTTGTTGTAAAATATGTGTAATGTAAAATGTGTTTAATGAAGTTAAAAGAGGCCGGTCGGGTTACACCGTGGGCTAACGTGGTTATTCCGACCAATTGCCCCCATTAGCCGGCATTGTCGACCGCTGCAGATCCAGTTGCACCGCCGGCTCCCGGCGCTCGGCTCCTGTGTGGTTCTGATAGTCGATACTGCTTTATTGAACGACAACCTTGTAGTTAAATTGAAACTGAATTTCATTTAATTTATTAATAATTATATCAACGTTTATCTATCCGCTGATCGTCATACGGCTCCCATAACTTATGATACTTCAATGTTCTGCTTTTTGTAGTTACTTGCAATATTTTTCAAGGCATCTATCCACCTTGGTTTTCTCACCGAAGATTTTTATCATGCGAAGGTCATTCTTTGCCCATTTTTATCGGTTTTGTAAGTATGTGACTAACTCTTTGCCAAAATAATTCTTAATTCTTTGAGCTATGTTGGTTACCTTAGTTCTTCGGAGGATCTTTTCGTTTTATTTTTCCTGCAAAACAAACACGTGTCTGAGCGCGCTGAGATAAAATATACAAATTTATTTAAATTTCATGCATTCGCCACAATTACCGCTGAACTTAGGCATTGTTATCATAAAGTAGTTATTTCTAATCCCCTTGTAACTATTTTTATTTCATAGTGTTTTTTTTTTCTATGCCGTCGATCACATATATTTTATTATCTTGCAATTTACAATATATATCAGTGATAAATAGCTTTAAGTCTTTGTTGCTTACCTGACAGGTGATCATTGACAGCGATGAGGTCCGCGGATGAAAGATGGAGCCTTGTGGACAGCGACCGAGCGGGGGCAATCCGCTTACGTAGCGACTGTGGAAGTCATCAGCGATAAGCGAGAGTGAGCGAACTGAAGGAACGTTTATCTTGAACTTAGGTAACAATGATTATGTCAAGTTAATTCAAAGTGAGTGAGATTTATAAGCCGTCTTAGTAGTACAGGGACAGGTTATGTATTTAATCTGAGGGTTTCCATGAAGTTTTTTAATTTATGTACCGAGTAATAAATGCCGTGTACATGTAAATTTTTAACAAATCGATGACATTTGAAAAATCTTCTACAGTGTATTTTTGACTGTGTGTTTAACTGTAACTTATGTTCACGAAAATTGATTTTGCATTGCGTTTTAAATTAAATGTGTAAATTTCGATCGCTGACAACTTGGACCTCGTACTGAAGTGACATATTTTAAGACGCGTGTCAATGCTTTTTCTCATAATCGATGTATTGATAAGGCTTAGAGGCATCGCAACGCATTATGTCTCTATCATTGTGTTCTTATTTATAATGTTATTATGTTTAGGTAGAGTTATTTAGTTGCAGTTTAATTGACAATAAGAATAATTGATCGCTGCATATTGAATGATTTAGTGTGCTAGATGCGTTGTTAACCAAATTTATTGTTATTTTCACATCAGTCGGATGTGGAAGTGCCACAATTAAAGAATGATTGAATGATTCTTGCATTAAAAAATGTTGTTACAACAGGATTTAGTCAACTGAGACATCTCAAAGTTAGCTACATTTTCGTTAATTGATGGTGTCTTTTTGCATGCAACAATTACCAAGTACTTTATTTTGAGGTAATATTTTGTAATGTCGTTTTGGGCCCTCAGGCTGCTGGGTTGGTGCTACCTAGTTTAATCCCGATGGCACTCATGTAAGGTAATATTCTTTATGTCCTCAAACCTGGTATGTTTTTAACACGCTCATTACAGCATTGGAGCTGTTATTCTTTGTTTGCTAACGTATGTAATGTGCTACAGACAATGCCATTCAAAAAACTAACTAGAGCAATATACAAATCAGCTAAAACTGTAGTCTTGCCTAGAATTAGCGTAACTTACACTTAACATTAATCTTTCATTGAAGATTAGGGTTTTTGTTTCATTCCACAAATATGCACCTATGCTTCAGATATTGCTAGATATATTACGATCTATGTATTATCAACGAAAACTCGGCCTGTGAAGCAAAAGGGATTTTTTTTTTATGTTAAAAGCCGACAAACGAGCAGGCGAGCCACCTGATGGTAAGTGGTCACCGTCGCCCATGGACATCAGCGAGACCAAAGGTATCACTGATGCGTTGTCGGCCAAGAAATGAGAAGAAGATTAGAAAGGGATACGGTTCGGTTGCCGTCTGGGGCAGTGAGAGTTATCTTTGTTTGTGGTCGGAGGTGTTTGTGATATTTAATACGAATCTCAATGAATTCTAGTGCGTATATGTGCGTATATTCCTGGGGTATGTAAATATGAGTGTGTAAAATTTAATTTTTAAATCTTTCATTTGACTTCAATGACTCATTTCGTACAGCTTTTGAAAGTTTAGAAAATTTTATTTTTAAAAGCAACAAAGTTTATTCATTCATTAATGAATTAATAAATTAAAAATAATAACGTCCACATTTGGCAATTTCGTATTGTGTTACAGGATGTGATGTGTTTAACACTTTTCCATGGGGTCGCAAATCCCACTGGTTTATACTCCTAATACTTGCCCTATGGCGAACATAAGCCTTGAGTTAACATAAACATTATTTTAGTAACCCGATGAGCTTAGTGAGCTCCCACAAGCGATTAGTTCGACCCCAAGTTTTAATGTGGAACGACCTTAAGTTTACATTACAAATCACATTATAAGGAAATATCGACCTTATTACACGGTGTTATGATATAAAAAACAATAACTTTACTGAAAATATAGTTTGGTTAGTGGTTTAGAACTGCATCGTAGGTACTCTTGCGGTTCTAATATCTGATATTTATCAAAGTAACATTTAATTCGATGCAACAGGGATGCCTTTAGAAAAACTATTGATTCTACAATATTTTTGGCCTTGTACTAAAAATCAGTATTTATATCTTATTCTAATTATTTAGAGGCGAGTTTTGAACGTCAAGTTTTAGTAAACTATCATGAAAAGTTAATAATCTTGCTTTTAAACCCACAGTCCATTATTTTCGAATTAATTTGTGAAGTGTAATTACTATTGCTTGAATCAATAAAGGCGCGGGTTGTGGTGGGCAACAAAATTAAGACCTTACAAATACTAATTAAATAATATTTTTTTCTGCCTCGTCTGCCTCGTTCCGGGATGGAACTTGAGACTCAATGATCAGCAACCAACAGGAGGGCTACGGGGCTAAGTATTGGCTGGGTCTGACTCACTATTGATCAGTGTGTTATAACACACACAACCGTAACAAAGTTTTGGCGTCACCGAACGCGATTGCTTCTAAAGCATCGCCAACCGCAAAATTGTAATCCATTTTCTGCAACGATACACTGTACCTAAGTGTACCATTTCTCGAACAATAGAAAGGGATGGGAGATGTTAACATCTCTTTTTTTAACGATACAATAGACAGGGACGCAACACTCGCACCGAAGGGTGAATAAATCCTCCGTATGATTGACACTTGGCAGCTGACGCGCAGTGCGCGCCGCGCGCCGCCGCCGGCTCACCGAGTTATTGTAAGTTTAATGCGATAAACCTCAATGCTTAGTGGTCGGAGCTCTACTTATTGCGAGGTTTGAAACCCGAGCCGGTAATGCGAGTTATTTTTGTAACTTTTTACTTCCACGTACAGATTATCTTTTTGGACGTAGGTACCTATGTTCAAATTCATACAATCATGACTCAAATGCGATAAAGTGATTTGAGTAATGTCATAGGAATTTAATATTCATCTAAACTTTTTGACACCACAATTTAGTACACATCGATATACATAAGTGTTTGTTGATAATGGAACTTGAATACTTGAAGTAAAATGGTCGCGTTTCACGTCACGTAGATGCTATGGATTTGTTTTTTTATTGAAATAATTAGTTGAAACTCCTGAACTACTACTTGGTAGTAACCACGCGGCCCCAAAGGCATCTCCGACACATTGTCAACCAAGAGAATGCCGGGAAACCAGAAATTATCAGTTTGACGACACTGCGAAAATACGCCTCAAAACATTAGGTACACGGCTGATTCTAGATTATTGATGTTGAAGTATCGCCATTTGCAAATAGAAGGTGATGAAATTCGTATTCGTATCTTGTCATTAATACATAACTACATCAAGCGAATGAGACATGCCGCTTAAAGTAATAGAAATAAATAAGTGGTTTTGTTATTTTACATACAGATAATGAATCTGTTGAAAAGTTAAGAGTTTTGTTCTTAGTCGGCAACGCATTGTCGAATCCCGCGGTGTCATTGTCTCATGGATGGCTGTGTGTTCAATTATCGGTTTTTTAAAATAATTCAAACTCAAATTCAAAATCATTTAATCATATAGGTATTCTGTAAACACACTTATGAACGTCATGTTCTGTTTCTACCACCGTTTCAAAAAGGTTTAACATTGAGGAGAAGAAACGGCAAAAGAAACTCCTCAGCTCAAAAGTTTAAACCTGCGCGGAACTGGTTCAGAACGTACCTCATGTAGTCCTGGTACTTGCAGATCAACAAGACTTATACAACAAGGAAAAAAATTGTCTGACGCATGTTGTTTTCTACTTAGTAAGATCGAGACCTGGTGTGGGTTACTCATAAAATGACAGTATCCACAGACAAGCAAAAACATCTTGTAACATATATTATTCAATCTGATCTCCGTGAAAGTTATATTATCCCGGTATGACTCGCTATTAACATTATATAATCGTGTGTCACATTTGTTGTATAAAATTCAAGATTAATCAATATCTTAACAATTTAGGTATATGGTATTATTCGCTCATGCACATATTTTTTTCTTTTCTACCGTTACGAGAAGGTGCTTTAAAATTAAGGAGAAACAACCGCGAATGAAACTTGGCACGTCTTTTGAACGAATATAGGATAATTAACACAAATTAAGTTTTTAACTTGTGTGGAACCGGTTGTGGCGCTACTAATTTCCAGGCGTCCTTGTCATTTTACGTTTTTTCAACATCACAACAATCTCTACCTACAGGTTGTATTTTGAAAAGTCCATGTCCAACGTTCCAATAGGTAAATTAAAAAAATCGTGAAATTCACTGTGACACTTTTTCAGAACACCAGTAATGTCGCCATAAAAATTATAACTTCACAAGTCCAAAATGTAGCAGGAGTAAAACTACTATTTTCTGCATAAGTTACGCTAAGCTTCGCTTAAGACCGTCCTGATGGCTCATGAGTGCCATCTGCGCTGGGCGGCTGGCTGGAATGTCTCGCCATTGTTTACATCGAGAGCCTTATTTTCGCGTTTTAACACGCTGTTGGATTACGGCTCGTTGAAATTTAATATCACGTTGCAAGGGGTGTACGGTTGGGAAACTATCGGACCATGTGTCCAGGGGACGGTACGACAAGGCAACGGCAAACTTTGTGTATTTCTGAAACTGAGACCTAATTTTTTATGTATGCATAGTGTACATACGATAGATATATATCAAATCTATGTATCTATGTTATTTAACAGAATAAATACGTATTAACAATTTATTTAAATATATTTTGTTTACCACACGTTGACTTCTACTGCAGTGATGTGAATTTTATAGTTACGTTTTATTGTATATCGAGTACCTACCTACTCGTGTACTAATGTTACCTTACATTGCTTCGTGTAAAATTACGTTATGTTACGATTACTTACAATGTTACAGCAACTGATCTACAATAAGGTAACTTCCTTAACAACATACTTTTCTGAGAGGTTCAAGTGAAAATAATTTTGAAGAACAATTCGCGTTATGTCTTTGGGGTTACAAATTTATTCCACTAGTAGCAGTCGTGGACTTAGTGATCCCACTGTGTTCTGGAGTACGTTTTTGTAAATTTTTTTTAATCGTATACACAGTCACACCTCCACGCTAGGACTCCCCGTGTTGCGCGTGGCATGGACATACACAAATATGACATTATAAATACCCATGACCCGAGAGCAAACATTTATCACAACCAACTGGGCTATGGGGTCGTCGTTTTTGCTATTCTACTATTGATACTATTCACATTTTGTGAAATACGATAAAGTTTACGATTATTAAAGATTCGTGTCGTTCGGTGCAATGGACTCCGTCTCGTTATATTAAACTTTGCCTCTTTCTACTGCGGTTTATACTGCTTTCTTAAGTACACTTAATTAATTCAGCACAA
This sequence comes from Megathymus violae, assembly GCA_003671415.1. Classification (NCBI taxonomy): domain Eukaryota; kingdom Metazoa; phylum Arthropoda; class Insecta; order Lepidoptera; family Hesperiidae; genus Megathymus; species Megathymus violae. The sequence goes on from PDGT01000025.1 coordinate 3,978,151, forward strand.
TATAATGTGTACTATTTATAGATCTTAATATTTAATGCAAGAAGTAGGTAAATATTTTTTTTAACCCATTGGCGGTTCACTGCACTGCACCCGTCAGAGACTCTTGATTGAGAAGGCCAGGAGAGTGCTTTACCAAGCTGCCCCAGTGAAGATTAGTGCACGGTTAAGTTACAGTGCGAACCGTGTGTCGTTCTTATCAGACGTAAGCTTCATGTTTCATGGAAGCGGTTTTAAAAGAACGCTTCTTGTTGACGTCACGGTACTCGATCGGCGCAAAGGACGAGACAATTAGGTTGGAGGTTTCTGGGTTTAACACAGGCTGGTTTAATCCTGACGGTAATCGTATATGGTAAGGTTTTTGTAACTGCCACGTTAACTTGATAGTTGTGAATGGGGATGAGGTTTATTGAACTACATATCTGGCTAGCAATCACCCTCTCAAAATGAAACTTATTTTAATATAAGTTCAGTCAGGCGCGTTGGTGGAAACTGCAACTCGTATTCTACACATCTGTCGGCTAATAACGTAAAAAAATATTTGTATAAAAATTACACCTTTGTCGGTTGGTGGACTGCTTGCCGATGGTGGTGAATCAACCATCACGCACTGTGTTCGTTTTTTGTCTGGTATCCTAAAAACTATCAATTTTTCTTCGTTGTTAAAGTTCGAAACATTGTAGCATAATATTAGTGAGGAGTGTTACGAAGGTATGTGACGTTCGGTCCTAAATAACCATAAAACCTGAGTGGTTGTCGCCTCGCGGCCGCGCGATCGCCGACCGCCGACCGCACTGTTAAATAATGATTCATGTGAACACATCCTATCTCGATCGTAAAACCTGCGACGGCTGTTACGTGTCGTCAAAGGGACTGCGTGTCTATTGGAAAGCAACTGTTTTGTTTGACTGACTTACCTTTATATTACACCTTATATTGTAACTGCCTCTTTGAATTAAATAATTCTGTGTGATCATTAATTATAGACGATGTTTTGGTTGTAGATAATTAATCAAGTTTTTGCTTATTAAGTTTATGTAGGTCGTTATATTTTGGGCGGTAAGTCATTTACAGGTCTTAATATGACGTGATTGTCTGAGCTTAAAATAAATTATATTTGACATAGATTAAATAAATTATATTGAGATTATAGTTTAGGATACATTATATACTTATATACTTTCTATAGTAGGTATACATTAAGTTATAGAAAAATATAAATATTTTAACACAGTGTCTACATTCATACGAGCGAAAACAAAAATAATGTTTCATAATTAATTGTTATGTTTAATGACACAATATAAAAAACTCTTATCTTGTTATAGATTAAGCCAAGCGATATGCTTGAAAGTATTAATTAACTCAAGTACATTTCCATCGGAATTAGTACTTTTTCTTGGGTCCATACGGAATAAGCGACGCAGGGCGAGTTGTCAAAAGCTACACCAGTCGCATAAACTAATCGTGCGATGATGTACGGCGACCGTCGACAGCGCCGCCAGCTGGTGCTGCACCGCTGGCTGACGGCAGTTACCGTACCGAGCTGCCGGTCCAGTTTAATTGGTAAAAATATGCACTCCTTGGAAGTTGATTATGCTAAAAGCTACAATAAGTTATACACTATGAAGTTTGCAGGTCTAATTTTCGAGTATCCAGAAGCAACAATAGGTAATCGGTATCTCGTGATTGACTCCCGGATCTGGTATAAAAAAGCTTGCGATTATGCAGAGCTTTGAGTTTTAGACGTACTGGAAAGTGATTGTCACTTGAAGTAAAACATTATCAAGAAGATTATTCTCGACGGTGTGTAAGTACATATGCGTGACCACTGTGGTGAATCATGAGCTTCAGCCCCTTTCATGTTGAGAAGATTCAAACGGAATGTCTGGATAACCACGGTTCGAATTTATAGTTAATTTATTTTTATTTTTAATTAATTTATTGTGCTTATAAATCCGACTATCTCTTATACTATGTTTATTCGTAGCCTACTTGGCAGGTAGTGGCCCTGTCTTCCGAGGGAGGGGTCCCGGGTTCAATTCGTGCCCGGGGCAGATATACTCGTGTATGTCCATGCCACCCGTAATACAGGGAATCCTTGTGCGAGCGTACGAGTGAGTGATCCTTTATATTGACATCTTTTCGAAAACTTTTGCTTAAATAAATATAAAACTTTGTAACAAAATAATTGGAGAGTTAATTTACTTTAGTACTAATATAATTTAATTCAAAATAGAAAACGACAAACCTTTAAATTCTTATAATACCCTCTTACTTTAAACTGGCTACAAACTTTCATTTTCGCTTAATATCCAAACCAGAAGGATCTTATCTACTGTACGGTTAGAAAAGGCAGCTCCGCGACCACTCGCAACTCGTTACAACATCCTGAGAGTGACACATAAACAATAATTGCTTATTTTCCGGTATAACTTACGAGTCCATTTTTATATTCGAACGTTGATTGTAAAGAGGCAGCCAATAACGAGCGGGAGCTACCGAACGGCCGCCGACACTTGCAATACGCGCGTCTGACGTTCGCCGTAAAACACGAAATTGCTTTTGCTAAACTGCCGTATGAACAAAGGACTACTGCGTATTGTATGGTACTTTGTGTTTGGTACCAGTGAAAAACGATGTATTTATTGTTATGTGAAACTACAACCGTTATTTTTTATATTAATAATAATAATAATACTCTTAACATATCTATCTATCTATCTATCAGCCTCCGCTAGTTGGCACCATTCCGACCGATCCTGGGCCCTCTGAATCCAACGGCACTCAGCCCTTTCCTCCAGGACAATATGATCAACGCGATTTCTTCCACCCAACTTTAAGATCAAAAGTTATAAATATTAATATTAACAATTCAATATTGAAGTGAAAAATCTGCTATCGTTATAAATGTTACTTTTAAAAAGAGGTTCTACGCGTCTAAAGATAGTGGAAGTTGGCTGCATGCTACTCTTAAGAACAGCAATAGAGTTTGGAATTTTATTTGGGCGCCACATTTTTGTTACTTAACATTCTTGAAATTACCAAATCGCTTGAGGTCACGTCTTGTACCAGAGCAGTGCAGTCACATGCGGGATGATAACGCAACGCGTAACAGCGGAAGGCTCGGCGAATGTCCCTTTGTGGGTGTTCTGTTACAATGGCACATTGCCCACATCGCACTGGAACAAGGTATCGCGTGGACATTGCCTGATGGCCACTCGATGCGTCGTAATAGTTGCAAATGGGCACTTGCTCGACGGACCAAATCAGTCGGAAGAGCTATTGAGATCTTTAGATACTCACTTACTGTATACTGTTTTTAGAATTCTTTTGATGCGGTATGTTGAATGAAGAGGTTGCTAAATACAAGCTAATAGTAACTCAGGTGGCCTAGATGTCCAACTATCCAATTATCCAACGATAACAGTACGGACCAGAGGCTTAATGTGCATTTAGAAGAATGCAAGTTAAGTGATTTTACCAGTAGCAGTTACTTACCCGAGCATTGGCAGTTGTTTAACGGTCGATAATTCACGCCACAAGCCATCGGGCTATGAGGATATGTCGGAATCTAATCCAAACAAGGGTTAAGGTTTTAGGTGTCGACTATGGAAGAGAAGTAATATTTGTCTGTGAATTTTCTGCGAAATATAGATTTAGAAAGTAATGTAATAAAACAATGACGTTCATAAATAAGCGTATTGATTAATACTCGATAAGTAATTGATAAAAGTAAGTTGTATAATTAATTAAAATGTCATGTCATTGATCACTTCCGTTTTGGATGGCAGCGCATTGGTGAAGACTTTGGTATTGCGTGTTTGCTAATGCGGCCATGACGACACTTACAATCAAGTGACGTTAAGTCAAACCTACACTAAACAATCTTGACACCAGTACCAAATTTATTTGCTAGTATTTAAATGTTTACATCGCTGCTTATTTGAAGCCCTCGAGCCGTGTCCAATACACGACGGATGACATGTCGCGGGAGGCTAACTTTGATATTGTAGCGCGGCCTATACAATGGTTATTTTATGAACGATTGCTCGCAGAGCCGGCTGCCTCTAACTAACCGATAGCAAGGGTTGCGTTAGTTCATTTATATCATTTTGATGGTTACATCTGATGGATATGAAGCAATGAATATATTTAAAATGAGATGAGGTTGCATTAGAAGCGATACACTATGAATAGATAGTTATAAATTATATTTATACTTAAAGTTCTAAAATTCATTGATTGGCTAGTGTCAATAGAGTGCATTACAAAATCGATACACAAAATATATTACTACAAGTATATATACCTAAAATATTATTGACAGGAAATATTTTACACAAAACATTAACTCTAACATGGATGACGTCCAAAATTCGATCGCAGATTGGGACAAAGATTTCATCAGATTGAAAAGTAATCAACAAAACTTTCTCATTGAAATGAAATGAAATGAAATAATATTTTAATGAAATGAAATAATATTTTATTCGAAGTTGGTTTTTACAAACACTTTTCGAACGTCAAACTACGCCATCGCTTCAACAAATCCCTACTGTGAGTGGGCTCGAAAGAAGAAGCGGCAAAAAACTCCCGAGGAGTTTTTTTTCCTACTCACAGTTACAGAACGCACTTAAACTGGCTTAATATTAAACTCATATCCAAGCAGTCTTATCCTGAAAGTAATTAGCAAGTTTGTAATAACCTTTCCTCATAAGAACGCCTTTGACGTGAGCTTTAAATTTACAATATGGCATTTCTGTCAATTTTAATGGAATTTTATTATAAATATTTACACATCTACCCATGAAAGAGCCACCAGTTTTGCTTAGTCTGAAATTTGGAACAATCAGTTTAGCCTTAATCCTAGTATTAATACTGTGAACATTACTCTTCCTAAGAAAACTATCAGAGTATTTTTTAACGTACATAATATTATCTAAAATATATTGTGATGCTACAGTTAATAGATCAATTTGTTTAAAGATATCTCTAAGGGAATCCCTAGGCCTGATTATACTAGGCCATTATACGAAATCGCAGACAACTCCGGCTTGTACTTTTACTGTGACAACATCGCTTGTTATATCTGCATCTAAATTATTACGGTCAGCCAAATATATTCAAAACGCGAACTCGTCGGTTACGGCCGGAGAACGCGAACGGCGCGCTGATGTGACGGCGTACCGCATTGAAGAGTTATTTTATGAGCGAGCGCACAGCCATCGCTAACTAACCGTGCTCGAAGGGTTACCCAACTCTGTGATCACGGATCAATTGGATCATTTCAGTTTTTTGTTGCCCATTCGGCCGGTAGATGGGCCGTATTAGGATGTAAGTTACTCGGAATCAACCTCTTGTAAAGGCAAGCGCTGGCAGGAGCCATTAATGATGACGTAATGAAGTCTTCGAATCTTCTATACCTATAGGTTAACTGTAAAAAAAAACTTAGGGTTTCAATCAGAAATAAGTTATGTAGAACAAATATATGGGCAAAAGATAAACAGTTCCTAAAAGACCAAATGATCGATAGGAATACCGTTTGTAAATTCTGCTGGTGACCTAAAAAGAATAGCGGGAAATGTCGGTTTCTTGAGCTTAGGATTATCATTAATGGAATGCGTTGAACTTTCCTTAAAAATAAGAATAATAAAATTTATTATTAATTTGCACACACTAAGCAATGATTAACATTTTTTCCCAGTAGCAATCACGTTTTACCTAAATTGCAAAATAATGATTAAATTTAGGGTATTTCAATGAATACATTTAATAGTTTTTGGAAATAAGTGTACCTTATCGTTTAATTTTCAACTTATTGATTAACTAATTTAGGTTGAATTTAACTTATATCGTGATAGTTATTGCAGCTTAATACGAGTACTAAAAGAGTGCCAGTGGACCTTGAAGATATGATTTAACGCCATCCCAACGCTATGTCGCTACACGTGACACAAGTTCTCAAACAAAGAGCTATTCGGGATTTCATTCGCAATTCCATAAACGAAGAATGAAGAGTTCAAATCTACGGCTACGAAATAATAAAACTTTAGAACGACAGCTACCGAATACAATATGCCGTTTCGTTTTTGAATTCTCAAGTGTGGCTACTGACGCAACATAGTATCCTGCTTTGCGAATGCCGAAATAATTTTTGCGGGAATTTCGCCCTTTTGCGTTGGATTTACTCCTCGCAAATGATACGACGGTATTTGCCACTTGTAAGCTCACTTTGGCGTGTCGCACAATACGTCATCCGTCACAACTACAGTTTACGAGCGCAGTATCGCTAGCAGACACATCGCTTAGCGCGAATGATTTGTGACGGGTTGTGACGTAACGCAGGTCGTTTAGGCCTCGCCGTTTACTATCTAAGTTGAAGTGCGAAAGTAATTCGCGGTGGTCCGCACACTTTTCTGACTCGTTCGCGTGTATGAGCCAATATTCTTGAGAAAACAATGTAGTCGAACGTAATGTTGTCTGTGATGTACAAAATATAACCGTTGCTCGAAACGATTTCATTTTGTAAGCGGTCTCTTTTCTAGTTTTTACTCTGGAGTTTTAAATGTGTGTTACTCAATCCTACACTCAATTTATCAATCAGCTGGTTTTTGTATATAGGCCTTCTCTAATTTGCGCCGCTCCGATTGGCCCTGAGCTCTTTTGAATACTGCGGATGTCATCAGTTTTGTTCAGGTCGTCTTCTTCGTGTATGGATGTCTTATTGGATGTCATTGAAAAATATAGAGCATAGCTCTCATCTTGGCGTCATTTCGTATAACTTTCTTGCGTTTAAGCCCTTCAAAAAAGTTTACATTGTCTAGATTTAGGTCTGAGGATATTTTAATTGTATCTTTTAACTTATTGAGAGTACCATGGCGCGATACCGTGATGTAAAGTTAAAACTACCCATAACTTCAGTCATATATATTGATTATGATGTTACCTATGACGGTTAAAAAGTTAAATCTACAGGCATTTGATAGCGAAAGCCGCATTTAAATCAATTCTATTGTTGTGACGCACTGCATCTTTGGCTCGTGTTGTGTGGCTTGTTGAGGTAAGAGTTGAGACAAGAATATCAACAAACTTTGCGTTGGGCGACATCAGTACAACACATTTATATTACACCACAACTTATTGTATGATATTAGTATCTACTACGAGTACTATCAAGAATGATACTACATATGATCCCAGCTACGATAGGTAGTACATGATATAGCACACTGTAAATACATAAATAAGTGACAACTGTTCGTTAACCGTACTTAGGTGTTTCCATTTACGAACGTAAAATGAAATACGAGTTCCATTGAAACCATATTGCTTGGCAAGACAATGGGGTGCACTAATTAGCCTCTTGTATCCAGTGTTGGCATTCCCTCCGACTTTTCCTCGACAACCGCTTTATCCGCCTTCCCGACAACCGATAGATAAACGAGAACTTAGTAAGACTTTAGTAAGATATTATTTTAATATATTCGTTTTTATTTAATTTTATCACGAAATGAAGTAATTGTAACAAATCAACACAATAAAGCAACAATATATCCTTATTATGTTGTTTGTTGTTATTAGCTAGCATTCTATCCTCTTTAGTTATCCCTCGAAACAACTCATAATTAATCACTGCTACCGATTTATTCTTTTTCTTTGTTACATTATGTTCGCTTTACCGTTAAAAACTTTTTACATTGTGCTTAGAATGCATCTTGTCCAACGTCTTTGTATTTGGCTTAACATGTATGAATCTTATTTCAGGTTTTACGAACCTGGAATGAGGCCGAAAAATGCAATTATCGACTGTGACAGACTCCTAATCAGATGATTGGGATTGTAGATCTTTTATGATAGTGCATTTGTATAATAAAATCATGCCTAATAAATCCTATTGTGGGGTTGTGGATGTGTGTTATTTTTTGATTACAACGATTAGTGATAAATAAAAGGTTTAATTGAAATTTTAAACATATGGAATTGCATGTCATTTGGTTTCTTGAAGACATGTATAGTTTCTGGAAATCAGCCATAATTACCACCAATCTTATGGAGAACGATTCCAGATTCGTCCCAAATATTCGCACTCGGATTCTTAGAAATCTAATAATATTCATTACATTACAACAGCTCACTCTTTCCTCTCTGGTCGCCGATGGTAAAGTATTTCCCAGTGATTTAGCGAGCATCGTTTGAATGGACAATTTGCGTATAAATCGAAGACGTTCACCTCTGATATATTGTTATTGTCGTTAGAGAAAACTGTAACGACGCAAAGCAACGCGTTGATTGATGCATCAATCATTTTAAGTATTTAGCATTCGCGCTCCAACCGCCATCTATGATTGACGGCTTCGGACAAAACTAATTCAGTTTATTAGAGATCATTGTAGAGTTTTTGTTTGATTGTTTCATTAGAAACCGCATTGAAAAATGTAATCAGTAGAAATAAATTACTTCTCATCGTTTACAACCCACTGACATCATTTTGAGGTAGAATGCAATGCTCGTAGGTTTTGTCAAGCCTATTTTATCAATGTCCAAATTAATTTGTTAAAATGTATGTAACTAACAATGCTCAGTTACATGCTTGTTCACCTTATAGTTCGAATATGCTGATTTTTTGGTGATTATTAATTGAGGTCGCACTGAAAACGTCATTTTCATAGCATCCTTATTACAGTACAACGTAAAAATACTAGTGTTAGTATTACTGTGAATGTGATATTTAATAAGTAATATAATTAATACACTGTACTACAAGAAGGTGCCTTATAAGTACTTTATTTGGGAACATAGCAACTCTATCAAAATAAAATACGTAATAAAAATAATAAAGACTAATCTTTACCGAGAAATTGCACCGTGGCATCAAACCCGCAAAAATATTTGCACTCAGTACATTAAAAAATAAACTGCAACGCTGATTTTCAGTTCAGTCGGTTTTAATATGGTCCTATAGTATAATAACAAAACTATATATAATAACAAAACAGTGTAAATTGGGTAGTTAATAACTTCTAGTTATAATTATTTTTATTCAATTCAATTGGGTATGTCTAACCAAAATACGAGATTTTAGATAGATAATTCCACCTACTCTCGTTTTCCTAGTCTCGGCATAATTTTTAAATTAAACTTTATGTTTAATTATGTTATGTATTATTTTTAACATTATTGTTAACAGTATCCGTGTAGCATCAGGACTGAAAGGCGCGGGAACAACAGAGTTTCTGTACGACGATACGATAGGTACTTTAATATCCTTAGATTTACAATAAATAAACACCCCTATATTTTGGTTTATATCTCTATTTCAAATGTAATTAATTATCTTTTTGATTTTAATAGTCAATCATTGAACAGATCCAGAGGAATCAACCGAAAGTACCCGAGAATCGACTTATAGATCATAATTGGAAAAAATCGAGCGTACACAATTTTATTATTAGTCAAGATTTCGATATGAGACGCAATCGGTGACATTAATACCAGGTTTAATATTTTCACTTCTTTTTTCGGGTCATATAAAAGGACATAAGTCAGTGTAAATATGTAAATTACCTACTTACCCATTTAACAGTAGCATCTTAATTTAAATAACTATAAGAAATAAGGACAGAGGGCAGCACGGTTAAATTTCCCATAGAAGGTGTTCACTTTTAGTGAAATCAACAATGATTTTAATTGATTCACACTGGGTTAGAATGATGGAATGAGGTCTCAAATCTTCTCATAGTGAGAGGAAATCGGCGCCAAGTACCAAACTATTATATATTATGATGATGAAGACGGATAAATATCTAACTATTGATAGGTGGGTAGTTTGGTGATTTAGTGATCATATTTCATGAAATAGATGTCGCTGCGAACGTTTTATACATGTACCATCTATGTGATCAGATCATTTTATCAGAGTTCGATCAAAGACGAGTATTAAAGTATATACTGACTAGGGGAAGGTTGTATCTGCCAGAATAAAAAGGGCACATTTTAAATGGAGCACGTAATCCGAACCTCCTGATATTCGTATCGCGGCGAAGCCTTCTGCGCCCCCACCCTGCACCCTTCCCCCTCGTGGGGTCGATCGATAGGGGGCGCTTTCAGCTATCTTTGTTTGGATGATATAAAATCTTCAGTGGGTGTGGCTGCCACAGTAGTGACTGGTGCTAGACAAGTCATGTACAGGGCACAATAACTTTTCTATGTAATTTGTAATGTGGTGAAGGTGGATTGTTTGTTCGTCTATATACCAATAAGGAATAGAGGTTATTTGTTTACAAGCTGTTTACAAGTGAGATTGGCAATCGTTAGTCTCGCGAGCCAATGTAACCTCGATTCCACACTTCGATCCCAGAAAATAAATTGAGAAAAATGTATCTTCAGTTGATCAGCGTCGTGGACTATCGCCTTCACCAATGTCATCGTCAAAGGTGATCCAAGCCCAGCTGTGGGACAATAATGAGTTGTGATGTTAATTAACATGAAAGCACCAAATCGCAAACCAGCTGCTAGTAAACGGCTGTTGTATCTAATGAGAATCTGCATCGACAAAAACAGTATTATATTAAATATGTTAGAAAAAATCTTTACCTAACACTAATAGACCTCATGTACGACAGACTGTGTCAGGCTCGGCAACGACTGTGTGCACTCAGCAGACTGCGCGTCAGTTCTGTCCGCAACGCGGTCTATGGCAGTACGGTACGTTATCTCAGGATTGCCACCGCTTTGTGTTACATTACTATGATTTATGTTCTGTAGGTTGCTTTCTGCTATTGTTGCTCGGGTTTTGTTCGACGGTGGCTCATTTGTCCGTGTCTATGTAATAATATAGTCTACATTCACGTGTTACGTTCTACTCATTTACCGTTGATTTATTTAAACCGTAGTTCGTACTCGTAGAGACATAGAAAGTACTTTTTTAATTAAAACGAAACTGCGATAGTAAAAAGAGAGAAACGCATACATCCATAGGTTTAGCCTGTAATGAAATATAATATATTATAGAGTGTTTCATATTACTCGGTCTCCTCTGTGTGAGATGCTCCACACTCTTGTCCATTAAACGGTGCACTTATTATGTTTCTTTGCGCTTGTATATTGCCGAGTCCAACTGAGAGAGAAGGAGTCGTATAGCGAGTATAGTGTCTATGCTGCAGTGTTTAATACTTAATCTAGTCTAGTCCTATTGTACATGTGTAAGTTTGTAATACTGTTAATATGTATGTCTGCTTACTATTCATTATTATTGTATTAATAATGTGAATATTTTTATTATTTTTATTTAAAAAATCTACCATGCATCTAACTAATATGTACAATAAAATGTAAAATTATTTTTAACATTGGTAACATTATTTATATCTATGCTAATATTATATGCACAAAGTACGAATTTTGTGAGTTTGTTATCTCTACAACCATCGCACTTGTTTCAATTTGTTTTTGCGTGTATATATATATAGTGTATATATATATATAAATTAAGTAATATTTTGATATTTCTTTTATTTAAAACCCATATTTTTGAGATGATTTTGTTAAGTTAACCCGAAGTTCCTGTTATTAAAAGATGATAAAAGAACCTTTTTCTTCATGTATTATTTCAAAGGTTGTTTTCAAGTAAAGCAGCCATTACCATTAATACTTTCAAGGCTCAGTTAAGACAGTGGCTCTCAAAGAGGCCTAAACCGCGACTCTTCTAAACAAATATATCTAGTAACCTGGATTCATTCTTTCTTTGGGAAATTCCACGAGAATACATACAATGTCTGAGTTGAAAAGTATCATATCTGCTCTCGTGATTTAAGTTACAAATATGGCAAGTTTCACCTGAATATGTTCAACTTTAGTGATACACAGGTTCGTAAAGACATAAAGAAGGAAATAGCATCAAATATGCCTAGGGCTCTATATCGATAACAAAATCTACCTACTTTAAAATTACCAACAAATATTCGATAGCCACATTCCGCTCCGTCACATAGAATATGATGGCTACATGATGGCGTTAATTTTCTGTTAATTAACGTTAATCTCTCCCTTGGTCTCCAAACTTATAATCATGAAGAAGGTATATGCTCCAGTGTAGGACAGCACACTGGTTTTTCACACACATAACCGCAAATCCTTTAAGTAATAATACACAAAAAAATTTTTTGCTGTCACAACAGATTAATAAACTACATACATTAATCTTTTTTTTCTTTATTTTTACTTATTATGTAATTTTGTTGCAATAAGTTTTACACTTGCTTTCATGCTAACAGTTTCAGAAGGACATTATATATGCTCGTGAACTCATACTTAGGGAAAAGGTTGTCTAACAACTTTTATTCTGAATTTAACTTTTTATTGAATGCATTGACATCCCTAATCTTGTCTCTAATTTTCACAGTAGTGCAAACATAAAGATTCTTATTACTAATACAAGGCACACGTAGGCCTCAGGCGCGGTCCTATTTTTTACAATGAACATTTTGTTTCTTCCTCAATTATTATAATATTTACAATAGTATGTACTAGGTAATAATTGTATCTATTGGATTTCAACGTAATATTTGAAATTATTCTCATGGTTTCAATGTTAGTCTCCCGCGCGGGGTGCTCAATTTCAAATCGTCCTCCTTTGACTTTCAAAGTTATGTTCGTAGTACTAAATTACTTATGCTTTAGTTTCTTTGATGAATAAAATTTTGTAAATATCTACGTGTGACTCTTTGCGTTATTGTTAGATTATTTAATTACAATACAATAATATTTTCTAGTTTTTCACTACGAATATACTACTATGATATAATGATTCACACGAACTTATTTATACGCGATTAAATAAGGTGTGATTTTAAAATGGCATATAAAACATTTGTTTTCATACAGTAATGTCACGATAACTGATGCGTTACATATTAATGAATTAAAAAGATTATTAATACTTCGCGTAGACGTTATCTTTTAATGGCTACAAGTATCGAATGTCCGAGTCGCGAAGTTAAAGTTGTTCACTGAACCTCGTGAAAGCTCCCGTCATTGAACCCGTCCCGCGAACTTTGCAAACTGTTCAATACACCTCCGACGCCTCCGATAGTTCACATGCTCGCGACTCAGTCCAATTCTCTCTGGACATGGATCACATACCGGCCTAAGTTGATATCGGTACTGAAATTGAGATTGAGTAATATTACTGTGTCTACTAGGCTTTGCTTACAATATGTACTCGATTGTAATTTATTGTTTTTACTGCATTAAGCGACTCTATCCTTAATCCAAGCCAACCTGTAACGGTTCCTTGTATTGGAGGTCGCTGGGTTTTGTACCACTTAGTTTAATCCCAACGGCAACCGTTCACTTAGTGCGGTTTTTGCAACCGGGTTAGCGACCGCTTTCCTTTTTGAATTAATCGTAAAATGTTTGCAACGCATTCGGAGAGTCAATTTCTTCCTTCCTTCGCTGTCAGCGCATCCGTGATGCTTTAGCTGAGGCGTATGTCTATAAGCGGCGGCGACCACTTACAACCAACCGGTCCGTTCTCGATTATTGAACTAAAAAAATATATAATGTTTAACCTATAAATAGTAGTAGTACATGAGGTGATGGTTCCTAATTCCTACACTACTTAGGCCACGAGCGTTCCAGGGTCGTCCAGGTATCCACATAAATAAAACATTACAACCAAGAGACCTGAGAACAAACATTTAATTGTTGAACTCTAACGATTTTCGCTTCCTTCCTTCCTTCGCTTCTCAGACAGGACTACCAACGCGGTACCACAATTATGTATAATTATATGAATTAAGATTCAAGTTATTACATACGTAATGGATATTCGCGTGGTATTTCACATACATAATAATTCTTAAGCAAAATTCCCATCGGCGGAGTTTCTCGAAAGCAATCCCAAAAGCCCGCAAGGAGATTATCGGTGGGCGCTAATCAAAATGCACGTGGCGATCTGTGGAGATGTCAAAAATGCTAATTCTACGCAAATCCGGCGAACAATTGACGTTCCTACTTTGGCGCATTCTTTCTATTTGCTATCTCAATATGAGCGAGACACAAAGAAGCGAATACTTTGCCGGAATTTGCGTAAATTTGCGGAACTTTTAACGGTGTAACCAGGTAGGTACTATGCCTCGGTATTCAAAATGGATCTGTCAGATGATCTGATAGGTTACAAGCGCAGCAGCCTTAGCTAAGTATGGTGTCCAATTCTTTCAACGACAAATTACGACTATGGGGCCAGTTTATACTTTTGAATCAACAGAAGCAGTCCGGTAAGGTAATTGTGTCAATAAACGACGTTGCAGGCGTCGACTAACTCGATACATTACACAAGCGCTAACTCGATACAACAACAAGAGCATTATGAAACAGAAGAACAAAAAAAATCGACTCAAGTTTCAATTTACTCGCTGCGGCGGTATCGGGAAAATATCAGAAATACACGTAATCTCTGAATATAGTAACACGAACCCGCCGGGTGCCTCGGGGTGCCCGGGGGCGGCGGGCCGGCGGGCGGCGGGGCGGCCGGTAGCGTTACAGCCTGGGTGTGGTTTGCCGTTCAATAACTTAATACTCTAGAAAGGCTTTCACGCTCAAATCTCGCTGCGGTGTAGCGCGACCGACCGCTCTTGATGCTGATGCTATTTTATGATTCGCTTCGTTCATATACGGCTCTCGTTACCTGAGGTGGAGAGGCCGCGGACGGCGAGAACGTAGAGGGCAGTAATCACGTCCCCACCGAGCGAATGAATGAAAAATTTTCTGAGCACAATAATTTCATGATGTTCTACGTCGACGTCTACTGTCTGTGCATTTTGCAGTTTCTCTAACAACACTAGTACCTATAGATATACTAGATACAACTAAAGTTTTTATTTAACGATTTAGCCGATAGCGGCACTTGAGCGTGTACCTGGTCGTGGATTACAATTTGATAACACGCCTGCAATATTACCGCGCGACATGGAATATTATGCTCCAGCTATCGACGGGCCGCCTAACGATCGTCTTGACATTTAGTTAAATACGCAAAGCTGATTACCCGTTAAGT
>PDGT01000025.1:3993493-4119392 GCA_003671415.1 Megathymus violae
TTTGCGAGACTCTGGAGGAGAGCGGCGACGTGGAACGGCTAGCGAGGTTCCTCTGGTCGCTGCCGGTGGCGCATCCCAACGTCGCCGAGCTGGAGCGCTGCGAGGCGGTGTTGCGCGCGCGCGCCGTCGTCGCCTTCCACGCGGGCCGCCACCGTGAGCTGTACTCCATTCTCGAGCGGCACCGTTTCCAGCGTTCCAGCCACGCTAAGCTGCAAGCGCTGTGGCTCGAAGCGCACTACCAGGAGGCGGAGCGGCTTCGCGGGCGTCCGTTGGGACCGGTCGACAAGTATCGCGTACGCAAGAAGTTCCCTCTCCCGCGGACCATCTGGGACGGGGAGCAGAAGACGCACTGCTTCAAGGAGAGGACGCGATCGCTGCTGCGCGAGTGGTACCTGCAGGACCCGTATCCGAACCCGACGAAGAAGCGCGAGCTGGCCGCGGCGACGGGACTGACGCCCACGCAAGTGGGCAACTGGTTCAAGAACCGGAGGCAGCGCGACCGGGCCGCGGCCGCGAAGAACCGTTCGGCGCTGCTCGGCCGGGGCTTCGCCTCCTCCTCCACCTACGACGAGGACTCCGCCGACTCTGAGATCAACGTCGACGAGGAGTAGCACAGACTGATAGTGTAAATACCGTGATGACTTTTGTACGACGCTCAGTTTCTATACGATTCGCGTTCTGAACGTTAGAGACGACGCGACGACGCGGCGACGCGACGACGCGACGACGCGACGGCGCGGGTCGTCCCAGTTGCGTTGTGATGCATGTGGTGTTGGGCCGTTGTAAAGTTCACTAGGCTATGGCTATTATTGCGTCGTTGAAAGTGTTTTACCGAGTGTTTGAAGTTAACTCGACATTCTGCGCACCAGGTATGTACCTCTCCACTTTGTAGTGAAAGTTCCGCGTCGGCCTACGTCGCGGCCGACGACCCGGTCCGCTCGTTCAGTTCGATAGTTTCTGAGGTATGACAGGGTTCATTTTAGAGTTTATTTCGGTTCGCGTACACTCCGTCTCGTTCGACATGGACCAGACTATTGTTTATTACAAAATGACAATCGTTAACGTATGTAGGTAAGAAGATCGGATATTCGCCGTTTCGCGAGACGCATTTACTTGCCTTAATTATATAGTCTACCTATTTTACCAGTAAATAAAGAATTTATTTATCATATCGGCTTTTAGTTGTATAGTATAATGTAATGAGCAGTGTAGATAATTATTTTCGTGGTAAAGAATTTATTTCGTGGTAATGTATAGTTTGTACCTGAAGAGGTGTGAGTCGTTGCGTTTGCCGGTTAATGCGAGGTTGCTTATAAGCTGCCCGCTTATATGTGAGTTAAATTATTTTATATGTAGCTATGGTGGTAAGTTGTTTGAAATGCTATGATTGCTTACAAAGCTAAAACGCGGGTTTCGTTTGTATGAATACATTTAAACCGTTGAGACAAATAGGCCTAACGTTTGCACCTCGGAGCCGGGTAAGCTCTGATGAATTCAGATAAAAAAATTATTAATTCACCATAATTTTAAAATAATAGCCAATACGCCAAATACATTATAATGTGTGGAGCTCATAGCTTATGGGGCACACGTTAGGTGTACGAAATTGAAACGATCGTCGGTGCAATAGTATACGTATCTATGTTTTAAAAGATCAAATATATTATTATATTTAATTAATATTTATAAAAAGGTAATAATATACCAAATAATGAATAGTTCTTTACTATTAGAGACTTAAAAAGATGGCTTGGTATTAATTAGTAGAAATACTATTGTTTCATTAAATGCGTAGTGCGCCGATAAATTTTAGTTTATATTTAAATGAAGATTGTCATTTTAAAATACTCTAAACAATTTTTTTATGGAATGTCATAATTTTAAACGTATAAAAATGACAATAAAAATTTTTGAAAAATTAGTAAAAGTCTCGTCACAGTTTAAGCTGAATTCCAAAATTGAAAGCGGCTCCACATATAAAAAGAAAACTGTATTTGATAAATTCTACAGTGTACTACTTATAGTAACTATAAAAATGCAAAAAAAATATATTTTAGGGTTTCTTTTCGAAAAGAATCGTGTTAAGTTTGATTTTTAGGTTTGATTATAATAAAAATAATTCGAAAAGCAAATCAAAATGACATCGAATTTGCCACTATGATTTTTTCGTGATGAATTTATTTATAGTTATTGTATTTTATGGAGGTGCAAATAATAATGCAGGGCTGATGACAACTGGTTGCAGCGGTGTCGCGGAGCACTTTATGATTACCAGCGTTAAAGAGGATCGCACAGCAGGTTTCCACATAATGATTGATTGAATTGAATTAATAATGATGGTGATGTTTCGCTTCCTCCCAGGACCGATTTCACTACTTAGCCCAAGTAAAGATAAAAAATCATTTCGAAACAGATATTCAAATTTTCAAAAAAATTTAATTTTTCAACGGAAAATTGAAAAATTCCGCAACTAAGACATTTTCATTCAATTAATTTATGATCGAATGCGATTTGTTTGCAGTTACATAGTTAAGAAATACTTTATTATTAATGTTTTTCATTAAACTTTTTTTGTTTGCTATATATAATATGGAACTTGGTTTACTGAGCCTAATACGAGTAAATATTAGATAGAGAAGGTGTATTAGTAACACCTTTATCTCTTTTTAATTTAGCACTGCATATAAATACTTAGTATAAATACATGTGACTTATATGGAATACATGTTTTCACACCGTCACTTTTCTTTTGAGTTAACGTTTTTAGGCGTCATTATATTTGTTTGCAAAAATTATCACAATCAAAATTGGTTCCACATAAATATAAGAATATTAAAATGGAACTGTCAGTAATTAAGTTGATGAAAAACGGAATAATATCGTAGAATCTTTGAATATACTCGTATAGAGTAGAATAATTGAACATTGCATAAAATAATTTGAAAATAGCAGTTGGTGAATCATAATTCGATGTTCATACCTACGAGTAAATACAACACACACCTCACGTACGTTGAAGGTACGCACAAGTGTAACGTTTCTTTTTGTTAATTTTCCGATAATATGGAATTATAATATAAAAATGAATTATAATATGAACGGTGTTCCCGGCTACTTACAATATGGGAGTCTTCAAGAGGAGAGTGCATTGGCTTTTATAAGTTAATGCTCTCTACATATTAGACTTTATCGTCACTTATTATCAGGCGGGATTGTTGTCAAGCCTTATTTTATTTGAAAATAATATAGTTCTTTATTCGTACATTGAAAAAAAAATATGATAATATTCACATCATTATTTAATAAATATAAAAAGCTATAAATTACCATAGCTTTGTCCAGATCTTAGGGCAAACATTTTGTTTTGTAAAGACAAAAATATCTATTTTAACAACCAAACTGGCTGAGTTTAGTTGAAAGCTGCATAAATGAAACTCATGTACCTATATTAAACGACTGAACTTTAGACACGTACATTTGTAGATAGCGAGATAGAATAATGCGAATGTACTAATTAATGACAACTATAATTAATGTAACAGTATTTTTATGAACAACATTTATTTGAACGTCTCCGTTAACGTAATGATACATCTGCGTCTCAACAATGCATCTTCTGTCAGTAAAATAAGTAAATTTGATTAAATATTTCATCCAAACGCAAAAGTAAACGGCATACATTGGCATAGCACTAACTGACATAGCGAGCTGGCATAACATTAGATAGACATCTGATTAATCACTTATAAATTTTATTGCGTTAAGTTAATTATCTGTTGGTCGACATAACACTTTTAAATTTGGAATGGATGATCATTATTTATTGTTTTTTCGATCGCAAAGGTCGTGCGTACCGCCCGCGCTTTGCTGAATTGTAATTGGAATTAATTGCCAATCATACGATTAAGTGCAACAGTGTTGCAGCGATGTTAGCGAGTGAATCGATTAGGCGCGAATCTAATCGAACGCCGACGCGTGGTGACAATGTCTTATTGTTGAAAAAATACAGTAACATCGATTTATAATATTTGAAAGATTTCCGACATAAATAGATTCTTGTTGGTAAAAGTTTCAAATAAAATCAGACAGCATGCTTAATTTTTTGGAGAAAATTCAAATTCCAAATTAAAATTGGTTTACAAATAATAACTTTTATTGTTATTCACTTGGATTTTATAAGAAAATCAAACATTTTTATTGCTATCGCTAAACATAGATACTAAAATAAACAGAAAAAAATATAACAAATAAATTACACCTTCATAATAAATTACTTTAAACTATTACGATAACAATATCTAACGGTGAATTAAAAATTAAAAAGTATGCATCACCAACTTGTATAATACAGTATGTAATTAAAACTTGCAGCGTGGGTTGACGGTAGGGTGGTAAAGCTGATACTCATAGAGTTACTTTGTAAACACTTTCGACTTTATAATGCATTATCTAGACATCAAGTTATATTATCGACCAGGAGGAACTAAATAAATTTATCACATCTATATTTACTTTACACACATAATTACTGCGGTCCAAACAGTATAGATATTCGGTACTTAATAAAACTTGTACGGAAAAACAAACTTTTTATACAAATAAATAATTATCTAGTGTAAATTATTGAATAAAATGTTTTATGACAAAACCCGGGTAGTTGTCGAGTAATTAAACTGGATAAAAACGTATCACGTATAAATGTTTTTTATTTACAATAAACAATGATTTAATAAATCAATTGTAAAACATATTAACAAGTCTATTATTATATAATTAAATTTAACTTCATTCACGAAATAATATAATTTCTAGCTCGTTTATACGAACTGAATATTGTAGAGGTACAACAGTTGGGTTATGTTTCATGTGAACCAAAAGGTTATTGAGAATTAATGTCTTCACGTTAAAACAGCGAGCGTTTAACGAAAATACGTGGACAATATATTGCCCGTTTTACAACTATTCATTTCCATCAAACGGAATAAAGACACAACGGACATGGATGGAAGTTAATAAAAAAATTACAAGCTGTAAATAGAAAATTAAAAACTTTAATTACTAAACTACAATTAGTAATTTATAAATATTATATTTGACGTAAATGACAGACGTGTGTCGAGGAACCGTATGAGTTCAAAACTTTAAATTGAGTCGTTTTGAAACACGCAGAAATGCGGCTCAGTTAGTTAAATTTTTAGCTATATATTGGCTTGTTTGTTTTAATTTCTGACTAGACTTGTTACTCTGGCTAGTTTTTTTTTTTGAAATGATGACTCAATTTGGTGTTATTCGAAGTAATTAACTGTGCTATTATAATACTACTAATATTTGAATAATATATATCACGTACAATAAAAATAACAATATTTTTTTGTCTGTAGTCGATGTATATCCATTTTTAAGGCGTTTTAATTTTAAGGTGTTACCGGTCAAGACGGAAGCGGATCCGCTTATTGGTTTTCGAACTGCAACCAAAACAAAATATTCACTGTTTATTCTAGGTTGGTTACTACCAACCATGCGGGCAAAAATACCTATCACCACGTACCACTATTTTCGGGATTAAACTGGGCACGGAGACCAGCGACCTCCAATAGGAGGACTCGTTTGTCACAGCGTCGACTGTTGTTCAGTATGGTGTACCACGAGGGACATTAGGTTGGTCTTGAAAGGGTGGAGACCCTTAGAGCACCAATTAGCGGGACAAAATGTTTAAAACAGGAAAACGTTAAATTGACATCGTATGTCACTTCATATAATCCGTAGCTATTTTTAAGCTGTGTTTTAATAATCTCAGACTAATCTTATAGCTGGACTGGAGGGTTTATTTAATATAATATAACAGCAAATAAAATGTCATAAAACAAAACTATATTGAAATAAAAATGTTAAAGTGACCGCGTCTGTGTTATACATATTAAAAGATTTCATATTATATATCTCTTATTGTGAGTAAATTCATGCTTTAATATTTACATAAAAGTACATTATTAAAAGAACAAAGGGAAAGTACCTATATGGAAACAAGTCAACGATAATAAAATGACCTTCGACACGTTATAGCATTTCAAACATACTATTTCAACGCTGCTGTTCGATGATATTGAATACCTAAACATTTAAAATTTTCTTAAGTAAACGATTACCGTTGTGCGCATCGCCGACTTCTCACACCGATGGCGAGTGAACGATAAACGATAGACTATATTAACTGTTAATTTATAGACAAGGTAATGCGATTTGCGCCAAGGCAAATGGATGTAAATAGGAGCTTGCTGTTCGCGTCTGGTGGCCGGAACTAACACCGACCTCAGGCGAAACTGTTCTTTTAACTGTCCGTTCAAAATGTTTGTGGATACCTAACATTTGTTATTTAACATAAACACGAATGTGGTACATTTCTTTCCATTCATCACTAAACGGTCAGCCCTGTCTGTGACAGGTTTTGACGATCTCGATTTAATTTTATTGTAATTTATTATGTTGTCGACATCGAGCTCGGTGTTTGCGCTCGATTCGCTCTCGTTTCTCGGCGGGTGTACAGCGGGTTGTTGTACGAATTAGTTGTAGGATTAATTAGACGCTCGGGAGAGATTGTAAAAATGTATATTGTAAACCGCAAATTGTAAATATGATATCGACTTACAGTACAGTCATTAAAGTAAATTGTTAATAAAATTATATTCCTAAACAAGTATTTTTGTATTATTTCATCTCAATTTCGATTATAATTATGTATTTAAACGTTCCAATAATTTATTTACGAATTCTAAGTACACAGTTCGACGCGGGATTTTCAGAATTCTATTGTCTGTTGAAGCGTTTTATAATTTAATCGTAAGTACCTGTTACACGTTTTCAAGTCAGGGCGGTATATTTTATTGTTTTCTTCCTAAATATGCAGTAAAGAGTTATTAAGCTAAACATAAATAAATGCATATGCAAATGCAGTTGAAAATTATTGAAATACGAGGAAGCATGAATGAATTAATATAAAATTTTCATGAATGTGAATATAATTTTCATTTCATACCTTTGTACCATCCAATGTTCAGTGAAGATAAAAATTTGAGACCCAAACTGTATACTTCTTAAGAATACTTCAATTACGATTGAGTATTTATTATTAAATAATCAGCAGATACTGACTGATGCGACAAAGAGTTAAAGTAAATGAGTCGATCGCACAACAAACTGAACTTCAATCGTTGCAAACAACAACCAATTTTGAGTTAAGCACTACGACAATAACAATATTATAAAACTGTCAGATTGTCTATTTTTGTAATTTGTCCTTTTAAATGGAGATTTTTCAACAAATATGCGACCATGTATTTCCTAGACTATTTAATCTAAGAGATAGATATTAGGTAAATGATATTTAAAAGTCATAAACATTATAAGACCATTATTTCCGTATCGAGCGTGATTTATACGCAATATGTGACAAGTGACAAGCAATCAACTCACTTGCGTCAAGACCTCATGTAACATGTATCGAGTTTACAAACGACAAATTGTATTTACAATTACTGGATTGCTATATGCACGGCCGGATTCACATATAGGCTGACCAGGCCTCAGCCTAGGGCCTCAAGATCAAGAGGGGCCTGTACTCATTTTGTTAGCAAAATTAAAATTACACTAAAACAGTGAACACTAAAACACTGAATCGACAATAAGGAGAAGTTCAACGCATAAGGCTAATAAACAAACATAAAAATGTGTTGGTAAAGATCAACGCTTTGACTCATAGGCTCTGTCCGTTTGTGTATACTAGATTGCACCAAAGTATAGTTAATACGTTCACCGATTGCTATGGCAAGAATAAACGTACCTGAAAAACGACGATGCCGATTAAAAGGGTCCCATATGTGGAAAATCCTAGGGGCTCGTTTCATCTAAACCCGGCACTGGTTATATGTAATGTATCTGGTATATTTAGGTTGAACTTATTATGTTAATATTTGTTTACTTATCTCATTGCCCGAATTCAATAAGGAAGACAGAGATTATCTGGTTGCCCGGTCGTCGCTATACCTACTGACATATTCCCGAAGCATTATTAAATTATTTCATATAATAAAATGTATCTACACAGCAGATAAGTGTGTGTTGTTTATACACAACGAATATAAGTCAAATCTACATCTTTCGATTGTATGTATGTCCGATTTTAGAAATATATATTTACAGTAAACTATCAAACACTCACACACCGCCCAAGGAGTCTCTGTGTTGCGGGTGGCGTGAACATACACAAATATGAGATCACAAACACCCGTGACCGCAGAATAAACATTTATCTGTAATATAAATGACTGCCCTGCCCGGTAATCGAACCAGAGTACCTCGCGTGGCAGGCAGGGCGTGATTAACTGGGCTACGGAGTCGTCATTTGATTATATTTATTGCTATAACAATCATAATAATATATAAAAGTACTTTAATGTCGGCGATATATCTAAACGCAAGGCCTAGGTTTTCTGCAGCTAAGCGAGGATGAGTTACTGTTTTTTTTTTAATAAAAATGGCGTCATCCAATTCTATCTCTCTCAAATAGAGTCAACGCTTTCAATACCGCTGTTAATACATTTACTTGATACACGCGCTTAAGAGTATAATTATATTAACAAAATAAAAAAAATGAAAGAAAAATAATACTAAATTATTTTGGATTTGAATTTGAAATATAATGTTATTAACGAAGAAATACCACAAACTATTACCGATTGCTTGATTACAAAATCGATAGAGCAGAATCGATTCGATGATATCAATGCATTCATTTGATTTGAATCAGTGAGTTAATTGAAAAATGTACACAACAAATACTACATTCACATTTATTTTTAAATATTCACCAACTAACTAGGTCAAATATTTAGTGCTAGCTAATATAAACAAAAAAAGAAAAAAAGTATTTATTCTAAGTCGAGTTCCAACAGCTTTAATTTAATGTGCTGTATTTAAATCATCTAAACTATGTAGTTAAAGTTCGCACTGTCCTCTTCTCGATTCTAAAAATAGTATCGTAACGTATAAAGTTTTAGTTTGGGGAATTTTGAAATTAACTCAGCTCTCGGAAAGCCCTAACTTTAGCGAGGTTCTTATCCACTAAACCTTGCTCCAGCAGACATTAGCGTTTACAGTTATTCTCCGCAACTTCTTCTACACTCACCAGTGCCTGCTCTGCGTAATGTAACGTGGGCTAGCCCCTGAGAAGTTTAGAATTCAGCCTATTTTTGTGGGGTAACTTCAATGAAAAATTTATGATATCATTCCGTGCTTCCAAGAGGCCATCGTTGTCGTTCGATGGAAGTCATAAAGGCTATTAGACAGTTTAGTTTTCCTATGGTTCCTTACTAACCATCCACCAATTCACATAGCCATGGCTCATTATAGAAACTGTAAAAACGAAATCCAGTGACGCTCTGTCAACAATCTGAAATCTAAGAATATTCTATGGTCTATCTTAACGGGTTGGGTTTTGATGAATGCGGATTGAAGTACAATCATGACTGTTAAACATTAAATCATTGGTTAAGTACATAATACAAATACAAATAAACATTAAATCATTGGTTAAGTACATAATACAAATACAAATAAATATTAAATCATTGGTTAAGTACATAATACAAATACAAATAAACATTAAATCATTGGTTAAGTACATAACCTTCATATACTTGACAAAAAGTACATAAGTAATTGGCACTGGAGCAGCAGTTAGAGCATGTTCCTGGCTCCGTCGGTTGTAAAAAAAAAACTTATGCCCTCAGTAAGCTAATAAGTTGCAATCAATCACATAAATTAGTCCTTTTCTAGAATTTGAATGTAATTCCTGAACGTAATCCATCATAGCCTATTCCATTTTTTAAGCGACGCAGAGATGGTCACAAAATGCGGTTCCCGGCAAAGCTATCTGTTCGAGTGGTCGACGGGCTACTTATAAGGCACTCGGGCACTTTCAAGAATACCTAAACGAATGATTGAATAATGAGTTCCTTTTAATTAAACGCTTATGGAAATGACCGTCCGAGTGTCCTTAATCACTCATCTAACATGGCTGTGTATAATCCGTGCTATTGTCCGTTCGCAATACAGTTTTATATTGAACATAGATAGCTACTTATGTATTTTAAGGAATTTTCACAGTATATATTTATATCTATTTACATCTAAATTTTAGTTTCATGACATAATAATTTTACTTATGCACTTATGACATTGATTTCAAGGCTTTTTACTTTTTCCAAAAAAATATTGCACCGATTAAGTCAATTCCCCAGTAGTTTCTAAAATAGATAACAATTATTTAAGGATTTCTAGAATAACAGAAAACAGTAACTTCTCACTTGTCGTAGGGCTACTTAGTTATTACTATTTAGGAAGCTCTGTGTCTGAACTTGGACTATGAAAGGAAGCATTTATTTCTGCAATACAGAGAGATAGGTGCGATATAAAAATTTGCGAAAACCTACTGTTAATATTATAACGGTAGTTGGGAACTACGAGTACGTACAATGGAAGTACCAACGCGAATTATATAATATATTTTGATTTGTAAGACATAAAAGCGTACTACAATAAAGCTTGACTATGCACTTGAAGTAACTAATTGTGTCATTGGATTTTTTTTTATTTACAGACTATTTATAAAGATTAATTAATTTTAAAAAGAAAAAAAATGATGTTCGTTTTTCAAAACCCTACTTCTAGCTTTCAATCTAGCGATTCCTGTGTAAGAAACTTTTACAAACTACTCGTAAATGTCGAACTGTATAATACAAAAATTATATTATATATATGTCATCCAAAACAACATATTATGTTTATAATGTAAAAGTGATGAAATGTATATTTATTACAATATGTATGACCAATGTTTAACTCTTCGGTCGGGTAGTCATCCGAAAACATGTTGTTACTTTTGAAAAATAGAATTCATTCTAATGTTCTTATATCGTGGGCGACAGTATTTCGTGAGCGATATCTTTTGATGTTTCTGCGGTAGTCATAGCTTTTTTAATTAAAGTTTAAACCTGCATAGATTTTAGAGGTAACTGAACTTTGATTCTAATAGATTCGTTTCAAATATATAGAACAATAATATTCCTAAACCATACTCAGACGTTACTGCGGCGAAATGCAATTTACGAGTATTTCGTCATTTCTCTTACATAACAAGCATTTTTGTGAGGCGGTGGTGTGGGAACCGTCCTTTAGAAATTTTAAACAAGAATTAGGCTTAAATAATTTGTTTAATAAACATTTCACTTAAATTTAAAATTGACCCATGTCTCAAAATTACTCAAATTAATAATTAAATTAATGAAATTCTCATGTTTCATGAAATGGGTAGTTGGTGTTAGACATTATTGTTAAATCACGAAAATTATAACAATTTTTCAAAATCTTTTGGACATCTCAATAAACTCACTTACTTATAAATGATTTTCTCTTGATACATGATTATTACTAGGTGCGCATATAAATTTTTTGCCTACATTTTAACCTAATATACTCGTATGCAAGGATTTCTGGGCGTATTGTTTCGGATCCGCCTAAAACCAATTTGGAATAACAGACCATAACCTTTGCAAAGCTAAAATTTAGTTTCTATTTTTATTTTCAGTACAATATATAAGTATACGGGGTTGACATTGTATGCACTGCGCTCTTAACAACTTTCGTAGTGTACTATGGAAATATTCCAATAGTCTTATTTAAATTATTGATTAATAATAAATTAAGATTATGTTCTTCAACATCGTGAAATAAACAAAAATTGTTGAAGTTTGTGATTCAACATTCGAAACATATTTTTTTAAAACTTTTCTCTGTTAATCTATCTGAGCACGTGTGACACAAAACCGGAGAACAGATTTGCGTGACACATAGAGCATTTTAGTAGCTTATACTATGGGTCGCAAACTAGGATAATTTTATTTCGGGAAACAGATTTGTTCCCGCGGGATAGAATTAATACAGGCATTCTATTACGAGGACAGTAACATTTTAGCCGCCTGACTATTATGATAAATTAACATATTTCTAATTCCCAGAACTGGACTAATCCATTCCTCAAACAATGCG
The DNA here is from genome assembly GCA_003671415.1 of Megathymus violae. Classification (NCBI taxonomy): domain Eukaryota; kingdom Metazoa; phylum Arthropoda; class Insecta; order Lepidoptera; family Hesperiidae; genus Megathymus; species Megathymus violae. The sequence continues at coordinate 4,005,596 of PDGT01000025.1, forward strand.
GGTGCTACTTCTACATATAAGGAGTAGGTTTTCTGAAGCGAAGCGAAGGTGAGCCTATACTAATATTGTAAAGAGAGTTTAAATTTTGTGAGTTCATGTACATGCGGAAGGTAATCTCCAGAACCACGGGACCTATCTGAAAAATTGTTTTACCATTTGAAAGGTGCGTTATTCCGGATGGACGTAGCCATGTATTTTGTATTTATATCTGTACGATAATTAATTGTTTAGCCCGAACGTAGTCGGGGCGGGCCGTTAGTATGTAACACGGCTATATTTAGCCACTTCCTCGTGACACACAGACTGGTGTTTTAGTCACTCGTATAATTTAACAGAAGCGAGTTTATTTGACTAATGACGTCGATCGTCGGACGCATCGACGTATCTTAACTTATTAAGCGCTTTAAAGTGACTTTGACTGAATTAATGTATAAATTGTCGCAAATGGCTTCGTTGCAAAAGTTTAAGGTTCGTGCCTGTCATGTTAACGTGAAGACCTATTACCTATATTCTATACTAGCTACGACCGCGACTCCGTCCGCGTGGAATTTGACAAAAAAGTTATTTAGTAGAAATAAAAGTAGCCTTAATTACTCCTTATTACATCAGCTACCTGCCGGTGAAAGTCCCGTCAAAATCGGACCAGCCGTTTCAGAGATTAGCCGGAACAAACAGACAGACAGACAAAAAATGTAAAACTGTTATTTTGGTATATGTACCGTATATACATTCATATGCATGTAGTAAAAAGCGATTATTTTAATATTACAAACAGACACTCCAATTTTATTTATTAGTATAGATTTAAATACCAAAGTTAGTTATAAATAAGTGAAAGACACCTTTTTAAACGCCTTTCTGGTCGAAGTCGTGAATGCAATGCCGTGGGGGTGTATCTTAAACAGACATACATGTGTTATTTCTGAATTCATTGTTAGTGTTGGAAATATTTAAATACTTACATTTAAATGTGCACACTCTTAAACGAGCCCTTAAAAAGTTAGTAATGCCTGCCTGCCGTGTGAGGGGTCTCGAGTTTGATTCCCGGTCGGGGCAAGATATTGATGTGACAGATAAATGTTTGTTCTCAGGTCATGGGTGTTTATGAATAATTTTGTGTATGTCCATACAGTCTGCAACACAGGAAATCCTAGTGCGGGTTGTGAGTGTGTGTACGTTTATTTAGTTATACAGTAGGCACTACAATTCCAATTAATACATTTTACACATTTCAGACGAAAAATACCCGATGGGAAACTTTTATGTGTTACACATATGTTCCGGCTGGGAATTGAACCTGAGAACCTTAATTAATATTAATTCTATAGCCCCAAACATATATATATATATTTAATTCATATATACAAAATTATGGTAAGCCAGCTAAATTATATAAAAAAATTGCATTTAATTATAATCTCTGAATATATTTTAATTTTATTGCTATTATGCAATCTATACGAATGTATACATGTGTTAAATTTAATAGATTTCTTCGTGTATTTTAGTATTTTTCATCTTCAATATTCAACTATTTATGACAGCTATTTTGATTATGACAGCTAGTTTGAAATTTAAGATTTTTTTTTTATAATTATTTTATTAAGAACAACGAAGATAACAAGGCAAGAGAAATACTAAAAATAATGGTGGAAGAATTATGTTAATACAAGGGTTATAGTGTTCGGTCGTATCGAGAGAAGAATTGTCGGAGCCAGCGCCTCTTATACAGGGGCTTCTGGTATATAAATAAAGTAATGGTTATAAATAAAAATTGGTAACTTTCATTTTAATCTGTGCCTGTTGAAATTTGGCGGGAAATTAAAATTACAGTGTATCAAATTCATGAAATTTACTACAGAAATAGTTAAGCAAGGTTATAATATTTTGATATTCATATTTAAGTTTTGATAGTTTTGTTCCCAATTCACATTATATGCTTTGCATATTAACATGCATTTATCTAATGAAGTCTTTTTTGTAAAATATCCGTACAAACACTAGTAAATATTTTAATAAAAAATGACTTTAATTATAAGAAGGTTTTTTTGGTTTCATCTCCTATTTTTCACCCTCAGTTGTGATATTAGTCTTCAAATATAAGTGACACAAAACGGGTAGTATATCGTCTCAAGCAAAAAAAAAATGTTTTTAAAATCAGTAGATATATAAACGATGAATTGTGAAGTAACAAATATAAAAAAAATACGAACAAATTGAAAAGAAGGTTTTATTAAAGTTGTTTAAAAATACAAAACATTTTTAGGTTATTTTGTTGTAAAACTATTTGTAAAAGTGTTTATAACTAAAAAAAGCGTACTGTATCGATGAAAATTATATAAGAACATAATATTTATAATGGTACTTCAAACATTGCACGTTAGAAAGAAGAATTAACATTACTGAGAAAAAACTGCATATTACTGCTTGTCTAATATTACTAATTAATGAATAAAGTATTCAATTATTCTATTAAAAAAAAATGTGGGACAGTAGCGCACTCACTATGTATAGCACTGGAACAGGCCAGGATGTTAATGTTAATGCTAATTCAACAAAAAAGGTGACGTTTACAAATAAAAACATAATTATCTGATTTGCGTAAAACTTAGGCTCTGAGATCATTGCCTCTGTCGTAGCGGTAACAATAACATGTCTCGGGTACGTTCGTGTGTCTTGCTTACTTTACTTACAATTATAAAAAGTGGCAAAGGATGATCTATGTACCAGGATGGATCTGTGCATCAGGATGGATCTGTGCATCAGGATGGATCTGTGTATTAGGATGGATTTGTGTGTCAGTATGGATCTATGTATCAGGATGGATCTGTGTAATAACTGAAATAAACAAATCTGTGGCTGGTGAAAGAATGTCTAATAACTGAAATCTGTTGGTTTTGAAATCTTTTTTTTTTTAATTATCTATTTGTACATTACACAATAATTACTGAATTGATTTAAACGTCCCAGAAATTATATACTAACTTAAATATAGTTTAAAGATTGTCATTATGTCATGCGACTGCGTAGTACCAGAATTTGTTCCTGAAATGTAGCGAAGTCGCAAAATAAAATCGGTATGTTAATGTATTAAATCTGAATCTACACTTCCAATGACTACATGGCAACGGTGGCCTAATACATTGCACAACACTCTCTTCAGAAATCCTTCATCCCTTCCAAGGAGTGTCCGTTCACTGCCCTATTTAATTAACGGTACAACCCGACAAATTCTGGCAAGTATCGTTTAGTGATTATTGCAAATATTTTTTACAAGTATGTGACATTTTTAGAGCATAAAATCACTATTTAAAATCAAATTGTAATGCTTTCAATTACATGGTAAGATCTGCTGACAGATTATACTAGAATTTTGGCCGTATTGGGGCGGCCTAGAATACTCCCCCCAATCCGATGCTGACAAAACAGGGTGTCGTAAGAGGCGACAGAAGTCAGCCTGCTTGGTGGTAGGGCTTCGCGTAAAGATGATATTATCAGTATTATTATTAAGTCATTAATATTATTAGTGGTATTATTATCTTTCCGTGAAGCTTGCCTGGCTAGCTACCACTCTCCTGCTCGAGTCAGCCGCCAAACGACTCGTTGTGTTCCGGCTGGGGGCTTGAGAGACAGTACCTTCTTTCTTACATTCTTCTAATTTCCTGGCCGACAACGCATCGGTGATACCATTGGTTTTACTGATGTCCATGGGCGACGGTGACTACTCACCATTAGGTGACTCGTCTGTTCGTTTGTCGGCTATTAACATAAAAAAAACTAGAATTCTTTAAATATGTATATTTATAATTTATACTATTAACAAAATTGTAACGGGGCCAAACCTCTACATTCTACATATAGCTGCAAGCGAGCAGTCAACATTTTTTTTCTACACTCTTAAGAGAAAGTTCACACCTAGTAACATTTATTTAATAAAAAACCTGGAATAAATCCGGTTTCCGAAATAAAAAGTATCTTACATACCCATCTTTATAAGTAACAAATAATTTAGTTATATATAATATATATAATAATATGTTATACGTAAACAGAAAGAAATAAAAAAACCTTGATATCTATAATAAAACTTATATTAAAATTCAAAAAGATTTGAAATGTAAAGATTCTTCCCCGTTTATATTATTATTATTATTAGTAAAACAGAAGTTGTTGGTAAGAATTTTGTAATAAATATACCCTGTGCCAAGTATATATATTTCACAATTTGTAACGTTCGTTAAACAGGCACCTGAAGCGTAGGTAATTAAATTCAAATTCAGAATCATTTAATCATGTAGGAGGTATTCTGTAAATATACTTATGCACGTAATTTTTTGTTTCTACTACTTACTCGGGTAAGTTGATATTTAGCCGGTGGATTGGGTGGTTATTCGGTACTGGTGCATCAATTAACGAAAATTACGTTCCTTTTCGTATTATACCCATTTACATCTAAGTATATTTTTTGCGACTAGTTTATAATTTATATTATTAGTAAGGCGTACTAAAATCGTAATATATCTTGTATTTACATCTTAATAAAGAGCTAGCCTCATTCTATCGTGAGATAGAATCGATTATTTAATTTTTATATTTTAATTGACCATAATAAAGTATTTTGGTATCTAATTACTATCAACATCAGTCCAAAGCCGCGTAGATTAACTTTTTTGACCGGTAAGCGGGTGCGCTGTCAAAATTTGAACGCGTTCGATGTAACATTTAATTTTTTTGTTGATTGTTGGACACAAAGTAAAGTTGGCCGTCGTTTTGGACACGTTAATTGCAACTCAAATAAATTAACGGACATATCGCTGGCTAATGAGCTCTAACGAACGGACTGTTTTTGTATACCGTACGCGTAGACCTGTAGATCGCAGATATGAATATGAAGATAATATGAAGTTGGTGTAATATCAATTTATTGTGAAATAGGTGTTCGGGAATAATTATTATAATAGTTCAAGCCTTGAACTAAAAAAAATTTGAACTTTAAGACTAAGTTACACTCAATTATTCATTAATTCAATTTACTTGATAACATTTTTAATCAAATTATGCAGCATATTACAGTTATTAATTGTATTGTTGTCACTTTATCGTATTAAACAAGATATAAAGCTAAAAAGTTACAATCAAATAATTGTAATTTGTCAGATTTTACAAAATTTTATACTAACCCATTATTAAAAGATTTACTAGAATATTGCTAAAACTGTAATGGTTTTGTACTTTTTTTAATTATTAAATTACATAGTTACCGATCTTGCAAAGATAATAATAAAATGTCTGGAAACGTGTACATCACACAGGTTTATCGTTGAATGTCTGATTCATCTAAATATTGTCAAATGGTTTTTGTATCAGACCATCTGCTAGAATGTTAATTACAATAGAGCCATTAAAGTAAGCAGACAGCAAACAATATTGTCTTAATTTTTTATCCATGGCGCGTAGGCCCATTGGCGTCTACTCTGAGTCGGATTCCCGCGCCCGCGCCTCTGTCACGTACTTTGACAGCTTGTAATAGTTTTTATTTGTATTATTTTTAAACATAATTCTATTCAGCCCAGCTTTTTTGTTTTTTTTTTTAGATGACAAAACGCTGGAGACGCGTCCGATTAAATCTATTGGTCCGACTGTTTGTTTTCTTGCTGACGTTTGTCTAAATATCCTATTGTGGGTCAAAATCTTCACGATACTTCCCGAATGTCTGACAATGGTTTAACCAGTTTGTAAAGGTATCTCGATTTAAGCCAGTCGACATGGAAGAGTAAACAAATAGTTAAAACAAAATTTTATTAGGCATGATTTTTTACCTTCTTATGATAAGTTAAATTTTTGATTCACATTGTACCTACACACAATAAGTTTGCAGACAGACAAGCAACTGCGATGTGAAGTCACATTATTTATGAATATGTTAATACCTGTTAAGTAAAGAAATATAATGCATTAAACACACTATTTGCTGTTGAGAGTTCTCGATTACGCTGCGGTTTAAGTGAGGTGTTAAAAATTTCATTAGAAATGAACAGAGTTATTGTAATCTCTGTTAGGCACATATAATTATCTTTTTATTATTATAAATTGTATACGTGTAACCGCTTATTGTCCGATTTTTATTAAATTTTACGATTTTTATTTGTTGTATAAATTTATAGGTATAGGTAGGTATATATTAAGTTATGTATAACACTTTATATATTATACTAAAAAATGTTATCTATACGTACCCTGTAGATTTCACCCACCTTTCAGGACACATTGCTGGAGGTACAGAGGTAGAAAAGAGCTCTCAGTTATTCGGGTTCTCTCACTCTTCACCGAAGCAAGATGATTAGTTTCTATTATAAATAATATTATACTAAACTATTAATAATTATTCGCAAAGTTAGTTCCCGGATCACCGGGATGAGAGGATGGCCAAATTTTATACTATTGGTTTACCAGCGCTCTATAATTGCAGTAACATTTCGCGACTCACCACAACTTCCTAAAGGAACACTTTGTAGATAATTAGTTTGCAGGCTGGAGGCGGAATTATGATTGATTGCGTTTCGGCCATCCATCAAGTCACATGAGTTTGTGCACGCGAATCGGCCGACCGCTGGAAGATCCAACAGCTGATAACAGAGTACCCATGGCATGGGAGGGGACTCCCGTGATACATACGTTCGATATGTATCTATAGCTTGTATCCGTATAAATAGAAAGAAGAAAAATGCACGATTACATATTTCACGAAATAATCGTTGGAATAAGCATTTACTAATGTTTTTATTATAAAATCTTTGATGAAAAAAGGTAAAAATATGGCAGCGAAAATTACTGAAAAGCTCTGCGCTAAGCTTACATTGTTTATGTATCGATAGTCATGCCGCTTGCAAACCGCTTGCCGCATAGTTGATGCCAATATTGTATAACCTTGCAAAAAAACTAAATATAAATAACAGTAATATAAATATAAATATAAGTAATATAAATATGCTTTGAAATTTAGTAATTGTTAGTAGCTTTTCGGGAAGAAGTTGTAGTAAATAAAATGTTCTGGGTTCCGTCCGTCCTCAAATCTAACTCTATTCGTAGTGCACCCTGGTGTGTACACATCGGAATAGTTGATTTTGTTGGATCTCCAGAAGAATTTTAAGGAGCTGCGTTCTATCCTACCGAGTTTAATTCCAACCTTCTCTATTGTTTTGTAAGATTCTAGCCTGATAAGTCACCATGCTGCTGGGCACGACCCACCTAAAGCTATGTTGTCACCACTTTCCATGGACATCGGTGCCGTCATCAATAGCACCGATCCATTGCCGGGCAAAAATAAATCGTCATTCATTGGGTGCACTGCAAAGGACTGGAATAACTTGCCCGCGTCGGTGTTCCCGCCTTCTTACAATGTGGGAGTATTCAAGAGGAGATATAAGTTAGTGCGTTCTGTTGAACGATGTTGCGATCTTAGACTTCATCACCACTTTCCATCAGGTGGGCTTGTTTTCAAGCATTAACTTATTGTATGTAAAAAACGAAGTCAAAGTTAAGAAAACACTTAACGTTTTTGACTGATTCATGTACATTGCAAACGAAAAATATGGCAAGGTTGACTTTTATCAAGATGATAGTAGCTATCAATGCAAGTAAAGCACCTTACAAGTATGAATACTTTAAGACTTAATTGAGTAATACAGAGCCCAGCGGAGTCCAGCAACCTCTACCTCATACGTACCTCATTCCTCCTACCTCATGCAGTGTATAGAGTGCTACGTATAACGTGTTTAACACACGTTATAATACCTAATAGTATACCTAAAAGATTATATGCCGTATAATTAAGTTATAGTACTAAATCACTCAAAAAGGATATTCTCCAATCAATTCAACTACACTCTTACACCGCACACGTCACCTAATTCACTAGAGCAATGGCCGGTTGTTACGCACTCGAGGACGGTTGATATGCATTATAGTTCAAAATATGTCTTCAGCGAAGTATAAGTAAATATTAATAATATATACAAATTTGTTTTTATATTACATGACAGTTGTAAGCATTAGCGTGCCCTCTTCTTTTAAGCCTATTATAAACAAACGCGGAACTGAAGGCATATTATTGTTAAACGACCATCTTAACAGAACGACAATATTTGTCGCAGTAAGGAGCTACTTAAGCAACAAAACGCTTAAATGTTTCAACTCAATAACCGTCAATCCAGGGGTGGTAATGTTGGGGCTCAATAAAGTTGTTGTTAGAATCAACAGTGCTTCGCCCGGGAGAGCTGTGCCCCTGTCAATCGACGCTGTATAATGTACAGGCGGGGGAGGTTTGGAATTAGTTTAAAATACAGTTTTATGTGATTCGCTTTTGGCGCGTACGCTATTCGCGATGGGATCTGCACCCGCATTGTTTTCTTTGAAATAAATTATTTAAAACCTATAATATTGCAGATATTGTAAGTGTAACGAGTATTCACGACTTTTTTAATTTAAATGGTATTTCAACCATTGACATGGAGATGGATCGTGGTCACAGCGAGACAGCGGTGCCGGTAGAAACCTTTGACAGGTAACATCTAATAGACATCAATGACAGGTAAGTCTGTCAATATTTCTTTTAGTTCTTTTTACTGTGTTAAGGAGACATTGTTTGTAATAACTCAATGTTCCCTACTACGTATTACGTATGATTTGGGAGTCTTCAAGAGAATAGTGAATAGGTTTTTATAAGTGAATACATTCAACATCTTAGAGTTCATCATCACTTTACATTAAGTGGGTTTGTTGTTAAACATTAACTTAGGTAAAAAAAATTCATGCACTAACTTTAATTTCAGTTACATTTTAAGATATAAGTTAAAAATATACTACTTCTGACTGTTTTTATGTACCTAATGAGATTTTGTATAAAAGTTCTAAAAGGTGTGTGTACATCTGGCTCAACTTTACAGTATGTTTAAATGTACGTTAAAATACATCTTATTGTTATTCATTTAATTTGTTAATAAACAAATACAATACGTTTTTATTGCGTTTTAATTTGTTTTTTTTTTTTAAGAATTAAAAAATTAATAATTTAATTAGTATACCTATGGATCCATGCTTGCCTAAACAACTTACTTTACTTATTTCAAAAGCTAAAAATATTAATGCAATATGATGGTACGCGACGGTATGGATTTTGCAAATTGAAACTGACTAATGAATCAGTAATTATATGAAGATCGTTTTGATAAACTATTCGGCAGGAGTATGTGCGACGCGTGGCTCGTACAATTATCAGACGCGTGGCATTCAACGTGAACTATCACTAGCTGGTGCTAAGTGGTTCCTGTAGCCCGTGGATATTCATATTGGTTTAACTCGTTTATGGCTCCCTGCAGAACACTTTTCGCTTTTCGCATTTGAAGAGGTCTGGAGTGTTCAAAATAAAGTGCTCCAGTATAAAATAGTGGAGGTACTAGCTAAGAACCTCGATATATCTCATCATAATTATTGCAACCCACGTGTGTAGGACTCGTCTCTCAATGAGAGGGTAAAACTACCCCACTGTCCAATTGTGGGTTGAAAGCCGTAACAGCCCTTAATGAGCACTGCCATGTATGCAGATTCTTAGATTGTTTTTTTTTATTTAAGCGACTAAGTGATAATTGATTTGGAATACGCTTATAACGAATAAATTCGATGCCAGCCTACTGAACTGCAATCTTAAGACGGAATCAAGGTGTTTTTGTTTAGTTACTTAATTCAATAAACTTAATTGGAGTTGAAACCAATAGATAATCATGACCTGGAACATCTTTTCCTGTGACAAATGGAATTATGGTCCTAGTCGAAATGGGTTACCTAATCATTTTCATTTCTGAGAACTTTGATAGGTCTACCTGTGTCCGTCTATATTAAAGAAATCAAGAACCTTGTAAATTTTAAGTCCACGTTAAGCATTCTTACGATGGTGTCTATACTATAAGTTGAATGGTTGTTTTACTGACGTGCGTTAAAATACATGTGTGTATCTTTGTGACTATTACTGAAAAATGATTTTTCACGAGACTTTCTTGAGCTTCTTCGAACAGGTCTGCTCGCGGTAGGATCCTTGTTATCTTTCTTTATCCTTCATTTGATTTAAGGAAATTATTAATGATTGAGATCTATTTTGTAATTATAAATCAATTAAAGTAAATTGCAGAGTTTAACCAATAATTAACCAATGATTACATAGGATTTGAAAGTTAAGATCATGAAGTATATCTATTATGTATTATTATTATAATTGTTGCAAAAAAGATGGCCGGATGTTTTTTTAACCACATGAAGAGTGTGACGCTGGAGAACATGTTTAACAAGACATGTCAGTATATTGTGGGACACTAACACAAGACTACGGGGTATGTGAGTCTCGGCGTGGCAAATATGCCAGGGCGACAGCCCTTACACTTAAATGTCTTTCAAACCGAAACACAAAATTTCGTTTTCGCACTTTGCGGTTAAGACTACTCACCCTACTAATACTGAGTCTACACACTAAGGATGCTCTGTTTAGGAGCGAAACACGTGTTGGTGACGGTATGTATGTTGGTATATATTTTTATTTCTCATAAATGCATGTTTGCCTTTGTGGGAGGGAGGGAGGTTCTATGCATGTATAGAAGTATATACCATCATGCATTGTGTTTACGGATTGTTGCAAAGTAAATGAATACAAATTTAATAACAATTGTTTTTAGTCATTTTCATTGCAAGCTGTTTTCTTTCCTTTGGACCACAACCAGTGCTGGCGTCCATTTTCAATTAAACGTTATTTGTGGAGGAGTCCCGCGGTACGTTTATAATGTTTGCGCACCGTATTGAACTTCGCACAGGATTTCCCGAGGGAGGGTGTCAACCTCTTTGGTTATCACCTACGAGTACAACGCTTAGGGGATATTAATTGATATTAAAAAGGAAAACAATTATAATTGTGTTATAGACACTTTTTACGTTCTTTTAAGTTGGCTAGTGGTTCTATTAGCGACAACTGCAAGGTTAGAGACAGGGTTTAGTGGCCGATCTGATTGTCGGAAGTTGTTTAACCATTGCAATGCCTTCAACATGGCTTAACTACTGCTATCTAACGACCAAACAGGAGCGAAAGTGTGCCCAAGACCCTGAAGCACGAAAAGCCACATTTTGCCACCGGCAATCATCGGACACATATCCACGTACCGATCACACCCGAAGTTACTTAGGTTGGACGATCTGTTCTGTTGTGACTAATACAAGAAATCGTAGATGGTAAAGCAAATTTTAGGGTTCCATCAACGTTTAAGTCTAGAACAAACTAACCTGGTTATGGGACACTGCGAAGTACCCAATAATGGACGGGGTCTCGTCCTGGAGGTGCTTGTGTTTGGTGTGAAGCTTCTTTACCTGTTTAGGATGTTCTACTCCTTAAATCAACGGTGCAAATGTACTCTATTACGTGTTTTGGATGTAATATTGAACGGTTAGTTAACACGCAATTTTACCGTTTTTCGTTGCCGGCGAAGCATTGTTGCCGCCTATGATCACACTGATGACCAATTATCATGATTTAGTTATCGAATAAGCGAAATTATACCATTCAATTAATAGCTATGGTGAACGGCTTTTGTAACTTCCGTACAATGGAAAATGACACATTCCATGTAAAGCTGATCTCACCGTATACAGACATCCCAATTTAGAGTAACCTGTACACGATTACCGACGGCGAATCGACGTCTCGTTCCCCTGCGTCCTGTGCCGCAATACCCGAGCGATATTGAGTTTTGTACTCGCCGATCCGGAGAAAAATTGTTAGAGGGAGAGTTTGTTATTATTTTATTGATATAAAAACTAAATGGTCAAAAATGAAAAAAATATTTGGCTACGATTACAATTTCAGGAAATAAAAACATAGCTATTGGTTAAAATAGCTTGGGAACGATTTCACTTGATTCAAGATTGTTCCAAAGTCTTGGTTGTATAGAAAAGTGTTAAGCTAGTGATCAATTGGACACATCTCCGATTACCTATTTGTAAAGTCGGTACAGAATGTTATTTGGGCACGTTGAACCTCACTCCAATTTTTCAAAACTATATTTAACAAGAAAATAAGTATAGTTGCGTTTAAGGAATTGCATGTAACCTATAAATAGTGAATTTCCCATAATGTTCTGATAGACGAGGGAAGTCGGTTCTTAAACAACATTGTCGCCATTACTCCTTTCAAAGTGAGAAAAATTCCGAACCTTACAATAAATAGATTATTTAGGTAATTTTTTTTGTAGTCATATTTTTAGCATTAATATCAGTTATCTCAATGTACTTCTTCCTGCACGTAACCTATCCTAGATCGGTATAATGCAATAATTACATATGTTGTCCTCTTGTATCTCTCAATGGGTTCAAGGTCACATGTAGATAAAATGTATATGTATGTATAAATATAGTACAATGACAAGGGCTGTCGAATCACATCCGTACCCCAATGGCCCATAGCCCGGGGCAGTGTTATCCCCAAATATTGCGACATTCACGTTTGTGTCTTACTTATTACAGCTGATGTTCAAATACCATCAATTCTTACCCTTCTTGCGGAGTAATGTTATCGTCTTTACGGGTAGGTAAACTCTTGGGTATAACAGGTTTTGTGTGGGTAAGTCTATTGTAATTCACAATTACAAATCTAAAAAGCATCGGTACTCTTTTTTATACGCGCCGGTTGGTAGACAGGAGATTTACCTTGAAACTACCGAATTCAGATATATTTTGAAGATCCCCAGTATAAAGAAAGAAACATTGCATTTAATACATGAATGTCTTTGTCCAATTGGGTTTTATTAAAAATGCGATTTAGTCCAGTCACACTAACAAAATATACGTAATGTACGTCTATTAGTATTAGTAGACTGAGAAATGAAATAATACTTGATTGATACTCTTTTTCTTACTGATAGATTGTTTTTACTTGGCAAATTTAACGCAGAAAAAAAAATATAAAATATGCATTTTTCAAAACAAATACAAATAATTTAAGCACCTTAGCTCCCTCTAGTCAGAAGAGGAAAACCAAAGTTTTAGACACGTGCCAAATATCAAAGAAAAAGCAAGAGAACAATACATTGTAACATACACACATCGGCAACGACGGAACAAACAAGATCCGAATCATGGCCTCGTGATTGGAAAGCGATCGAGTTGTTGGAGGATGGATACCTGTCACACGATGCGCCGCTAGTCGAGTGGGGCGGACGAGCGGATATTGAAATAGCGCAAACCTATTGCTCGTAAAATTCGTTTATACGCTTTCACAATCCATTATTTATCGTGGATTACATTTGTGGAGATATGTAAATGGTGTTTGTAACATAAGTTAAAAACATTTCTACCTACATCGCTTTAAAATCATATCATTATAAATCCATTTTATTCTTAAATGGAAATAAAATCTCTATCATTTACAAGCGATGTTTAACTATTTAAAGGCTCCTATTGAATGTTGTTACACTTCCTGTGTAAAGCATGAAATGAGCAGTATTATCATGAATACATCTGCGTTTACTTGAAATTATCATTAATAAAAATATATTCACTGCTGAAATTGGTTCAATGCAACAAAGATCACAATTATAATCGACGTTAAAAGGTATAATTAAATTAATAAATTGGTAATTCAAGAAATTATATATATCTTTCCATTACAAAAGAAATTGGATTCATGGTGATTTCTTCTTAAGGACAATATGTCAATAAGCTTGGCGAGTTGAAAAATATGGTTCATAATACGGAATGTGACACGATTAAGGATGAGTCGTTATACTGTGCTAATACTGTCGGAATGAGTGTCGTCTCCGTGGCACACTGCCCGAGGGTCCACACTCCACAGTCATCACGGCGCAGGATATTGCGATAGCTACGGCCCTCATTACCTACTCTTATTAGTTCCTAGTCGTGTCGATGTATAGTTTTTAAGTATTAATAACTTAAGTATAGGATCGATTACTTACTATACTGATCAGTATTTTTATAAAAATGAAATATGTTACTTCCAATCGATCGGTACAATGGTTTGGGAGTGATAATAAGTGAAAAGTTGATTTTGAAGGAAGTGAACTGAAGGAAAAATCATAAGGAAATCTGCATACCTAAGAGTTATCTATATTGTTTTCAAATGTTTGTAAATTTTACCAATCTGCAATAGACCAGCTTGACGGCCTTAACCCTTCTCGTTGTGAGAGAAACCCGAGCCTTACAGCGGGACAGTTATTGGCTGTAATGAAGAACTTTAAATATCTAGGTTGTAATGTAAGGTTCGTGAGTAATGGTGTCAGAAGTAAATAAAAATTATAAACGTAATTTAATTTGTTGTTAGATACCTAGTTATACTTATGTATTTCTAAGCATGAACAATGCTAATAAAATTCTATATACCCGAAAAAATATGTAATATTTCTATAAGTACAATATTTTACAGATATTTATTTTCTGTGCAAATATACAAGATACGAGTATCTTTCACAAAGTTCGCAGATGCTGCACCTGGTACAGCCGAATACATAACATAATTAGTACAACAAGCTCTCACCGACTAATGGCTTCATACGAAATGAACTTATATTAATTAACACCCTTCAAAGGCAACGTATTATTATTGGAACAACACAATGGACGTGCTCTTAAAAGGTAAACATAATGTGTCTTCTATTCAATTGATGAACGAATAAAAACTCATTCGGTCTTTAAAAAAATATCACCTTGATATACGACAACCAGCTCTCCATTTATTGAACAACTTAAGCAAAATGAATAAAAATGATGGAACACAATTTGTTCTGGAAATAATTCCGTATTTGACGTTAATGGCGTCGAAACCGCGCGAAACACATCTAATTACGGACACAGATAAATTATTTCTTTTTGTTGGTATCGATTTGACAGCTATACATTGTAGTGCGTGAAAGTGTTGAAATAGTAGATTTAGGATCGATTTGAATTTTAAATTTCAACAAATTGTTCAGTATGTACTTTTTGTGTTAACTGACTGAATATTTTTTAGCTGTCAACTCTTCCCACCTTGAGTAACAAAAAATAAGATCACATTGATAAAAGATGCATGCACCGACTGTAAGCCTTGTTATGCACATACCGGCTGAAAATGTGCTAATTGAATCCTATATAACAATTACATTAACAATATTATTTTTTAAGAAATAATATATTATTTTTAAGAAATAATATTGTCGGGATGTCTTAAAATGCTAAAAACCGCGATGAACTTACTTTTCGCACTCCTTTATATCAGTAATGTATGATTCTACTCTAAATATAATAATATTTATGTATTTATGTTTGTCAAATTTATAATAAACAATTTAAAAAGAATTTGGCAAAGTTTGAAGATATGGCGAATGGAACTACTCTCAAATATGTGTTAGGCCCGTACCCCTGTTATCTAATATTGCTAATTATTTTATATCGGTTATTGCTAATCCGGTATCAGCGAATCCATCCGACATGTGTACAGATACCCTTATTTGTTCTGAAGGAAAATAAAAAAGTTATTTCCATCGCTCCAAGCCGAACATGAAAAAAAAAGTTTTAAGTAACATTGACGTTTTTCAGACTCAATAAATTAATTTTTTGCGGTAAACTTGCAATAGTCACATAGCGGTCAGTTTATATATTTTACTGTATATTTATGAATTTATTATGAAACAAGTAATAAGTTTTAGACATGTCGTCTATGAGGAGTAATTGGGAATATTTTTAGTAATGATAATTTTAATGGAGACAGCCATAGCTTCTAGCGTCAATCTTAGAGCGTCGCAGGGTGATGAAACATAACGCGGCATTAATTTATTATCGACTAGTTGATACCAGCGACGTCGTCTGCGTGCTTATTATATTAAAAATGTATTTTATGTGCAAAGGAAAACTTTTTAACTATTTCTTATCACTTAATAACCTTACATTAAATAAAGTTATCGCAATATGTTTAGTGCACTTAATTTAAATCTACAATAACATTTTACAATAAGATTCCAAAGTTGATACGTGAGTTACCCGTTGGAACTTTTAAGCGATGCGTTAGAGGACAGCTTAGAGGCAAAGGATATTATAGTATAGATGAATACATTAATGATAAGGACGCCTGGAAATGATAGCGTCGAAACCAGTTCCGCGCGATTTTTAAACTTTTGTAATTACCATATGTTGTTTAAAAGATGTACTGAGGAGTTTCTTTCGCCTTTTCTTCTCCTCATTGTTAAAGCACCTTTTCGAAAAGGTGGTAGAAGCAAAAAACGACGTGCATAAGTCTATTTACAGAATACCTATATGATTTAATGATTTTGAATTTGAATATTCAATTCCTTATCGATTTTCTTATTGAGTAGAATATTGTCGCCAGGGCCCTTCAGCTTGACTTTTTTTACGCTGTAGTTTATAAATATAATAATAAATACACTGAATTTAATTTTTTTTATTATCGATTACAAAATATTAATATTTTTTTTAACGCAACGATGGTTTTTTATTATGTTATGTTGAAATTAATCAAAGCTTGCTGGCCTGCCATCAGGAAAAAATTGACCATTAAACATTTTGAAACTTTGCAAGCCAGTTGTAATGCAAGTGACAACATACAAATCAGTAATGGAGCACTTATTAATAAAACTGGTTAATTATCTAAGAACAGATAATTTAACGCACGGTCGCCGCTCGCCGGATCCACATCGTACGACCGCCGAACGGTTCAGGACACCCCGTATTTCCGGTTCACATCGGGGTTGTAAAAACTTTGTTCCTGTAAGTATGAATTATATTTAATACTAAAATAACGGTCGAAATGTCTGTTTATTCTACACCAAATGATATAAAATTTACATTAAAAAGAAATACATATATTTGGTAACTACGTTTTAATTTGTCGATTAAAGCTCTAAAACTCTCATTGTATGTAGAGAGACAGGTACTTAACAACGGAATATTTTGTGTTGGTAACGATAATGATGGTTATGATAAGGATTCGATGTTGATGACCGACATCTTATCAGATAATTGGATGCATAACATATATCGATGTCGTCATCAGAACCAGTGCTATAAGATCAATAACAAGTATTATATTATACCCTAGAATCTTGTATAAAAGTCACATTAAAATAAGTTAAACCATTACTAAGATACATTCGATAAACAGGACTATAGACGAAGAGTTTTTTTTAAATGATGATGATTTTTGACTTGCGTACCGCAGTAATGTTAGTTGCAAGTTTAAATAAATCTTCCGAGATTTTATTTATCTTTTTTTGCGACTGGCGCTGATTGTCTTGGTGTAACAACCGCCGTGATTGCGGTAGGTTAGGTTAGGTTAGGTGTGGTTTTGTATGTTTGATAAAATAAAAAATAGCAAAAGATGGTAATAACACAACGTCGTACGTTGTAATCTAAACCTTCTTAAATTCGAGGAGATTCGTCTCGCATTGGATCGTTATAAGCTCGGAGCCGACTCCCATACGCCATTTACCGATAATCTGCTGCAAATTAATAAATAATTTTCAATTAATAATATTAAAAATATAAGCTTGTCTCACCTGACGATTACGTCAGCGACATATTTGTCGGTTCGATGTGGAAGGTACATGTCTAGTCTCGACATTCCTAGTATTAAGTAAGTCATAATGCGCTCGCGGTAAAAACTGATTATTAAATTCAATGAGATATCCGATATTGAGAATGTGCCCCTTTCGTGACCTTTTCTCGCATAATATCGTAATAAACCTAATTATGGCGATTGATAAAAACGATACCAGTTAGGTACTACGTCCACTGCAAGCTTCTTTATACGGTAATTATGTCTTAGCACCAGAGAAGAAAATAATAAAGTTATTGTATTTTAATTTTTGACCAGGTGTTTATAACATAATTAATAATATCATAATATACTAGCGGCGCACCTGGACTACGTAATGATTACGTAGTACACACAGATCTATTAGGAAAGATATAGTATAATTATATTGAACAGTGAATATTTTGGAAATCGATAGCTGGTTAGCCTATCTGCTACCTGTGACCTGGGGTTCCTTGCTACTTGTTAAATGAAAAATACGATGCACGATGAATCGATGGCGGCAATAGTTACGAGTATATATGTATATAGTAGTGAACTTTAACGCTTATTTAACATGTTCGATTCAATTGTAACTTTTGTTTTCACCCGAAGCGAAGCGAAAAACCAATATTTTTCCTTCTTTCTATATACCTAAATTAAATATAGAATAGTTCAAAATTAGCTCCACCATTGCTTCCACCGAGACCTTTATGAACTACCTCTAACATGTATAAAAAAAATTTTGACGTACACAGAAATAATATTTCAAATAGTTTCGGATATTTCTCACCGTATAAACACACACATAATTCACACTCTCTATTTATGATATTAGTAAATATATATAATGAGTTCAAACTATTCTAAGTTATATTTAGCTAGTAACATATAAACGAATTATACATATTTAGTTTTAGATTGAACGTTATTTATTAATTTCACTAGAAAAATCTGTAATACGAAACTCCCATATAGGTAAATAAAAATTTTCATTTTTACGATTCAGGCAACAGTTCAAAATATACAGCCTGAGTGCATAACTACAAAAATGGGTAAATTTTATTTCTTTAAATGTTCAATTGTTTTCTTCTTTTGCGACTGTACTTTCGTATTCACCCGAGTGAATGTTTCGCGAATGATCGTTGTCAGTGGGGCTCGTACTTCACGGGTGCTGGCATCGTCTTACCACCTATAAGTTTGTGGCGACTGTAGGTTTTTGTGTCATTGTTTGGGCTGGGAAAGCGAATCGTGTCAATTGCTGACGAACTAGAACTTCTGTATTAGTACACTTAGCGAAGTACCTAGCTTCAGCACTTAATTTATATGTCTTAAGTACATTTTTATATTTATAGTAATATTAAAAAGATAAAGTGCCATTTCAGTGAGTTTGTGTATATGCGTGAAGTATTCAACGGAATCCCAGCATTTATTTGAAAAATTCTGTGACGATTTGAAAGGTACATTGTTCCAGATGTTAAAAGGTTGTAAATTAGAAAACAAATTTTCCATCTCTCTCATCTTTTTTTTGTAATTTACTCTCACACTCCCGCACTAGGATTCCCTGTGTTGCGGGCGGCATGGACGTACACAAATATGACATCACAAACACCCATGACCCGATAACAAACATTTATCTGTCACATAAACGTCTGCCCCGGCCGGGAATCGAACCCGGGACCCCTTCGCTCGGCAGGCAGGTTCACTACCAACTAGGCTATGGGGTCGTCATCTTAGTTTTTACCAGTAGTTACACTGACTCATGGGAAAGGTTTATTAGTTATGAGATATTTATGACATTAGGTAAAATCCATAAAGTAAAACTGAAGGTTCGATTACTATTTGTGAACGTAAAAATCAAGATTCCCGACTGAAGCCAGGGCGGATTTTAAAAATAGAATACGTCGGTATTATAACAAGCTTGTTACAATTCCATTGGTGCATTGTGCTGAGTTATTCCGCGCCTTCGCAGCTCTGATCAACTGTTCACTTTAACTAATACTATTTATTTTTATTCGCCTCGTGGCCGAAATTAGACCGCAACCATTAAACACGTTCTATTCCTATTTGTCTTTATTGATAACACTTAAGGTCGTCAGTAGTGACCGAACAAAAAGTCAGTTGACAAACAAAGAAGAAAAGGGGATACAAAGCTCTCTCTTCACACATTAATATTTATTTAACCTTTAATTCTTCAATCGATGGTGCTCTCTGTGTCATTCGCTGGAACTACTCGTAACATGAGTTATAAATATAACATCAGTTACATTAATTAACACTTAGTGTTAGAAAAATCTAATCTGTATTAATATATTTTTTCAATCTAACAATAGGTATCCATACAAAAGCCTGTGCTTGAACAAAACATAATTTGTTCCCTGGATTTAAGCCTATCAGTTACATTTAATTTTTTTTTCAAATTGTAACTATAACCGTGTACTATTTCACACTGGAGGTTTTAGTAGAATATAAAACTATATATACACGAAGCCAGTTGCCGATCTAACGACCCAAATTTTGGCAAGTGCGAGATTGTGGGTAAATAAGGCGACATTACAACTATGATGCTAGATAGATTGCTAATACTACTCTTTCTGCCGAGCCAACGATTTCTTCTTCCATTTCTGACACGTATATGTGTGTTCAAGAGTCTTGGTTGTTTGCTCATGTTTTGTTAAAAAGCTATGAAGTGTTACCAATTCAAAGTTGTATACTTAAGGCTTGTTAATGCATGTTCTCATTGCCAAGACTTATTTTTCTTTCCTGAATCAGACGTCAGAGGGTAGGCAATAACGAGGTCGACACGAAGGCAGCCGAGGTGCTAACTTTGCCCAATCTCATGGATTTCCGCCGCCGGCTCTGCTTCCTGGGGCCGGAAACGAGCCGGGACCTCGCTCCTGCAATATGACCAGCTCTATGTGCTAAACGAACTGTTCAACTCCGGTTTTGTAGACGAATGAACGTTATATGAAACGCGAACGCGGATGATAAACGAAAAACATGTTTGGTTGTGTTATTAAATTGACATCTGTGTTATTTTATCGATTGCAAAATGAAGGTTAGTCTAGTATGCAAAATAAAAGTTATTTTTCTTTTCAGAGGAGTACTTTTTGTGAGGTCGGACTTCAGCGTGTAGTAGGTAGTGAACTTGGGTATGTGAGTATAGGAGTGTTAATTTTTATTATCTTATAGTTACGGATCACCAAATATCAAATAGGGATTTGAATAATAATATAATCTTTGTGTTTTATAAGTATAATTATTTAGATACCTACGTATTAAGTTAACCTCACTGTATCACTTTTCCACTGTTTGAGCTTACCGGGAGAATTTACTGACTGGGAATAAGAAGTGCCCTTATATAAATTTTTCATATGTTTTATTTTTGTATGTTTGTTGTAATTTCACTGTCTCTACAAAATAAACAGAAATCACATCAGATGGACGGCGCGAGTGTGTTGACATGTTCAAAATTACGATTTTATTGGGCCACAATGACCTGTCATTTTGTTAAGTAACGAATGCTCCACACCGAGATCTGTAGATTTAACCGAAGATCTATCCGAGGATATATCTCTCAAAACGTACGTAATAAGGCTAACTAAAGTTTTTTCCCTGTAATAATATAGACATAGGAGGTTTATAAATAAATAAATAAAAAACATTCATATCGAGATATCAGCGTATTCTTGTCGGCCAAGGATACATACATAGTTAAATATTTTTTAACAGTGGATAACTTAGTTACGCCTAGAATTATTTAACTACGCATAATAGAGTTATGAGATAAAAAACGAAATAAACTAATTCACTTTAACACGTTCAAAGCACGAGTGGTCGACCTTGCAAAAACCACAGGCTACCGTTGAAAGCTCAAAACATTACTGGTGATGATAATGGCCGAGCTGCCAAGGTTAGGTACGAAGGTTACACGTAACTATGTAATAATTAACTTAAAAAATATTGTAACAGCAAACGTCAACTTATATAATATGATATGTTCAGATAACAATCGAGATATATGTACGTAGTATGTAGTTTGTATAATTACCTCCACAATTTAGGTATTTTTTTTACATTTCATATTGCATACAAAACCAGAGGCCGCAACGTCGTATTGCCTTCTAAGAAGGAAACGGTAAATTAAATCGCGACGTAATCAATCTCGACTATTTCTCAATGAACCATCATAAGTAGAACGGTAACACCATAAACACGCATCAGAAGCGTACAGCAGGTGTGTTATCTGCATCGAGTATAGCTATCATTGTTGTCGTTACTATCCAAATTCGGTGACAGCCTCAGACAGGTAAGTGCTGTTTGAGGTTGGTTACGGTTCACGGCTTTCTATGTGGTGTTGAGCACACCGGGTGCAATGAATGCCTGTTTGTATTTTCACATGAAAAGCAAGTACCCCGTTGTTATTTTAAAAGGCCGGGAAATTAGCAGTCTAGCTACAGAAATGTATATGTCCTTCTCCCAGGTACAACTTAACGAGAGGCATCATCGGCGCGATACCGACGAAGGATGAAATAGTAAACAAATTAAACATGTTGTATTTAAATTACTTCCTTGTGAGTTTTAACGAATATTTCACAAATTAAGAAGACTAGTTTTTTCAGATCCAAACTAATTTATCTAACCTCAGTTGAATTGACAGATAGAGTTAAAGTACAGAATACGACACCACCACAGAGTAGGGATGTTATGGATATGAAATTTCGGATCCGGATATAACAGATACGGATATACATAGGTCACATAAAAGTTTCTGGAATTGGCCACTTACATAAACAATATTTAAAAAGTTATTATTACATTTAAAAAAGGAACTCTTTAGCCGTAGAATACAAGTTGTTTCATCAGATTGTCAATTGTTTTCACAGTGTGGCGTCATTTTAAAAATTGCGTGATTACAATAAAATGGATTTAACTCGGGAAAATTTTCGTTGCATGATTTATTACGATTAAGTAAGTAAGTAAGATCAGCAGAGCCTCGTTCGGCTTCAGTCTGCTTTTGGCGAAGAAGCACAATGCAAGACTACTATTTATAGCTGGTTTGCAGAATTCAAACGCGGTCGTGTCAATTTCCATAGTGAAATTCGTGAAGGTCGTCCGTGCACCGCTGTGAACCACAAAAACATTGATGCTTTGCGTCGTATGATCGAAACAGACAGGCATGTGACCTACCATGAGATTCGGACATCTTTGGACATAGGAATTAGTCAAATCCTATACAAATATTTGGGTGTGAGAAAGCTGTGTTCTCGATGGATCCCACACAATTTGACTGATGCTCAAAAAACGGACCGCATCACTTGGTGCCATGCTATGCATGCCATACGCAACGAAGGGGGGACATAGTAACAGGTGACGAAACATGGATTTATAGCTACGATCCCAAAACAAAGCAGCAATCGAGATGAGCCGAAAGCAATCAAAGTGGCGTGCGTGAAAAGTGCTTCGAAGCGGATGATTACTTCTTTTTTTAATAAAACTGAACACGTGGCGACTGTTGCTTTAGAAAATCGTCATACCGTGAATAGTGACTGGTACACGACCATTTGTTTACCGGAATTTATTGACAAACTCCGTGAAAATAACGGTAAACGCCATATCATCTTGCATCACGATAATGCATGTTCCCAAACGGCCAGACATTTAAATGAGTTTTTGAAGGCGAAAAACGTGCAACCTATGAATCATCCAGCATACAGTTCTAACCTGACACCGTGTGACTTTTTTCTGTTCCCAAAAATCAAGAATCAATTACGCGATCAATGGTTTTCATCACCAGAAGAGGCTGTCGAAGAGTATGAAAAACATGTATCTGACGTCACTACGGAGAAGTGGCACAAATGTTTTCAAAATTGGTTCAATCGTATAAAAAGTGCATCGACGCAAAGGGAGAATATTTTGAGAAACCATAAATTAATTTTTGACCATTAGTAGTATTTTTTTATTATTGATCCCGGAAACTTTTAGTGCGCCCCACGTATGAATAATATTTTACCGGATTCGGTTATGGTTATGGATATGAAATTATTTCGGATTATCCGATTGTTTTGGATAATTACAGATATTAGATGATTTACGACTTGGAAAAAAATATATAATGGATTTACAAAGTCTGACTTTGTTTCAGGTTTTTTGTGGTATTATAATCACAAAAAAATCATATTAAATAATAAATACTGACTAAAAAGAGAGTGATACGGCTAATGTATCGGCTCGGTTAGCTTAAACCAGTTATAACGTGCTTTATTTAGACTCTGCCTCTATCCGAAATTACCCGAAACTTTTTTATCGGATTCGGTTACGGTTACGAAGTTCCATGACATCCCTGCCACAGTGTACTTACAAATCAATCTCGAACGTTGAAAACAGCGAATAAATTGAATTTGAATAGGTATACATTATCTTTACAGACCTGAATTTGTTCAACGTGTTACTTTCGTAGTCGTCAACCAACTATTTTAACTAAAAACGCAATAAACTTCGAATAAATACATCACAAATAAATTGCCTGAAGAATAAGTTACGAGTTATACGGTGAATGTACCTTCGTATGAATACATGTAATTTTTTTTTCTATCTATTTGTGTTATAAGTTATAACGCGCTCAGTACTTAGCTCTCCGAAGACTTTGCATGACAGTAACAAATTCCAAGCCTTTTAAAGCGGCTTAGAAGTGAACCAACTTTTTCAATTCGCCAACTTTGTGGAGAGATTGAAACAATAACAGGGGTGACGAGTGTGGCCCCTGGGGGACGCCCGCGCGGTGTATTGATTCGATTTGCGCACCGAATGATATTACTTTTTGCTATTTGTAGAGTAGATTATGTGGTAATAGACTGGCGGAGTAGGTAAAATCTCTGAGCGGGCTTGCTAAGGCACAATGCATGCATACATAAAACGTGTAGCATACAAACGAAGGCTTAGAGCGACTAAAATGTGGTGAGACTTGGTGCGGGGACTAAAGAGTCTCCTCGGAAAATTGCGCAAAAGCACCTGTGCCGGTACAAACATTATATATGTCAGGCATCTAATTTGTATTTATGGAACACGTAGTCTTGTAGCGCACATCACGGTGATAGAAATTCCTCTCCAGTTTCATATTAAACAGTTCTTCAGAAAATTTCCCATTATACAGACAGTAGAAGACACAAAAACATTAACATGAATCGACATGAAGAATTAAGGATATATTTGCCCATGTCTGCACGACATTAAATGTCCATTTGCTTCGTAATAAAAAGCTTGCCTATTATTATTTTATCATGGTCTAATCACACCAATGTAAAGTAATTGTATAATCTCTAATCGATATTATTTATTGACGAGTATCTACAAAACCGACAAAACATGCTTTCTAACCCTATTACTATTAATCTCGTACTATTTTTATTGTATTTTTCAAACTTTAAACTTTCAATGGCTCTAACCATCACTAGTCAACTTTACGAACAGAAAAAACTTCTAAATTGTTCAACGAAAAAATATGTAGACAAAACAAACCATGTATCTTTCTCACGAAGTGATTTAGTCGAGAGAGTGAGACGAGCGGTTGTTGGAGGGAGACAGAGATTGATTTGTAGAACAAAAAGATGGACGCCATTATACGGAAGCTGCGCAGAACCCATCATTATGTTGTTGAGAGCCGATGAGGCCAGGCGCCCACCCAACGGATTGTCGACTGTTAAGGCCGACGGAATGTTTTTTGTCGAAGCAACCCGTCACTTATTTCCCACAGATTACAAGGAATTCGAAAGGCAAATAAAAATATGATAGTGGAAGATTGTTAACAGATATAATATTAAAGAAGCCCTAGCAAAATTTTCACTAACTTTCCCTATTGCTTTTATTCGAGTTCGAATCCCGTAATTAGATGTAAACTTTGGTCTCCATCCAGCGTACTAATTAAAAATCGTTATGAATTCTCTTCCTACCCTTTATTGGTCAACTCGAGATCATTTCACGAAAGGAGAACGTTTTTTGTAATAAAATTCACACTGTCGGTCAAGGCCCTTTTGCTCAGCGCTCAAAGTCACTAGGATCTGATACAGCGGAGAAAATTATGAAGTCCCATCACAACCACGATAAAAATCAGTTTTTCAATGCTGGCTATTAAGAATTTAAATGCAGAACCTTTAATATGATATACACAGAAGACATATTTATACTTAATACTTAATAAACTATACAAATTACTTAACTGGAGCCACTCGCTAACTATCATCAATTTATACATTAGTTCAACCATAATTATGAATGCGAGCTCTGACGCGCGCTTTTAATTCGCGCCCGTTAGCCATCAGCAAAAAGCGACCGATAGGTACTTTTATCTATCTATCGCGAATCAATTGTTCTGTCTAATAGTTTTGCGGAAACCAACGTGATTAGGTATTTATAAACTAAACATAGGGTTGTCGAACGCAGCCCTGCACTTGGATTTCCTTCATTGCAGCTGGCGTAGATGTCCTCTTATACAAATCAGGCATCAGGAATACCTACGACCAGAAAACAAATTTATCTGCTGTATAAATGTCTGCCTAGGCTGAGAAATTCGAACCTGGGATCCCTCGCTCAGCAGGCGGGACTCTAGCGATCTTGTTAAGGATCAAAAGGTGCTAGAATAATGGCCAACATTTAAATATTATTGAAAGCCAAGTATCGAATGCCTTCCATAAAACTCAATGCTATGAAACGGAGCCTAAATAACTTATTGTAATTTTCGAAGTACTCGTAAGTAATAATGAAATTTTGGCATGAAGTGTATATGATTGTTTATTAATGACGCACAAATGTTCCTGATAGATGTTTTCTAATTATAAAATGAAGGCATAAACAGGTTTGTAATTCTAAGTTGTGTTTAAAATTGAGATTATACAGATACAGAGTGTATACGGGATGCCACGTAATTTAACCTCATTTAAACTTATTCACATTGTCATATCGATATCCGATATACTATATCTAATATATAATTATGAAGAACGTCCGATTCCAGCAGTAGGACGAGTGTTTGCGAAGGAGTAGTGTGAAGCACATCTACCAACCCTAGACACTGGCGATTCCACTGAAGCGTCGAGTGATAGGAATCGCTTCCTAGACCGCCGACGTCACCGCTATAGGTACGTACACTGAACCCGTTGAGCTGGGGGATGGTGTCTGTACAGTTGAGAGTTATACAAATGAGTAGGTAAATTTTTTTTCAAGTATAATGATTTTGTATGCAAGCCCACGGAACAGTTCTTCAGTACAGCGACATCATTCCGGTCCGCCACATCCTGCAATTGCAGCCACTCATGGTCTGCGTCCCGATCGTCTCTAGATATTAGGGCCGATATGACTAGTACAACTATTGTGGTGTATAGGTATCTGACCTACTCCTGACCTGACCTGTCCATGTGGCCAAAGGCATCAAGGCCAACTTAGGCCGTTTTAATATTATAATAGTTTACATCAATAAAAGTACTGATAATCGCAAAGTACAAAGTACAAAAATGGATAGAGATGGTGAATTTGTTTATGTATATATATATGTATGTAAATATATGTATGTATATAACGCATTAAAATATAGCTTATAGACAAAGGATATTATAGTATAAATACATTAATGACAAGGACGCCTGGAAATAATAGTGTCGAAACCAGGTCCGCACAGGTTTAAGCTTTTGTAACTACTATGTGTTGTTTGAAAGATGTACTGAGGAGTTTCTTTCGCCTTTTCTTCTCCTCATTGTTAAAGCACCTTTTCGAAAAGCTGGTAGAAGCAAATACAGAATACCTATGTGATTAAATGATTTAGAAATTTGAATTTAATAATTTATATATAAGTCCGTAATGCGATTCAACGAAAACATCATTAAACTTGCAGAGCCCGATGATACTGCCTCCACGGCTGTGCACAAACAATAATATAAAATGTGCGTCACCAAAACTGGACCACGTGTACGGTTAACGAATGTACTTACTAATCGCAATAATTACAAACGCTACTTACGCTCAAATTAAAAGTGCTTTGAGATCAACCGCTTATCGCTAAGCAACGTTTTCTTCCAACATAATTTTAGTGTTTATCGGCAGCCGCTCGTCCCCACCACACGACCACACGGTGGTGGGTACACGTTTTATCGCGTACATCACCAAATGACGGACTGCACTACATACGTATCGTAACACTGTGTGACTTGTGATACGTGGATACATACGACTGTGGCGGCTGGCGAGTTGAATGATTTACGAACGTTGTACTTGTTTTGGTATGGTGCGGGTGTACTCACGATGTATCTATATATCGTTTGATGATAACTCGTGCAGGAGATTTAGTCAGCGCCGATATAGTTAAGTTGTGACCACGCTCTGTGCAACTATATCGAAATACTCGCGTACAATATAAATACATATATATTGCGAATACTTATTTCGTACTTAATTAACTGTTGTTCCCAGAATTCAACAATTTAATTAGAACAAAGTCATTAATTCCTTTTAAGTCAGTAAACTTTGATTAGAATATACTCATACCGGCAATATTTACTTCAAAATTGATTCATTTGTTAATAAAACTAAATCAAATTAAAAACTTTAACTTTACACATAATTTTCCTGAAAAAAGTTGCTTTGGCACTGAATTTTTGAAAAGGGCTCGTCTGAAATTAAATGTTTTCCGTTTCATCTCCTATGAACCATACATCTGGAATATTTGTAAACTTCACAGATTTTGCAATGACAATGATTATCGATCATTATTTGTAGAGTTGACTTAGTATATATTCAAATATAATCGTTCTTATGTTACTAGCACTGTAGATTCAATATAATATAAATAATTGTGTATAGTTTATTATTCACATAATACACATATTAACATTCTGTACGCTAGTTTTATTTCCCATCAATTTCTTGATGTACACATGTAAAATTAAACATTTATATATACGTGAATAGATAGGCAGCTATGAGTTATTGCCATTTGGAAATTAGTTGTGTTGCTTCCATAGAAGGAGATATGGCTAAAAACATGTTCAGTTTACATATACCGTTACCAGTAACTGCAAATTGGTGACTAAAGAACTTACGAATATAACATTATAGTCTGTAGTCTTTGGAAAACAAATATTTATAATGACATTTAATTAAAATCTTACAGTATTCTGAGAATGTCGTGTTATTTAACGCAAACAGCTAGTTATCTCGAGAAGGACGCTAATAATTACCTGTGTTGAGTATTACGGACGGCGTATTTTAGGATTAAGCAATTAAATCTTCACTCGTCGTAAATCTATCGCGTACTAAATGGTTACAGTTGCATTCATTACAGTATTTATAACATAATTGTTCTGTTACAAGCAGCCATCTCACGCGACATTATTTAATAGTAATTTTCTGTTGACACATTACAAACTATTTCAATGTTAATTTAATACGCCGTATTGTTTATGCGATATTATCATTAATTACCTTGGCATTTTTAAATGTTTTAAAATATGTAGAAAAACAGTGAGGTTTCTTTCTTAATATAAGAACTATTGTAATCCATTGTCTGGCTTTGTCATCACAGCTAATAATGAGTGCTATACAATTACCAAGGCCGGCGCGCCGTATATCTATTTATGTAGATAGGATGGGAGGGAGCGTCTAAACACTCTAAACTCTTGAATGTATCTGTCGAGCATATGTTAATACGGGAAACAGAAATGGACAAAGGAATCACTCAAAGCGAAAAAGTATAAATGTGTCAATTTGACTATTACAAGTTCTTATTAAAAGTCCCACTTCTTATAAAAGAAGAAGAAGGGACTCCTTTACTAAGAAGTGGGTTTTTTACTGGGTTTACATAAAGTAGACTGTTAATTATATAAATATTTTTTTTTATATAAATTACAGGGCCTAACGAAACCACTTAAAAGTAAAGTAGATGATTTTTAAACCGGGATTTAGTTTGAGTACAATAAATGCAGACCAATTTTTTTTATTAATTGGTAATTTTTTTTACCTCCGCTACCTTTAGTTGAAATTTTTTCTTGCTGGCCAATTTTGCTGCAACACTTGCGGCAAAAAGTTTTCCATATCAAGTTCGGTGTGGCCGAATCGAATTTTGCTCGTGCGTGTGCCGTCCTCCGTGTCCGTGTGTCGGCGTGGACGATGCACGCGCTATGGTAAACTTTTCCTCGGTATCATTAATCATGTTTCTTTTTTTGTGTGTAAATGCGATTTTTATTGTCCGCGCGCGAGTCGTGAATCCATTTGTGTTAATGAGCACCGCAAGGTGGCCTTTCAAATTAATTCAATGTCATTTCATAATAAAGTTTGTAATCAGGGTCCCTTCTGTTTTTTGCCACTCTCCCCTTCACAATGGCGTTTTTGTTTTTGGACCGAAAAAGCTCGTGCGAAACCGTCAGCTGGTTGCGGTGGCGTTTCGTGACTCAATATCGGGATGTGCTTAGCGATTGTGGTAAGTTTTATAGTAAATCCTAGATCTTATTACTGGTTACATATCATCATCATAACACAAAACTGTTCCAATAGTCGATAATCCAGTACACTGGCCAGTTATGGATTGGCAGTTATAGTTTTGTTAACATGCTAATTCTCTAGTATAGGTAATTTTTTTCATAATGTCTTTCTTCACCGAAGCAGGCGACAATCAATTGCGAATATGTAATATGTATAATTTTGAAAAATCTGTGTGTGTGTTCACTGAATTCGAAACCAAACGTTTCATCGAACAGCGATGTGATCATCTTCCGAAGCACTAAGCTTTTACTACTTTATAATAAATAATTAAAACCAAATCAAAATTAATTTCTTACTACATAAATTCTTAAGTGTTTAAGAGTAATAATTTTTGTGGTCGAAACATTTGTAAGTTTAGTTGTATACGGCTCGTTTTGTATCGACAGATAGATTCATGCAAGTTAAGTTCTAACTTATGTACATCAGTGACAATATTTGACAATGTGTTTATTACAATCGCGTCCACTTCCTG
Organism: Megathymus violae; assembly: GCA_003671415.1. Lineage (NCBI taxonomy): Eukaryota > Metazoa > Arthropoda > Insecta > Lepidoptera > Hesperiidae > Megathymus > Megathymus violae. The sequence continues at coordinate 4,036,201 of PDGT01000025.1, forward strand.
CCCTTGTAAGTGAATGAATATTGACTACAAACATCTGCATTTTAATTGGAAAAGTTTATGTAATGTTGGTGGTCTTGGCGCCATTTGTCGATATTACTATGTGGCATGCAAAGGCACTCGTTACGTTTTTAATGCGTTCCTTATTTATTTCACCGTTGCCTTTCATTACTTGCTCATTAGCTCATTAGTGGCTCCGTTTTAATCGTATTTAGACCTGTCTATTACTGAGGACTGCTATAGATTGGTAATTATTTCTGAGGACATTTTTACCATTAAGCCAAGGATTAAGATATGTCATATTATAGTCAACTATTAACATTATTATTTGTGAAGTGTATGTTTAAATAATGCTTATTTGAGTCTAACCGCCATTGATTCTTCAGAAATCCACGCCTAACGTTTGCAAATAACACCTGCAATTGGAACAAATGTTATTTATTTTTATCAGGTATTTAATATTTTTATGTCACTATTATTAGTTATTTTATATTCATCTTATTTTATTGTTTTAAGGTTAGGATTTCCTTGTTCTATGCATTAAAAAAATGTATTATTGAAATAAACTAAGTTAATGCTCGACAACAATCGCACCTGATGGTAAGGTGATGAAGTCTGGCTATTCATTTAAAATAAGACTTTAAATTTTTTTCTTTCAGCAGTAAGCGTTATTCGTGTGCAGACAGACGGACATGCGGAGAAAAATTCCAAAAAATAAATTATGGTTTCTACGTAGATAATATATAATAATTCAGTATAAGAGATATACGTAAAATTAAATTTACTTAGTGCATTATTACTATTAACAACGAATTAAATCAGTTATTATATTTAACATCCCGCTCGGCGGTTCTGGATGGAAAGTTGTGATGTCAGAGACTGAAATTGCTCATTTATGTACATGTGTGCACCCAACTAGCAGTTATGTTCGTGTCTTCATATTAAGACTGGTTGGAATGAGTTGTTAAACAATTACTTAGCTTTATCATTACTAAATCCGCTGTCCAGATTTACACAGCCGATCCTCACTGGGTGAAATTAATTAAAGCATTATTTAACTATATCAATTAAAATACTGTTACTAATAATTTATAATTGCGTGTTGGACAATTATTATTTCTTATTTCGACTTAGATTATTAGGAAATTTGCATGACTGACAATTTGCTATACTGCCATGAAAAGTGTATAAAAATAGTTACTTTTCCTGTGTGGAGGCATTAAACTGCTCTGATTCGAGTGGAGACTAGAGCCGAATAATTGGAGTGAAAGTAGTGATGCACGAAAATATTAATTTCGCTGATGTAGTATCTAGATGAAGTAATACAGCTGCGCTTAATCTATAATTTCGTAGTTTCATGCTTATTTTGCAGTAAACGCAATACTCGCGCTGGTAAAATTGTAATGTCTCACAAATTCCTAAGGTGGCGCCTGACATCAATGTTACACTTTTTTGACAATTGGAGCACCTAGACATCACATTTATATCAATATATAGTCGTCGTATGTCAATAATGACATGTTTAAACCACAAAACAACTCGCACTCATTTAAGTCTATTTATCTTTTTTTCCTTAAAACAAAGTCTTCAGATTGTGTGATCATCGGAATTTTTCCCCCATGCCCTTCTTGTGTTTGTCTAGTGGCCGAAATCACACCATAATAATTAAACAACTTTTCTCCTTGTTTCCAAATGATTTTATCGATAATACTGAAGCTTGTTAAAAGCTACCGAAAAAACAGAAAATAACAAGAAAATCGGATGTCAAACACGGAAAATTAGTATTTTCAAGCAAATTCACAAAATCACACATGACAAAATTTTACATATGACTGGCGTCCAACGATACGATATTTACCTGACGCGAAAACCTGACGTCGTGTCAGTGACGTCCGGACGCCACTTCTAGCGTGCACCAGTCTCGGTGAGTGCGTGACGCAGCAGAATGTCCGGCGCCGGCGCCTCACTCGATTGAGCTAATGGTCGCGGACAAGACGACTGCCGGCGGGACCGGGAACGACACGTCATTCCACCCGTGCCCGTGTAATGCTCACACTGAAAATAGACGAGGAGTGTTTGTTACGTCACGAGCGAAGTCTCAGAAGGCGAGGTAGTCAGCGGCAGAAGTAGCCTAGCGTCGGTCTGCAGTACGATGGAATCGAATTGGAACTCAACATGCGCCTCTTATTTTATAATATAATATATAATTATATTATGTATTCGTATTATAGGTGTTATTAATTAATCTTCACTTAATTCGTGGAAAAAAATTATTTTGAGGACACCGGGATATTTCAGTATGTAAACTCTTATCATAATATCATCATGTAACGAATCGATAAGTCATAAATTTTAGTGATGCTGCCAATTAAATTCATTAGTAAGTCACTCCGGAACTGCGTCGTGTATTAAAATTTTCAATTTTTATAATTTTTTACGTTGGGATGATAAAAAGTTAGTATGACACGCTTAAAACAAACCTCAACGTTGTGATACAAACCACAACTTAAGTATCTATTAATAAATATGTAGCTATACTAATTATGTTATTTTTAATATATTTCATGCATATACAGTGCATCTATTGTATTACAGTCTTTTGGCAATCTTCGTTGATCATATATTATACCTACTAAGACGGCTACAGCCGAAACAAGCACAGCACGAAGAAAGACGTAGAGTGCCCAGAGCTAATTAAAACAAAAACATACATTTCTGTAATCAATTAAGTATTTGTTTTTAACACACGTTTTGTCACGTATGATCAGGGCCGGATTTTCCTATAGGCTAAGTAGGCTTCGGCCTAGGGCCTCCAGCTCAAGAGCCTATATTAAAACTTGTGAAGGGCCTATAGTCATATTGTTAGTTAAAACATTGAACAAAATCGCTATGCAATTATTGACGTGCTTGGCCAAAAAAACGATGAAGACGACAATTTACCTCATAAGTCGCGTAGGGAATATTTTCCTTTAAATCCGACACTGTGTATGGCCACTAAATAATATTAAATTGCATGTTTAAAATGATCGCCTGGATTACAACTCGGTGTGACATGGCCCCAGCGAGATTTGATCGGCGTCTCTTGACTGAAGAAATTGTTTCCGAATGAAATGTTATTTTGTCTGACATCATTTTAATATGAACGTTGAGCTGGTACAAGGTTCGATGTCTGACCTAAACATTCACGTAATGTAACGTCATGAATATAATATCACCACACGAAAAAATGGTGAACCTTTTGATGTTGAGTGAAGCTGATACTTTTTTATTTTTAAAAGCTTCTACATAAAAATAACATTTATAAGTGAAGATGTTATTTTTGTCTTCTTGCATCTTGCATTTCCTAAGAGTCCAAAAGGCAACATTTTTTATTGTTATTGTTTCAATTCCTTTTTTATAAGTATTATTGTTTGTTATTCGCTGCTTTATGTGGAGTAAACGTTTTAAAAAGCAGTAGTAACCCACTCAAATTTTAGATCATCATATAGATTAAATCACTTTTGGCCGTTTTAAATAGTTTCCATTTCTGAAAACTAGGTGTTTGCAAGTTCCGCGATGAACAACCTTTAGAATAAAATTACTGCAAGGTTTTGTATTTGTCTGTAAACCGTTTTGTTAATCCGTCACTATCTTAATATCATTAGATTCTCACGCATCACGTACGCTCTTAAATATCGTGAGATAGATGACCTAGAAACATTGAGATAATTATTATATTTACTGCGTCAGTCGTGATTCCTTGAAATATCGTTACACCATTACTTGCATTCAAACTGCTCCCCAAAACGACGGAGGCCAAGGTCGCAGTTCTCCATGTTTCTCCAGTGCGAGAAGATCCCAGTGCATTAAACAATTTTGAATTGTTATGATGATCATTGTAACTTAAAACTTACCTAGTGATAAACATGTATAAAGTCGCTTTTTAGGTTATAATCAATGACCAATACTCGTCCAGGGCTGAAAACTTACGAGATGTCAAGACGCTCAAGATATAGCGTAGCAGATAGAGTCGTCGTTTCTGTCAGCCGTTGACGCCGATAGCGGTCCGATGACGCGCGTGTAAATACTGATCGGGCGATACGGTGTGCCGAGCGCCCCGTGAGATCTGTGTCGACTTGGCCGCGCGTCACACCGATATCTAACGGGCAGACTGGTTAAACAGTACCACACGCAAGATTTTGACTTGACCGGTTTATTTATTTACAAATGAATCATCTCTATACCCGATTATTTAGTAGCATACATAGAGAGATAGATCGATATTCTTTATTGTTTGCAGGCCACAGAACATGCAAGGTAATATAACAAGAAAGATTCATTCAGACGTGTGATACCTAAAGTCACTTACGTTACAAGGCTAGAGGCATATATAGAATCAAGAAAGAAAATAGGAGATAGAGAATAAAAACGTTCTAAATATACCTTAACCGCAAACACAGACAACGAGATATGAATAATTGCATGGAGAAGGTTTGACAGAACGCGTATAGACGTCAAATTACGTTATGTCAAAATACGTCTTATTTTTTTGGATACCAAGTTTCATGAACACACCTTAATTTAATGGCAACCAGTTTTTATTTCGCCGAGACACACGTGAGTAAATAACCCCTATTTATGTACAATGGGGGACATAATCGCCGCAATTTATCTAGATTTTCCCGACGCGAACCGCAGCGAGTACTAAAAACTCGGTATTGCCTTTCGCGCGAAGATAATCAGTAGCTTCGTACAAAGTTGGCACCGCTTAATAACTGTATTGGGTGTTACGCACTTAGAGCCCATAGAAAAAGCCCAGCATGTTTATTGAACTAGCCGAAGCTCGCCTCCAATATTCAACAATTAAGGTAAATACCAATAAACGCTGCTTTAAAAGGGAAATAATAAAAGTTAAGCAGCCGGTGCGGTTTTAATGGTCATTTAGGTAGGAAAAACTTACTTTGATTTTATATTTTTACTGATGCTGCATGTCCGATGTTTGTACACTATTTAGTGTATAAAGTTAGAACCAGGTATACACACCTGGGTCGTTGGTCAGAAGGTTTTGGGGTGCAAAGCAATCCTTGAACCTAAATCAGTTTCTTCGGTCGCGGTGCCCCTTCTAAGGAACAAATGAGGCAAAGGCACAAGGTCTCGAGGTTGAAAGTTGCTGGTTAAATTCGTAAAACTGGTTTCTCTGTAACGCGTTGATGAATGTTCCAGTGTTAGTACTCTTTGGTTGATGATAAATTACCACTACATGCCTGCCTGCACGTTTATCGGCACATGATTCAAATGTACGCGAAGTTGCTTACCATTGTCAATTTTAGTGGAATACCTAGACCATACCGTAGCCTAGTAGGTGATTATTCTGTCAGCCGAGCGAGGGGTCCGGGGTTTTATTCCCGGTCGATGCATGTGTTTATGTGACAGATAGATGTTTGTTCTCCGGCCGTGGGTGTTAACGATGTCATATTTGTGTACGTCCACGTCATCTGCAACACAGGGAATACTAGTGTGGAGTTGTGAGTGTGTCAAGGTTTTTTAAATGTTAATAGCCGACAAACGAGCAGACGAGCCACCTGATGGTAAGTGGTCACCGTCGCCCATGGACATCAGCAAAACCAAAGGTATCACTGATGCGTTGTCAGTCAGGAAATGAGAAGAAGGTAAGAAAGAAAGAGAGAATGAGAAACGTATGTATATTAATATTTATTATATCTACATTGATATCATGGAATGGTTATTATGTAAGCATTAAATGAAAGTATATACTATATGGAAGGATAGTCTAAGAGCATCTATTTCAAAAACATTTATATTTAGCACAATTAACATTCATCCGAGGACATATGTATCTCATCATTACATCTCTAGACCGAGATGGCATTGTACTCCATGAATGCTCGAGATATTCTCAATTAGGACTCTGGACTAAGATGGAAGACCTCGTTTGTAAATGCACCTGGTCCCAATATCTTGTATTGAAAAACACCGAGTTGGACCGTTGGACAAATTCTTGATGGCTGAAGAAACAAGGCAAGTATAAAGGGTTAACCAATAAAGAATTTGTCAAGTAGTAATGCTTCTGTCTCCGTAAAAGGTTTTTTAATTATCCAGTATGCAGTACTCTGTTTGTTTTCACCTCTAAAACAATCTTACGATCGCAGCAAGACCGGACCCGTGATCACAAGCTATCCATATAAAAAGAAAAACAATGAACCATTCTATCGAGCCAGCCCACAATCAGATCGAATCTGACACTCATCAAGCTGGTTACGAGCAAAACAAAGGAATTTTAATCCCAAAAACTATCCGAGTTTTTATCGAGCCGCCATCGAATATGGAAATCGATATTAAAGCGGGCAAAAGTACCGACTCATCGCGACGTGATATCTTTTTTCGATGTCCCAACAATGAGAATCGGATACAAAATAAATAGTTAGGACGCAGCGTGGAGTAATTACAGCGTTAATAAGTACAATGGGCCGTTGGAATCAATCGGCCGTCATTTGCCTGACGTTTCAATCAGCATGCTTTGTTTGTATTGTGTGTTTAATACCCATAGATCGTGTTACCGATATACTGGTTTTTTGTTCCCGGCTTGTGAGATGACGAGCGGTTTTCGCCCGGCGCCGGCTAGTGCACGCAGGGTAACCTCCTTGGGTAATAAACTCATTATTTAGTTTGTCTCTCGTGTCATAAGATGTCACACATTTAAATGTATCTGTAATTAATTTTTGCTATTGACAACATTGTTTAAATGTTACCAACATTCTGCGACAGTATAAATCTTCAACTGTCATGTGAAATTTAGCATTGATAAGTTTTTCTGGATTTTGAAAATGCTAAATCCACACGTTTTATTAATATATTGCCCAATATTCTCCATGTTGTTTCACAGATCCATAGATAAATAAATAATCTGTAAGATTTGGAGTGCAAGGGTTTCATTCATCTTTTGAATCCAAGCTACACTATTCTCTTCACAGTTCACCCTTTTGAAGAATGGACGCGGTAATGGCGTAACGTTTCTCCTGTTAGAAACCGCTACGCCTCGTAGTTTAATTTCAACTGTAGTTATGGTAAAAAGATTCATTACCTGCCTGACTACAATCATCCTTCTAACCGAACCGTAGAATGCGTTGTGTTGGTTGTAAGTTTGAAGGCCCAGCTAAAAATTCTCTGTCTTCCTTCTTGGTTGGTAAAGTTTCGGTGGTGCATCCATGGTCAGAGGCGATAACTACCGTCAGAAGGACCGTGTACTCGTTTGACGGCTGTCGACATAAAATAAATATTATAATGCAAATTAGATCAGTCGTCCGACAACCCTAGCCGTCTGTCGGCCAACGAATTGAGATATCTTATAATGTGTTATTGAGTCGTGCCCGTGGAGCGATTTTCTGACCTTTTCCTGGAAGGCAATACACCGCTCCGTTTTCAAAATATCCTCAGAGGTCACATCGGATTCTGTTGTAAGTAAAACTGATGGAGATTGATCAAATACTTGAAATCGTGAGACGCTTCTTCGTGGTTCACCAACCCCCCCGCGTGATATTTAAATAACTCATTGCCAATGGCAGTATGTTATCGCTGAAATATCGATTATTTGTCGTGAAAAAAATAACAACGGAATTCTGGCCGAAGTCAGTATAGGAGGTGGTAAGTAGCTCCTTGCTTTCTCGAATTAAATTATGTAATTAAATTATGTAATGTAAAGTATGTGCATATTTTAGTGCACAATACAGGTAGTCAACAGTGGTCGATTGCCATAGTTTCGATTTGGTGTTCGATACTTTGGACTGAATGAATGATGATAAGCTTTTTTTATATAAATACGCGAGAATCGTGGATCCCGTTGGTGAGTAGTCATAGTATCGCGAAAGATACCATCGACAAAAATGTCGACAAGAAACCAGCTTAGACATTATCTTGGTTGCGCGAAAAATAAAAACGATTTGACAACCTTCAGAAGACTGCAGAAAATACTGGGCTTGCTAAAATACTAAGTATGCTGTTAAATGATTATAAAAATTGTATATTTAATAAAATACTATAATATTAAACTTATACTTAAGTATTTATTTCAAGACGTATAATAAAAATTATCATGTTTTTTTTATTGCTACTATTATATTAAAGGCTAATCTAAAAATATAATTACACTATATTTAGTAATGTGAAAAGTATTCCTCTTCCAAGTTTATATTAACAAACTATATTATTACAAAAATATAACTTACCATACTAATGTTATTAAGAATTAGTCATTGAAACGTTTATGTAATTACTTATATTTTATGTTCATGGATCCGCAGGAAATATTTAAAATTGTATCTACGGACAAAAACGGAGCATTTTAAAGGTCCGCACAAAAAATACCATCAATGGTTGACGAGGGGCGGTGTATTTGCGTTCGCTTTTTGCGTAAGTATTTAATAGAGATCGAAAATATCATTTACTTTGCACCTGACTGCGGCCTCTTGAGACGCTCCCTGTCGCAGCCCGCGCGGCGCACACGGGGTTATGGAGGAAACTAAAAGGTGGGCGATCTAGGCGATTCTAGACAGAAATATCGTTTTCTGGAGATGATGTGATCGTTATTGTTGATAATTGCTTCATTTGATTTAAAACTAATACCTTTTATATAAAACCTAAGTCACGTTACGCTTTTAGCATGGCTTTCTGATTCATATGTTCGTGTTTTAAAAGTTTTGGAAAATGTTTTGAAAGTTTTTATATGGAAAATTGTCATTGGTAGTAAATAAGATGCACTGTACATGAGTTATTGTTTATTGGTTATTAATCGATTAATTGAATGTATGTATTGTCTAAATGCACAATTTCAATCTTCACTCACGCAGAATCAAGTGCTTAAGTTTATAAAAAAGCCTGACCGTTATGAATTATTATCTAATGACTTCGATTCTTGAAAAAAAAACGTCTTAAAAAAGGAATTAAAATAAATACGCGCGTTCCAATTTCGAAAGCCACATGTCGACGGTGACTTGCGGATTCGTGCGAGCGCGCCGGCCAGTCGTCCATTAGTTCTGTCTACTTTAGAATGTTTATTTATTTATCTATTAATGAATGCCAACTGTTGCTGCCTTTCTATACACAGGCGTAACGGTGTAAATGTCACTTTTATATTTGTATAAAATAAAATGCTTTGGATACTAAGTCTTTTAGTCGTGTTTGTAAGAGGTTGTAGAGTTGGTTAAAAGAAAATATTTTTATGTCATCATGAAAAATTATGCCTTACTTGTCGTTTGAAGAAACAAAAAAGCGGACTTTAGGGATTTTATTCAAATTTTTTAGGTATAAAATTGGTTAGATTCGACAGGTTTTTGGATGTATTCCAAATGTAGGTAAGTAAAATAAGTACACTAAACCTTATGATGATGATATGAATAATTCGTTTAAATTCTAAAAGATATTAAAACAACTGCACCAACCTTGAAACTAAGTGACAGTCGTCAAAAAAACCATGGGAAATGTTTTCCAGACCCAAAAATGTTTGATATGAACACTAATATCATTTAGATACGTACAAAATTAGCCATAATTTTAGCTCAATTTACTATACGACGTTTAATATAGTTTAATATACGACAAAAATACAATAATACATTGTTTAGGATTCAAATGAATCCCTGCAAAGATTGGTCAACCAGGTACTCAGTGTGCAACCATATTTACATTACTCCTGGCCCTTAGCGTGCCTTCAAGCGATATCAAAAAACACATTTTTATTCATCCAAAGGATTTATTTGTGTTTGAAGAGCTTTAGAGGATGATCTGCAAAAAGCGTTACAAATATTTTAATATTTATTTTCTGCAATAACACAATTCTATAGAGCCTGTAACAAAACATGAAGGATGTGAGGCATCTCTCAAGAGGTTGGTCTCATTAAGTACTCAACCCTTTTGATGCTACTTGAGCGCGATGCAAGCGGGGTCTTTTGATACCCAGATGCTTATTGATGATTTTCCTCCTATTTTACCTTTGTCCCAAGTATCTTTCTTTTGAAATCGTTAACCATAAAATGTTCGATTCAAATAACTTTGAAATTGTTGTACGACGCTGGCTGCGCCTGTGAAAAGGAGTTTTACCTATTTTTTAAATAACTTACCTAACTTATGGGTAAAAACGAATAAAGATGAGCTTTTTAATTTTAATAAACTATGATGATGCTGTTTCTCCTATAAAATGATAATAACTTTTGCTTTTGCTTCAAGAGCGTTGGGTTTACGAATAGGGCACTCCTTGTAAAATCTCAGACACGTTGGGGTGTGATGGGCTCCATTCATCCTTGAATCCACGCCAAAATGATGTATCCTTCTGAAAAATAGACAAGATAATAGAGCCAGATCCCTTCCGTTGGAGGTCCTGGGCGCGTTACCATATTTAATTGAACAGTACCCATGATCAGCGATACTGTTGTCACCTTCCTGGTAAGCTACTTATCTAAAACAATGTCAAAAAACATTTTGATGTTGAAAACCTGTTGATGTCGCAATTTCGGAGAAACAGTTGATATGGTACCCGCTTATTTTTCCCACCAAAGCGTCGTTGATGCTTTTGATTATGGGATGTTTGGGTGGCTATGACCATTTACCATCAGGGGCCATTTTCATCACAGATCAGATCAGCTCGTTCGTCAGCTACTTACAAAGGCCACATGCTGATATGCCCGTACTAGGCTTCTTCGTATCGCGGGTCACGTGGATACATACAATAGAGTAAACAAGACCCCAAAAAGAATTATCGGAAGTAAATATGTATCAAATTTTTTTAGGATTCCGCATGTTTTTACTCTAAGTCTTTTAGTTTTGTCACATATCTATCCATCTGATATCATAAACTTTTTACTCTAAGTCTTTTAGTTTTGTCACATATCTATCCATCTAATATCATAAACTTTTTACTCTAAGTCTTTTAGTTTTGTCACATATCTATCCATCTGATATCATAAACTTTTTACTCTAAGTCTTTTAGTTTTGTCACATATCTATCCATCTGATATCATAAACTTTTTACTCTAAGTCTTTTAGTTTTGTCACATATCTATTCATCTGATATCATAAACTTTTTACTCTAAGTCTTTTAGTTTTGTCACATATCTATCCATCTGATATCATAAACTTTTTACTCTAAGTCTTTTAGTTTTGTCACATATCTATCCATCTGATATCATAAACTTTTTACTCAACTATTGACACTACATATATGTACGACCTTGAGCAGGTACATATTTTCTATGACTTGTTACCATAATTAAATAAAACATACGAATAATAATTCAGAAGGGCTGGCACTACATGGTAGCATGTGTTATAGAGAAATGAAAAAAATACTCATATGAATAGCAATTGGGCTGTAAGGGGCTCGATCCATCCTTCAGTCCAAGCCAACCCCTGCTTGTAGTGCACCTTGTAGAACATCCGTTGAGGTTATGGCAAACGGACTCTCCTCTTGGAGATCGCTGGGGTCTGTACCACCCAGGTTAAACCTGAAGGTGCTTGCATGGTGGCAGGGTATTTTCCCCGATTGGCTAGCTACAACCCTCCTAAAGTCGACAGTAAAATGTTTCGTGTTCTTTCGCAATGTCGGAGAGCCAATACTTGGGTGATGCCGTTGGTGTTACTGAACTCTATGGGCGACGGTGACCACTTATCATCAGATGACTCCTCTACTCGTTTGTCGATTGCTTACATAAAAATTGGAAATTCGGAAAACATTTGAAACGATAAACAAAATGCACAAATTCTCATTTTTTTAAAACAATTAGATTTTTAATAAAATAAATTGTTTTTAAGATACTAGGAATTCAGGAATAACCTATTTTTACAGTATAACAATGCAATACAATCCTATCTTTTGCGCCGGCTTAATACGTGTAAAATAATTGTCGAGGATACTTGTAAATTCTGGGAGAATTACCTGGTTATTTAAATTTGCTATTCACATGCAGTTGTTGGTTTTGAAACCCGCACGGGGAAGCTTCGGGATTTCGTGCGTTCTTGACACGATTTGACGACTCCGTAGCCTAGTTGGTACCTAAAATAACTGCCCAGTAAAGGTTCTCAGGATCGATTCCCGACCAGGGCAGACGTTTATGTGACAGACAAATGTTTGTTCTTGGGTGTCTGTAATGTATTATTTATGTGCATCCATACCAATCGTGAAGAGAGCATTAGTGACTGTATTTTTAATAAATTAATATTTACATATTCTCCATCCTTTTGACCTAGCCAAATACGATACCCAGTGCGCTGGTTTCCGGGACAACAGGCACCCTTGTCGGAGGCTCAACGTCAAAACCTACAAACGTATTCATCGTTGGATCGATACTAATGTCTAATGTCTATCCGAAATTAAATCTCATCAGTACGATCACTGTAATGGTCAACAACAAAGTTAAACAGTTTATTGAAGCTATCAAAACGTCATTGTAACCCTTCCCAACAGTAATATCCAATTCGTGGGGCACAGATAAGTCATAAAACCTTTTACGGTGTCGTCAGTAAGCCCGCGGCGGCGCGGCGGCGCGGCCCCGCGCACCGAGCCGTCAGTAACGCCCTCTGACGGACAAAGCGCACATCGACTCGGAAATATTGCGCCACTCGACGTGTGGCCCAGTCGACTGTCAGCGATGTTGTTTAGAAGCGGCGGATAGCGGGAATTATTGTTTATTTTGCATTGGAACCAAATATATACATATCAGTAATGAATACATTAAAATAATAATGAAGTATAAATAAATATTTCCATTTTTGTAATAGAAGTAAAAGTGATGTATGGTATTAGTCGGTACAAAATTATATCAACTATTCAAGTGTTAGTGTCATAATTTAGTTACTTACCTAAAGTAACATTTGAGATCTCAAATTGTTATTAATACAAATAAATAAAATATCTTCTAAATTTGTAACTTAGTTATTATTACTCGCCAAATATTGGCTGTAGGTTTAAATCTCAACTATAGACAAATGGGGTTCGAAGCGTCAGCTCTTAATTTTTCACGCGATTTTGCGTCACAATGCCTGGAATCGCGTTTCGCGGGCTTTTTGCTAAAATTCTACAAAATTTGTTGACGCATTTTTGTAGAAGTTGAGAGGAGGTTTAAAATTTTTGTGTTTTATTTCAAACACGGATATACATTTTGCGTTTCAGCAATATTGTTGAATATATTTAAAATGTGGCAGTCAATTGTATATAATATTTTGGTCACACTCGGGCTCAGATCTTCTAGAATCTTACTGCTAAGGCTATATAATTCGGTAGACACGCTGACCAAGAGTTGGATTTCAATAATAATATTCAACAATATTTAAGTAAGTTTTACACAATCTTTGACCACATTATGAGCCATCCAGGTGTCCTCATATTTTTTTTCTCATGATACTAGCATGTGAATGCATAATAATGCATTCACAAAATTTCTTATATCTAATAGAAAAAAATTAGGATACATAACGCCTACTAGCAAGGTAATATGCAGCTTAAATTGTTAAAGTAAGTTTTCAAACGCTTTAGGTTTGAACCTGTCTGTGTCCAACATAACTAAAAATTACAATCAATCATTCACCGCCGCACACGATAGCAACTGATAGTTGCTGCAGCGATAAGTATATTCTTCACTGGTTCCTGATCCAAAAATTGATTCGTTAAACTACTGCATACATTTATTACGCTCCCTACTATTTATATAAGAACCAAACAGTAATCCGAATTGCAGCAAGACACATACATCTAGTTAACGAAACGTCACAAGACAAACCTACAAAAAGACATCGGGCGATCCCATCACGCCTCTCGACGTGTAGGGCCCTCGGCATAGCGGCACACGGCCGCCGGATCTCCGGCAATCCGTAATCTCAACTCAATCATCGGGGGACTGCACTCCGCGATTCGATTGCGCGTCAAATGCGGGGACAAATTAAAATAAATGACGCGGTAACCCCGCGCGGTGTTAAGCTGCCTGCGCACTGTTACGGGTGAAACTGAAATGAAATTTATCCAGCACACCATAGCCAAACAGAAAGGTTGAACGTGATTACAATACTATTCAAAGTTTCTTATAAGTACAATTGACATTTTATTTTCAGAGTGCAAGTGTACTGCGATGCCTCTTAATTATTTACTATCAATACAAAAGGTATAAACATACATAAATCTGAAATATATAAGTTACGCTTGAAAAGAAGATGAATGGTATTTAATGTTACTTACATCACATTAAGCGATGGTAGATACGAGTACCACGTTCAATGTAAGAGACAAATGAATTCAAATGTTTGTAATTCTCTAGTTCTCAATTACGAGGAGAGACATGTCACCCAGCAGAGGGTCGATAAGAGGTGGAAGTTATAAAAGGAACACGTACACAGAGTTAAATAACAAGAAGTCGGACGATGCATACGTAACTTACGTGCATCACTGTGTTGTCTGTTTAAAAAATTAAAACACAATTTGAGGGGCGTCAACTGTGCAGCGGGCGCGTCTCTGTGTGTCGGGCGTGCGTCGCACATCGGTATTTGTGTTTCGGCTACTGGCCGCGCATTAATTAGAACCGGCCAAGCGACGCTCGCTTCCCGGCCGGAGCGTAAGGGGAACTGTATGATTAGTGCTAATTCTCTTTCTGGCTACTAAATTTAATAGTACTGATACTTAAGTACTTACTCGATTTTCGCTACGGATTTTGTAAATTTCGGTTAATATTAAAAAGTGACCATTATCTGTCCTGAGCCATTATATTTCGCTTCACTCTATTAGCGACCCATTGGAGGATACGCGTTATTGTCGTGATTGAAGAGGCCTAGGAATATTTTCTACGAATCTGCTTCAGTGTGGATTTGTGAAGCGGGCTGTGGTCAAGTCAAGTGTCGGAATGTCCAGTGATATCCGTCGAACTGCTGACACGCCTAAACGATTGCTACCTAACGCTAAAAAACTAGGACTTAACATGCTTTCCGGGTCACAGGTTCCATCTAATGCCCTATTGTGTCTACCTCGATTATTTTTCTTCACCTCGCCATTTTACTACTTACGATTTCATCACCGTCACTCACTGGATGGGTGACCGCTAATGGCAAAATGGCTTCCATGCTTCCGAGGACATGTGTTCGAGAGACCTTCGAGCAGCATATCTCCAAGTTTCAACAGTTGTCGGCGATTCCACGACATAATCCTCATTGGATTAAACCCAGTTGCTACAGGAGAGAAGTTGAGAGAAGAGACACGATCCCAGTAATGGGCCAGTATTTGTTTGAAAGTAAGAACCATAACCAGGTCATATCGTGACACTTATACAACCCTATCACAATACATTTTAGATAATACTGTGCATGCAAAAAACAATACTTTGAAAGGGTTCTTAAAAAGAGTGATATACACAAGGTTAATATCAGAAATACCTAAAGCTTAACAGCTGATTAAACCAAAATTCAGGCTTAGCAAAACTGGTGGCTCTTTCAGGAGTCACACAATATTTATAACAAAATTCCGTTATAATTGACAGAAATGTCATAGAATATATTTAATATATTACATTATTCTTATGAGAAAAGGTTGTTACAGACTAAACGATAACGTCAAAGACAAAACTGCTTGGACATGAGTTTAATGTAAAGCCATAAGTAAGTCGTGAGTGCTTTCTGTAACTGGGAGTAGGAAAAATGTGGGAGTTTTTTGCCGCTTCTTCTTCCGAAACCACTCACGGTAGGGATTTGATGAAGTGACGGCGTAGACTGGGTTTCGAAAAGTGTATCTTAAAACCGACTTCGAATAATAAAATTTATGTCATTTCATTTCGTATTTTATTTCATTTCACATTTCACTTGTAGTTCAGTTGATAATGACAATGGGTTCGAAGCATTACAGTAGGATTCTCTACTGAAACGCTGGCGTAGGTTGACTTCGAAAAGCAATTTGCACTGAAGTACTGATATTTGAGGCTAGTCCTACTGATTTGCACTGAGAAGCTATGTATCGACTTGTACTGCTAGGTAATACTCTAATCCTTACTAGCCTGTGCTCTAACGGACCTGTGATAAGTTGAAACACGCACAGGGGCAACATCGCTTACAACGTAATGCCTACTGCGCCGAGTAATGACAACATTATGACAGCTCCATACTGCGCGTTGATTCGTTGAGCGTAATTCCTTAAATAGGACTGATCTGCATCTCAATTTATGTGTATTGACATTAATTCAACTGCGCTGAGGTCCTGTTCAAGCGACAGTCACTGTTCATTTCATCCGATTGCCGATAGCATCATGTCACACTGTGTTTATTTGTGTGTGTGTTAAGTGTTCTGACTTAATTTGGTCATATGGTTTATTCGATGGATTGGCGGACGGCGTTTGTTTATTAAAATTTATTTCAACGAGAGAATAAATTTAATCAATCACAAAGTTCAAGAAACTATTTCATAATATAATTCAACAAGATTTTTTTTTATTCAGTAATACTAAAATTGTTTATATTTATTGCTGCCTTATTATATTTAATTTACCAACTGTAAAATATTATTGAGGTGGAAACCGTCACGCTCACAATTATTGAAATATCCATTGGAATATAATAATAAATTGTATATATAATTTTTATTTATAAATTACTAGGTATGGAATTCCATAATTTAATTACAGCGCCATCTATCAAATTTTAGTTCCTGGAATGTATATATGCCGATAAATAGTCTTTAGGAAGTAAATTTTAAATTATATGAAATGTCATACGATTAACAACAGAGATATTTTGATCAATTTATTCATTAATTTAGTGGTAATAAATACGTTAAAAATATTTAACTATGCAACCACCCCGTATAACCTTATAAGTGGCGCGGCATGGCATAAAGTAAGAAAACTATTTTACAACCGTGCGCGAAAACTGTCGGGATTAAAATGGTTGGTGGAGATCAGTCACATCAAAACAACCATCGACCATTACGCAGGAATCATACTTTATATTCGATAACAAAATGTGATTTTAATTTTTTTAATATTTAATTTTTTTGATTATTAACTTTGTAATTCTTAGCGTTATAATTTTCACCAGGTGTACTCCCTCTCCGGTGCTGCGGTTACATAAAAAGACAAGAGCCATGACAAGATGCTGTATTCTCAGTACACACCGGCGCACCACGCTCCGGGCGGCGCGCGGGCGACATCGACAGGGATTCGTTGTTTTACTTGAGACACGTTATTGTACATCCTCCAGTCGGTACACCGCGTTGCAAAATAAAGTCATTATCTATACTAATAATAAAATCCTAACTGATCGCTTGTTGTACATGAACGATATATGAGAAAAAACATTATTACGGGCCTATATTAACGCAATGGAACCCAAAACAATAGTTGTTACAATTTTTGTCTGTTTGTCTGTGAATTTGTTCCCGCTAATCTCAGAAACGGCTTAACCGATTTCATTCTGGTTTTCACTAATGTATTGCAGTAACCGTCACTTAATACTTAAAGTTTGTTTCGTTGCGTTGCGTTGCGTAATTTTAAATTAACAAAAAATTCAAGCAACACTGAGTGCGCTTCATAGATATCTTAGCGTAACTATTTACAAAGATGGCAATGCCAAAATTTTATGAATGTTACCGTGTTTCAGAAAGCACTTTAAGCTGTTTTTGTTATTGTGACCTAACAAGGAACCCATTGATTACTTGATGTCCCTATCAAAACAGCTCCAATATAATAAGCAGCAATTAAACCTCGTTGGAGGCTTTCGGGTGGCGGAGAACGCATCCATTATACATCACTGCCTACCGGTCCATTGCACTAGGTGCTTTTGTGAAGTGGCGTAAGGTTGTGAATACTCGTGCCCATCAGTGGACTGATGACGAGCTGAAGATATAAAAATCCACCTTCAAATGCTATTTAACGCTTTTTATTGCAGTTTTTTGTACTTTCTTTTAAATGGACAACGCGTCAGTAACGATCTTGGTGTCGCCATGATAGTCATGACCAGCAATCTCTGCTTACCATCAGTGGTCCGTCTACTCGTGTGCTGGCTGTTACCATATAAAAAGTCACACGCATAATACGTTCGTGTTTAAAAAATATATTGAATTTGCATAATGACATCGGAGTCGATACTTACAGTTCTAGTTAAGGAGAATATATCCCGATATATAGGACGTTACAAAGATTCCTTATCAGTAAACTTTGCCAAAGTGTGACTAACATGTACTGTGTATTTCATTCTTTAGATTATATAAGTGGAACGAATGACGAAACGAAGTACGAAAATAATTGAATCAGAGGCATCTCTGATAATTAATATTCTGTAGGAATATATATATTTATATTTATAATAAAATTGTTTGCTTTGGTTTTTTATAATATCAAAACACATTGCACTCTAATAGATAATTTAATAATGCTTTTGTAATTATAATAATTTTATTATTAAATTACTATTAATTTACTTTGCAACAATCCGCACAACACAATGTATGGTGGTATATATTTCCATACATGCATGAAGCCTCCCTCCCTCCCACAAAGGCAAACATACAATTATGATAAAAGTATATACCAACACACATACCGTCACCAACACGTGTTTCGCTCCCAAACAGAGCATGATCAGGGTAGTAGACTCTACGAGTGTTAAACGCAAAGTCTTTGTAAAGTCAAAGTCAAATGATACATTGTGCTTGCGGATTGTTGCAAAGTAAATTAATACTAATTTAATAACAATGAATTTCCGCAAAATAACACCTGATATTATCAACTATAATTTTATTAGTTTTTAACAGCACATTTTATGACGGGACTTTTTCTGCTGTCTTAAAAATTACAACCTCAATTAAGGCATCGGCAAAAACGCGTCCGTGGTTAACATTAGCGAGACTCGCACGCTAATGAAAGAAAAATAATCACTAACTTTCTTATTTTCACAGACCGAACCCGGCGGAGTGTTGTGGCCGCGCACTGGAGCGGGGAGCACGCCACGAAAAACTGAATTACACAATGGTTGATAGGATAATAGCGTTATTCGATATTTTGCAAGACAGCTTTATAAATATTTTAACGTTGAACGTCTAGGGAAACAAGTTGTGCTGTACTAAAAAAAATCAACTATCGATAATGCGCTGTAATACCGAGCAGTTCGGTGAAAATTCGCCTGGGGTTACCGCGTAATGCTGCGTTTGTGGGATGAGCAGAGCACACATGCAATATAATAATTACTGTAATCGATACGCCGTTTTACGGTACAGATGAGCATAATAAGATTATAGCCGAAACTGACGAAGCGTTTCGCGTACTGGCTTAGCGCAAAAAGGACAAGGGATTGTCTAATGAGCCGGGAAATTAGGGTCGGTCTGCCCGACGGCGGGTACGGCCTAGTATTATGTTACCACCGCGAGTTCATAAGCGGAGCGGTTTTTTATTTTCTTAGCCAGCACGATGAACAGTGATATAGCCAAATGGCTCGTAGTTAGGTTGCCCGCTCGGGTGGTCTGAGTTCGAATTCCACACGCAACATCAATTTCTTAGAAATTTTGTACGTCGCAAATAAGCCACAAATTATGTTAGATTGAGGATGATAATAGAATAAAACCTGCATAAGGGAGATATTTCAAATTCAATGAAGAAAAAAATGGATATTATTTTATTTATGTTCTCAAAGGTGTATCTGCCAATCTGCTCTTGATCATCACAGTCTTTTCTAAATTCTCGTTGTAAGCGGAGACTCATAGGAAGCAGTTCATCAGACGAGCGACGTGATGATAGATACTCCTGGCAATCTCTGAGAAGACACTCACCTTGTCGAAGCAAATACTATAATAATAAAGGTAACCACAAAGGGTAAACTAAGCCATCGTTGTAGCAAATTTTTACCATGATTAGTCGCGTGAGAAGAAGCGGCAAGAAACTCCATATGGGAAAAAAAATATCTAAAGTCATAGAAACAATCACATAGATTAACATCTCTATTGGTCAGCAAACAGATCTGTGCACAAATCAAATCACCCGAGATAATAACTACTCAAGGAGTCTATAGTCCATTGATTACTTTGAAATGATGGAGTAATAGTAGGGTCAAGTTACTCGTCACAAAAACTGTGTTCCAGTGAGCCCTTTTCGCGGTAAAACGCGTTATAAATGTGGTTCGGTTGGCGTTTGGTGCAAGTTATGAGAAGGCGCATGTTCATAGAACATGACGTTCAATAAAGTTTTCATAAATAATTATTAATTTTAGTGAATAATTATTCAGGAACACAGGCATAGAAACACGCACATACACGCATCCGAATGCGCGCACTCAGAGAGAGTTGCAGAACTTAACGGATTCAAAAGCTTTTGTTAGATATTTATGTTCCGCATGTATAATGTAGTTATAACTTCACTACCTTACGTTTAGTTTGTCACAAGTTACCCCTAACATTGTTTGTAGTAAATAATAAATAAATTCATTACTGGGAGAGCACAGTTGCCTATATTACAGGTAATTTGCTTTGTTTAGGTAACTGACGTTAGGTAACTTTTACCCTGTGACTGTTATGTATTGTGTACCAAAAGTTACGCACTATGCAGTAATTATTATTATAAATAATGTCTTGGAATAAACACTACGTAGTAGTCTAAAAGAAAGTCTCTATATGTCTGATGTTATAGTATTATAAAGTGCTGCATGAATTTTCATGCACGTGAAACAATTACAATTTGTGTTAATATAATATGAAAAATTATAACATGATTCGCGACGAGGGTTTAGGTTAGGTTAGGTTAGGTTAATTAGTAAATAAACATATACAATTTTTTTAACTGAACATAGTGGAACGAAAGGGGGATTTGTTAAATTTCTGACATTATGATAAAAATATTACATTGTACATTTTTATTTATGTATTATCTGTACATATAATAAAATTCTAACTGATCGCTTTCTGTACACTGTGGATATATGAGAAAAACTACTATTGGGGGCCTCTATTAACGAAATAAAACCCAAAACAATAGTTGTTAGAATTTTTGTCGGTTTGTCTGTGCGCTTGTTCGTGCTAATCTCAAAACTGGCTTATCCGATTTCGTTACGGTTTTCACTAATGTATTGCAGTAAGCGTCACTTAATATTTACAGTTTGTTTTATTTCTATTAATAAAAAACTTCTCAATCAATATACGTATTTGTAATTCACAGAACGAGAAAAACCCAGTTCTAAAACCACGCAGGTGCTATTACTACGCGTAAGGTAGTCTTTCTGAAGCGAAGCGAGAGCGGTTCGCCCGTCAGGAATAAAATCAGTGCACGGTGCAAACAATTTCCTTTGAACCCATTACCCGATTTCGGAGAAATACGTGCAGAAACAGAAAGAAATTACAAGCGAAATCAACTTTTACTATTTACACATAGATAAGTGTAACCCGCTACCAAACCTAGCCGCGATCAGGCTTATACTTATTCACAATGCCTAAAAGACAGCCACGGACCACATTCGCCGTGCCAGTAAAAAACTGTGCCAACATCGATGTAAAGTAACGCGGTAACCGAACACGGCCGGGCAACTGTGATATTTCCATTCGACCACCTGGACAGTGATATTTAACGGTCGCGGGCGATGGGTCACCGAGTACGGATTATACTCACGAATGGAGCTCCTAATTCAGGTTTAGATTACGACGAGCTCCCTTTGATACATAATATGATGCACTGATGCAAAAATTCTGAAGATCGTTCGGCTGTTTTCATACCGTGTTGGTGTGCGAGGTAGGTAATAAGTGCTGCGATAAAGAAACTACTTTTAAATGGTGGCTTCTGCTTGGTAACGGTTTGCGAGGTATGGGTTTGTGGTAATCGAGACGACCGGGAGTACCCTACCGTGTTGTTCGAGTGCACTTCGGAGAAGTAAATGGCCAAACCGTATTTTTAGCCGTATTGGGGTATTAGAACAGGGTGTCGTAAGAGGCGACAGAAGCCAGCCTCCTTGGTGGTAGGGCTTCGCGTAAGGATTATATTATCAATATTATTATTAAGTCATTAATATTATTAGTGGTATTATTATCTTTCCGTGAAGCCTGCCTGGCTAGCTACCTCCCTCCTGCTTGAGTCAGCCGACAAACGACTCGTCGTGTTTCGGTTGGGGGCTTGAGAGCCAGTACTTGTTTTCTAACCTTCTTCTCATTTCCTGGCCGACAACGCATCAGTGATACCTTTGGTCTTGCTGATGTCCATGGGCGACGGTGACCACTTACCATCTGGTGGCTCGTCTGCTCGTTTGTCGGCTATTAACATAAAAAAAAACCGAACGGAGGAAGTATTTTTGCTATAGAAAGTCTTCCAATACCGCTTTTTTACTATAACTGATCAATACATATAAACAAAGGATCTATCAAACATTAAATGCTCATGAAAATCTGACCTACGAGAGGCCAACCCATTGCTGGACAAGAAAAAATCGTGAAACCCTTTTTAATAACGGTCTCTCCGTTACTGCAATTGACGTTTTAAACATTTTACGGAGATTCTAGATCAGGTTGGTAACTGACCAGATAGATATTGAGACCTAATGTCATCGATAAGTACCATCAGGACCAAACTAGATGATGCAAAACCCGATAACTTCCAATATGAAGTCCATTGTCTCGTCAGTTGTACAACAGGATGCACCACGAGTGCGGACGGGGAACGTGGCGCGGATTTTGTAATATTCCAGAAATCCCACCACACTATGCTCACTAAAATGATAATACACTAAGTCCAGTTAGTTCCCTTATATTGCGCTAACTTGTAAAGAAAACCATCCTGAGAAAATTTGCACACCTACCGGCAAACTTGAGAATTCTCCAGTAGTGTGAAGCTGATCGACTCGCACTTGGTCTGTCATGAACTATCACCTTTACCTTTTCTCTTTATGAGTGGACATCCGTGCCCGGCATGGGCATTCCCACGGGCATTATGGGTTGTAATTATGATACTATAATCAAACAAATGCATCTTCTAATCCTCGGTATCTGTTCTGTGGCTTTATCACCTTGCTAACAAGCAGTAATAATCGATGTATACAATGTTTACTTAATTAAAATATTTACTATTCACATTTTGCCCATTTTTCTTTGCAGGTGAACCTGTCGCGGGCGCGGACTAATTGCGAAACATCAGGATACGTTTAATTATTTTCACAAGTAAATGATTTGAATAGTTGTGCGAGGAACTCGTCCTTTGATGGATTTGTTTCACTCATGAATAAAATGATTGGAATCTGAGGAACAATTTTATTATGATAACATACACGCTAGCTCGCAGTGACGGCTCAGTGATTTAAATGTCGATATTCCGGACCGCGTGACCGGATTCAAATCCTACTCGAGCTTCTAATTTTAAAACATTGTACTTATAACAAAAAGTTTCTTGATTCAGTGGAGGATTTCTGCACACCTAATGTTAGTCATAATGCTCCGAAAACTGAAGTCTACCAATCCGTACTTTGACCGTGTAGTGGCCAATGAACTTTATCCCTGATATTGTGAGAGAAGATTCAGCCCAGCAGTGTGACAATTGTGGATTTGTGTTGAAAATTATTCGTACAATACCGGTATGATAAAAATAAGTCATCGTTTTAATATAATGGTAGCATTTTTGTATACTGTACATATTTATTATGTCTATAGGTACGCGAGTGCACTGTGAGGAGCTTCTTCACTGTAGCATGGTTGATAGCGATCTCATGATTGGACGGAGTGTTCATTTACAGGTAATAGGCGTGAACTGAATATGCATTACGCACTAAAATTATATTAAATGCGCAAATAACACGCAAACTGTATTTAATTCATGTGGAAAAGGCAAACAGAAGAAACTATTAAGTAGGTACTTTTACGCAGTACATTTTGAAATAATATTGTACATTACAAATTGGATAATACAATCGCTTGATGCATGTACATATATTAGTTGTACGATTTATAGAGTTCACAGAACAGGGGTTCCGAAATTAATATGAACCCACCGAATTAAAATAGTTTCAGATGGATCCCAGAGCTAAAATTACCATTATAAAAGCAGTAAATAATTAGAATGAACATACACGTATAATGAACAAAAAATATTGATAGGTGCCAACGTTTGAAAAGAAATAATTACGAGTACGTTAATTATTGTTAGGAATTACTAGGACATAAAAGTGTTTTTATATCATCTACTATGGCAATATGTTGGTCACTTGTGTGTGTTGTGCTATCAGTTTAAATGTCACCGCTCATAGTTTGAAAAAGATACTATAGAATTTAAATTATAAAATTATGTAATGTTTATAGATCAAAATTGGCCGCAAGCAATTTTACCAGCACCAATGTAAGTTTTTTGAAATCTCTACTTTCAAGGCGGTTAAAAGCATTTAAAACATAACAAATGTAATCAATTTTCGAACCACTACTTTGATATAACTAACATATAATACACTAAACACACACACGCGCGTTATGTACAATGAACCAGTCTGGTAACAGTCAGTTAATGCTAATAAAAATATATATAAAATACCAGTTCCGATGCATTTCTTTCAAACTGAAACGACTTCTTTTTTGTAATACTCGACTGGCATTATCCGTTACATCCATACAGAAAAAACATACCTACATACACTGACACTGGCGTGAAGCAGATATAAATGAAACAGACCTTCCGAGGGAGCAATGAGCCTCAAATCAAAAACAAAGCCGCTTCATCTCGTCTTACGGCAGCGGGAGCGGGTGACCGCGTCATTAATAACTGCTGCGTCTTCATCTGTCGGCTCCACAAAGATAATTCCTCCTATTGACGGCTTATTGAGTCAATAACACAGTCCGATAGTCCGATAGTCCGACAATAATATTGATTAATCGTCTGGTTGCTTGTGTTTGCCTGGCCCTCTCGAAAGCGTATGATGTTTTTTATTTATGTCGCAGGCCCCTCGTCTATGGACACACAGATAGACGACCTTGTGATTACCTAGGTGTTAGAATGTTGGTTTTCAGATTTAAGTGAATGACAGAAACACATTAAAATCGTGACGAAGCCATGCTTAACAATTTACAGCATTGTTCTCAAAAATGTGTGAAGTGTGGAAATCGGCATCTATCCAGTGTGGTGGACCAAGACTCACACATACATAGAGTAAAGAACATGATATACTAATATCGAAAACTCAACACATAAAGGATGAGTCATAATGGCTTCTAAATGTCTCTGGAGGACGTGATGATCTCACGGAGGTATTACCTAGTTCAATTAGCGCGGAGACTATTGTGTGTCCAACTGCTTTACACGGTACGCAACGTTTACCATTGTGACATCGTGTGGGACTTTTGGTACGGTGAGAGTTTTTAGTAAAAGATAAATTTTTTAATGTTCAATGTTCTGTATAGTTGTATTGTCTACTATTGCGGGCTATTCGTTATGTATTGCATTATCAAGAAGTAAACCTGGTATCACAAATACAAATAATTTATTTGTTTAGAAGTTGAGTAGGTACAAAAAGGTCTTAATGCTAACGGACGATGAATAGTCAATTTTAACCATAAATTTAGTATGCAAATATAAAATAAATAAACTATCTATATTTATTGTGATTTACTATTATAAATTATCTATCATCACCGAATAGATTCGGATCATTTTAAGATATTTTTAATCGAACATATGGACCACATGAATCTGAATCTTAGTATGAGGAACCTATGCAGTGCCAACCTTTTTAACATCTTCTAAGAGTAATTCTGTTGTATCATACTTCAGCTTGTTCCAGAGTTTACACGTGTGTGTGTGTGTGTCATAAAATCTGAACGTTGAGAAAATGTTCTTTATTATCTATCGATATTGATGGACGTCTTTCGATGTTGACTGCGATGTTTTGCAGTATCCCACAGATGATGAAACAGAACAATTCAGTGCGGGGGTTTGAGTGCGTGTGCGTGTATTATTTATTTACAGCTTTTATGTCCCTGAGTTGTGTGAGGTGTGATCGGAGGCTATTCATCCGGGGCCAGTGCGTGGTGTGGCGAATGTCCGCGGTCGTGAGCTTAAACGCTTTTCCCAAACTCGTCATTAGTGGCCGTGTGGTGCTCATGAGAGACGTTAGCGGTAAAGACAAACTCACCTTTAACTACACTTTGAGATCTTTGAATTTAGGTGAGATAGAGATGTAAATGGTAATACTGTAACGAACAGTATAATTACTTTTGAAATATTTGCACATAACATAATGATAAACAGCGAAGATGTTAATGCTTGTTGTTGCTTGCTTTCTTTCTACGAGTGACCAAGTTACCACGATGTTTGAATATGTTTAGCAGTTCTTAGTTTTGTGAGACTATTCCAAAGAATAGTGTTTGAAAAAAGAATTATATTGCTTTTCAGAACATACAACAATCGAGCTGTTGGATCAATTTTAAAGTGTACCTTTATAAAAATCACATTTGGCCTTTTTTTCATATGAAATTCAGCAAGGATATTTTAACTTCATTATAGATTTGTATTTGCATTTGAAATGTCTATTTTCGTCCAGTGGCTTGCTTAACGAACACATTTTAGAAAATCTACGTGCATCCAGTTCCTGATCGGACCACTCTCATTATATCTGTCTATTTACCTCTCCCCTTTTAAAAATACAACCACGTGGTAATGTTAACCCGATTCACACCTGGACCGCCGGTGAAGAAAGCTGTCCACAGTTTTTACCGCAAGCGCATAACGAGAGTGTGTATCAAATTTGATGCATGTCCCGACCACATTCCCCCCACATACCGTGAAGTGAGACGCACAAATGGACCGACCATAATTTTTATAGATGATATCTGATTCCGACGCTCCTGATTGATGTTGCGAACAGGTGGGATGTTATGATTCACGGGTGTCGAGATCGATTGACGCGTCGGA
The DNA here is from genome assembly GCA_003671415.1 of Megathymus violae. Lineage (NCBI taxonomy): Eukaryota > Metazoa > Arthropoda > Insecta > Lepidoptera > Hesperiidae > Megathymus > Megathymus violae. Next base: position 4,063,062 of record PDGT01000025.1, read on the forward strand.
AGTTGTCGTACGATATGTTTTGTCGGCCCTCGTCGAAGTATCGGACCATCGGTCAAATCAGTTTATCAACTCGTCTTCTGTTGTAATGTACTATACAACCCTAGGAATTATGGATTTATAACAAAAACATTGATAATACTTATATTTCATCTAAAAATATACGATGCATTGGAAAGTTACGTAACTTAGGTTACACGTTTTTATAATATGTAAAAACGATAGTAAGTCACAGTGTCAGTAAGTAATAATAAAAATAAAAATTGATTTAAATTGTAACGTTATATTCAAAATATTTAGTTGACAGAAAAAAATGTCATCCGTCAAACGAACATAGATGGTAATTTGAAGTTTCTCGTTTCACGGTACCGACGGTTGGCTGGGGTAGCCTGTTGCAATTCCATAGTATAAAATTTAAACGTCAATTAAACTTCATAAATACAGAATATTTTATTTATCCTACTAGTTTAGTTTACGTCCAATAATTATTAAGAAAACTTTGGTATAACCGATATACCTACTCATATATAAATCTAAAGTCAAATAAAAGGTTTTAAATTTAAATTACTACAAAACATTTCATAACATTTCCGAGGTTTGCAAAAGTAATCGTGAACACACGTATACTAATGTTTTGCTTGTTAACTAAAAAGTTTTTGCGGTGGTCATTTCAATAATAGTTTCGCAAAGTAATTGGTTGTTTGATACTGAGGCAAACTAGTACCAACTGAATGGTTAAATTGGCTTTAATTATATTTTCAGTTCAATATTATTGAGTACCCAATAGCTGTCTGTAGTGACCTTGTCTTGTCAGTGACACAAACAAGTGTTATGTTTTCGAATTCAAGTTGCTTGTGATATCCTTAATTGTATATTCCAAGCCACTGGCTGCACAGTGAGTTCTAAAGATCATTATTGAACTATTCATTTGAAGCGACGTAAAATCTCTGAAATGGAGTTATGTAAATCAGAAGTCCACTGCAAGCCTCCACTCTTCTTACAATTAAAGAGACCTTATTTGGAGCTTACTGCAGCTTCAATAAATTTGACCAAACTGAATGTTGGAGGTTTTCAAGTCGCAGATTGCAACCAATTAATTTACGGGAGCAACATTAATTTAAATGTTAGACAGACTAATTCCGTTAACAAATATTATTAGTTCATATACATACAAAAAAACCAAGGAAGTTCTTCAAATCATTTGTGCACAGGTAACGGGTATAAAGTGATTATTAAAATAGAAGCGTTTTAACCTCCTTTACTTATTATCGCTACTTAAAACTCATGTAAAAAACTATAAAAATAAATGACTTTCTGTTATCACATTTGAAACTGAAATTAAGACATCGTGATCGCCTTCACTCAAAATACGGGCCAGATATCACATCCATAAGATACGATCGCCTCTGACGTGTTTATTAGGATTGGCCATCAGATTCCGACAATCTAAATTGAAATCGGAAGTACCCAGCTCTCTTTACAGGTTTATACATCATCAATTCTTTAACGTATCAATTTTAAACCCTTAATTACGGGTTGTTCGGCGCGACCGCCGCCGCGACACTAAGTGTTATTGATGTTTCAACATTTACCACCCCGGGGCAAATTAAAGTTGCTATCACGCAGGTGTCAAAAGCTTTACCGAAATGGGACAAAAAAGGTCATCAGACATAAAACGCAGAGACGGCGGATTGCGGACATATGTAGATTATGTGGGATATTCGTAGTTAATCGCCTGTTTAATGCCTACGAAGCGAACGAACGGAGCTCCGAGCTTGGAGTTTAAGTTTTTAATGCAATACTAGTAATCAAAAATTTACACATGCCATTGGATAAATCACATTCGTTAAAAATATGTTTAATCCCCATTATTTATTGAGTAACAAAATATTGATTCTTGTAGTCTTTGTCGATATGAAAGCGATAACGTCCATAACTACGGCACGGAATTTCAGACGGTTTTTGCCAACAGATAATATAGTAACTTATAAAAATTGAGTGTGTGGGGCAAATATGAAGAAATAAAAAACACCAGGTAAAAAGCAGTAGGTAATAATTGTTTCGAACGAGGTTATAAATAATGAACATAAGGATTATGTTTGCAGAAGCGAAGCGAGATGGAACCGAATATTATTTCGGTAAATAAAGTAACTAAGTGCTTATCATTAACATACACTTCAAGTCACCGTGACACGTGTCGCAACAGCAATCGAATGTCGCGTCTGCGTCGTCACCCGGTGATCGTCGGCGGTGCGTTAACCCGCGTTTTTATTATTATGACAATATTAAATCAGGGGCGGGCGTCGAGAGATGATTTATTGGCACCTCGTTGTATTGCGCGAGTCGCACGGCTTAGAGCCGCCGGCTTAGTGAATTAGCGATGAGCCCGCTTCATTATATGCGAGCCTAGTACTTTTTGCTTGGACTTCAATGCTTTTTGCTGCCACTTCAATAGGTTCGCGACTTCAATGCTTTTTGTACGCAGAGTACAAGAGTAAGAGAGGGTCTGGATACAACGATTTGTGTAGGTTAGCTTCCTTTTTTAGATCCTTATGCACTTCGATATGACTTCAGTTGGTTGTGGAACTTTTTTTATCTTTGACGGATACGTGAATATACATGATTGATTATTACAAAGATGCTCTCTGTCGAGTCAAAACCAGTGGTAGCCTACTTATTGATTTAAGTGTTAGTCAAATCAGTAAATAAGTAAGTTTCGAGTTGGAATTCTCGAAGCATGTACCTCTAATTTCTGTATGTATTACAAATTAATTATCCCTTACTCCGATGACAGAAAATGTCGCTAGGAAATCTGGATACCCGAGAGTGCTTCATAATATTTTCAAAGGAATACGAGTTTGCAAATTAACATTTCGTCTAAATAGAGAAATATAGGCTTTACTTCGTTGTGAGGAATGACTGGATCGCAGCAGTGGGACAATTCTCAATCGTGACAATGATTGTACGTACATCGCTGGGTGTTTGAAACAGTTATAGCACTAATAGAAGAGCTTTCAGCAATCAACACAATGACCGGTGATACAAATATATTATGATGGATATTTCATTACCCATAGGCAAGTGCTAGTACATACAAATACATTTGCAATCATATCAATAAAAAAAAAGATAATGCATGTACAGACATTAGTACATATGACAACTTTACAATCTCACACACTGCGATCTAATGCAGTAACTGCAATCGTCATTCATAAATTCACGGCGATACTTCGAATAACCAACCTGTAACTAACTGTAAAGTGTAATGCACAAGTTAATATTGCTTTAACGTGTTCCCGTCAATGTTATCTTTGTTTCTACATTTCTTAATTTACCAGCACATTGTTCTAAGCAAATGAACCATTGTGCGTTTGGTTTTGCTCCGGTATTGAAGAATCCGTATATTGCTCTGCGCGTAAAATATGTCAATGCGTGAGTTGTATAATTAGTAGGGCGATTGGACTCCGTATTTGGTTTGTTGTATAGGCGAACGCGTCGAGCCATCCAGGTTTTGGAAGACTCTCAAATATCTAATGAAGGCACACACTACATTCACAGCAAGAGTAAATGACTGATACTGATAGATTATGACTATCGCCTGATGATGTATTATGGGCAATCATAACTATTTCTGAAATATTAGGTATTACAGAATAAATATGATGAAGGTAGTAGTTCTGTGCCAGGTGACAACAAATTAAGTGACTTTTTTACGATAATTCACTGTATTTCATATCGTTATATTGATAGTTTGTATTACAGATGACAAGGAACATTATTATGCCTATATTTCGGAGTCTTAGTCAGGAATGAACCGGGCTTCTTTGATGTACATAGGTATATCCACTTCTACCATCGACTATAAATCGTATCTTTTGGAGCATAACTGGTCGTATTTTCTTTGTGTATAAAAATCATTAAATTTTTTACTTATACAAAATTTAAACCTTGAAGTTGTTCTCTTTTTAAATAAATTAGTAATCCTCCATAGGGTACAAGGAAGATTTCGCTTCCTAAACTACATGGCCGCCTATCGTACACCTGTTTAATAACAACATCTTTAATGTAATAATAATAATAATAATTGCATTCAATAAAGTAGCTTATACAGCGGGATCGTAAATATCTTCATCTCGGTCGATAGATGCATACACGGAAAATGTTTCTTACACCTTGCACTATCCATCATGGCGTCGGCGGGGCGGTGTCGTTTGAAGTCTTCGCGGCAAATGAGTCTAGTGTCGTGTGACTTACGGCCCGGCGCTAAAGCCTAGCCTGGGCTGGGGGTTTCATTACCTGTGTGTTCTGATTTCACTTCGTAATAGTATGTCATTATTAGGTGTTCATGTATTGAGCATCGGTATACTTACGTTTACCAGTTACTTAAAGTACCTACATAAAAAATATTATTTCATGATTGAATTTGTCATTAAATGAGTTCGTAAAATTTATTTAAGTTCGTATTGGTAAAAATCATGAAACAATTAAACGGGTCAATTTAATGAACAAATGGCAATTTTGGCCGTATTGGGATGGCCTAGAATACTCCCTGCTGGCAGAACAGAGAGGGTGTCGTTAAAGGCAACAGAAGCCAGCCTGCTTGTTGGTAGGAGTTCGCTTTAGAATTATATTATCAGTATTATTATTAAGTAATTAATATTACTTACTTATAACTGGTGTCTTTCCATAAAGTTTGCTAGCTACCACCCTCCTGCTTGAGTCAGCTGCCTAACGACTCGTCGTGTTCCAGCTGTGGGTTTGAGAGCCTGGCCGATAACACATCAGTGATACCTTTGGTCTTGCTGATTTCCATGGACGATGATGACCACTTACCACCAGGTGGCTTGTCTGCTCGTTTGTCGGTTATTAACATAAAAACAAAATGAGACATCCGTTAAGAAATTTTGGGAAATAAGTAGTTCCATTCATCTTGCTATCCAACCCAACTTTTCTCGCTTGAGATGAGCAAAGACCAGCTCCTGCTAATTAATGGACGAAACAATGGCAATAAATACTTTCTTTTGGAATTGGAATTATATTGGAAGATTCTCCGAAAACCTGTCTGAATACGTAACCTAACGTTAGACTTGTATCGGTTGCAGCGCTCCAGCAGGAGCATCAAATAGACAGGGGTACATTTCTTGGTCTATTACGGTTCCGTGGCACTCCTAAGGTTGCAGATGTTGGTGAGTAGCAGTGACCACATACGATGTCTATTTAACTCATTTGTAACCTGTTAATATTAAGATAACGAGGTTAAATTAGGACAATAAACACTACCTACAAGAAACCAGATATGTAGCTTTTGCCGACGACTTCGTCCATAACAGTTCAGTCATCTCTTTTCAGGGTCTTTCTATTCTATGCCACTATATACTTATAATTTATAAATTGATTATCAAAAAAAAAAAACAAAATTATGTAGATCAGCTGTTTTTGCTTGAAGCTTTTTTTGGTAGCTTTTGATGATGCAGGGGTACTGCCTTCGCATGAAGCTTAAGGATCTGCTGAATGATTATTGCTCAACTCCTTCTTGGTAAATTTACTCTGCAAGATTATTCTTAAGTCCTGATGTTAAATAGGCAGTTTACTTAACCACCGAACTTAAAATGCCTTGGTTTTATATGAATATATTGGATGCACATCGATTTTGAATTCATAGTTTCAAAGTTAGGTACCCACTGATTCCTGAAGCGCTGGGTATATATCGTTATAATGAGGTTAAAAATCTCAAGAATATGGGTCGAAAAAAATATAACCCAAGTGTACTCTATCTCAAAGCATGAAGCCTTGGAATTGGAATGGAATAAAAAGCAATTACATGGCAACGTTTAGAGTCGGTTGGTTATAACCAATGCCTAATGGCCTCCAATATTTCGTGGCCGCATACCGCTCACATACCGACAAATTGCTTCTTAATAGCGTTATTACCGCTGTGATAACGTGGGACTCGGCCGGGCGCTGGCGCAGGCGCTCCCAAACTAAAAGTCATCGATAATATGTACTCTGCTCATAATACTGATGTGTGTACTTAGTGCTATGCATCCGTCGGATGGGACGATAGATTGTTAATTTACAAAAGCTAATTAAATTAGATTATTGTTGACTGTTTGTATCTACACCAAACATTTCTGGTATATTACATTTAATATGCATTTCAATGAACATGTCATTCACTTGCTTATAAGCGCCATGGCCTAAGACACTAAGTAGTTTTTGTCGACTAATCTCAGTGTAAACCCCTAAGGCCTTATCATAAAGGGGTGGTATTGCTTTCGTCGTCAGTTCAGCAGTATGAGATGGTGACTCCTAGACGCAAACACTTCAATGATGGCTTTTTAATGTACATAACGCTAATAGTTCAAAAAATGGCAGGACTATTTTAATCAATTGAGGAGTTGCAAGTGACATAATAATAGATATAGTAAATGAAGGACTTGGTTTGCAATGTTAATGTTACCGCAGCAAATATTTTTAAACATTGCTATCCGATGAAAAGTTTCACGCTTTAAGTTACCCATCATAAGATCCTCCCTGTATTGAAAGAGGCCCATTTTAATAACAATAATAAATAATAACCGTTTACACACTCACACCCCCGCACTAGGATTCCCTGTGTTGCGGGTGGCATGGACATACACAATTATCACATCACAAACACCCATGACCCGAGAACAAACATTTATCTGTCACATAAATATCTGCCCCGGCCGGGAATCGAACCCGGGACCCCACGCTCGGCAGGCAGGGTCACTACCAACTGGGCTTGGCTGGGCTGGGGTCGACAAACAAAAAAAATTTTGATACAGTTATGATAGGATCGTCAACATCGGTTCACAAACAACTTGGTTATGGTTGAACATACATAAATACATACTTATACATAAATAAATACATACACACGAACGTAGAACTTCCTCATTTCTCGAAAAATACATACGTAACAAGTAAATTTTTAATAGTTAACCAGTATATTGACGTGCTTTCAGCGACCTTACGTTTCAGTACAGAAGAGGAAATCTAAGCAATAATATTTGGTTAGCCATCCCTAAGCTTAAACACGTACGAGGACGACAAAAATGATAAATGAATTATTTTTTAATTTGGCGTTTTTAAATTTCATTCCAGATATCGAGGGCCATCAAAATTTACGTTGTCTAAGACTCCAGATACTATTTAGATAATAAGGGAACGATGCTTAGAAACGAGATAATGCTATCATATCAGTCATTATTAATTTTATCGGTATTAATCCTGCCATCTTCCACATATTAAATGTCTAAAATGGTTACGGCTTTAACTGAATACCTAATACATGATATGTTAATAGGTATTTGATGCTTCGTTCAGCATTTTATTCATGGTACAGATTTCATTCAGAAATAGCTAATAGGTTGGCGAAACCGTCTCATTTTTTTTTCAAAAATATTATTAAAAGAAACATCTCAAAATTCACCAAATTATAACGGCTTTTAAATGTTTTTCAAATATTTGTTTATAATGTGATGTTAACTCTAAAAACATAACATTCCCTTAGAGTATTGCATAGAAACTAACTAAAAGTAACGTGAACCATGAAAAATGATTCCCGGTCTCCTACAGCGCATCATAATAGCCAATTAATGTCTCTCAGCGAACAGTAAATCAATCCACCCTATGACAATACAAAAATCTTTGATTCGTCGCCCAATTAGTAAGAAAAACAGCGGGCGTTAATCCACAAAACAACACTGGACACTGACGCATTATTTCGATTTACTTCCAAATAATACGTCCACACTACAGCCTGGGACCACAGCATTGTTAAGACTGAAATCCAACTCTCTGCTATCAACATACGATATCAAATCGCTCCACACTAGATTCCTTGTGTCTGTTACTTGGTGAATGTCTACACAGTTCTGTATTGAAATCAAACGTAACATCTTATTTTGTCTCCCGAAGATAGTATTCCTTATGACGTTTGGTTAATGCTCATATTTCTTTAAAAGCTTCAAGCATTTATGTCTGCATGACCCAATCGGACAATCGGTACAATCAGTAGGAGGCTTATTACGGCCGAGGTCCGTGTGAATCAAAGGCGTGCGTTTGACAATCGCTGGACAGAGTGACCGCCATTGTACACACGATTGACCGATAGCCATGTTCTTATGAATGCTATTTCTATTATTATAAGCGACGAAATTGTATATGAATGTTGGATCAGGGAATCGAGAAATGAATTGAGGAAGGATTATGAATTAAGGATTAAATCTATGATTGGATAAAAGTGAATATTAGAATGTTACTAACTAAGTCTGGCCGGTTTTGAAATCCCGAAATGTAGTGGATGCATGTCGTATTCTTCGGATCGTCGTTTGGTGGTTGATAGAACGACTTCTGGTGGCTATATACGACGTGATAGGGTGATTTTCAACTTTAGGAAGAATATTATCCGGCTGGAACATTTCGTCCGCGCCGACCCGAGCGAAATAAGATGCGACTTCGTTTTTAAGTTAATATGATAGATGTAAAGCTATTTCTATTCGGTTTAAGCAAATTCTGTGTCGATTGATATTTTGTTGTTTTTGTCATATTATTTCTACATTCGAAAAACCTTTTCGAAACAGCTGGCTGCTTGAATGATTATACAGATTTGCCTGTAAGGACATATGTATGTCCATACGCAGATATAGATGAGACGACCATTCTTTTAGCAAAGCATAGAAGCGTTTTTAATACAAAAACAACAATGGAAATATTTACTTTTACGTATAAGTCCTTTACTTTAAACTATAATGAACCACGAAATGAAAAGATAACATAATAGAAACAAAATCTATGCTACAGTTCAAAAGGCTTCGTCACAAATAAATTTGAAAATATCAAGTTCAAATTCAAAATCATTTAATCGTATATATGGGCATTCTATAAATACACTTATGCACGTCATTTTTTGCTATTACTACCGTTTCGAAAAGTTGCTTTAACACTGAGGAGAAGAAACGGCGAAAGTAATTCCTCAGCACATCTTTTAAAACAACACATGGTACAACTGCGCGGAACTGGTTTCGACACTATTATTTCCAAGTGCCCTTGTCATTAATATATTCATCTATACTCTAATATCCTTTACCATACTATAATATTAACCAAATTTGTCTGGTTTCTATTTTACCTGGAGCCTTTGGAAGAGTTACCGTCCATTTCTTGCTCTAATTTTAATATAGCGAATTAGAATCACCAAAAACTATTTAGATTAAAAACAACGGAATTATAACTCTACAACAGTCAGTTTCAACCATGTAACCTATGCTATGTAAAGGGCATTTACTGATCTGATTTCTACTGAAAAGAGAATTTAAAGGTTTTGTTTCTATTAAGTACATATATAAATAGTATATTACCACGTTTATAATCCACGTATTACACATACTCATAAATAACTAGCAATATTGAACTGGATTTATTGAAGTTTCAATTCCATTGACACATTCTTGAAAATCATTAGCGGTACGTATTAGGTAGTGTGTCGCAATCCGCATAGCTTGCATGAATAACGTGTCTATTGTAGCATAGTTCGCGGAGTACTTCATCTTAGTATTTATGTGTGTTACCGCATTTATTTCTACATCCGCAACGGGCGATATTTAATTTATTTTGAGATTTTTCTAAAGTTCCTTCACACGATATTGACAACTTGGTTTGTTAATTTATCTTGTACCACGATGACCACAGATTCTACGTGTAGAAATGTCAAGATAAACTTATTTTAAGGAAAACTTTTGAAGTATCTAATGGCTATCGCCGCTGCCGGGCTGGCTGGCTTTTGAAGCATCCTTTGGCTAACAGTGACACTATTAACACCGACCGCACTAAACTGTCTTAATGTAGACCTATACTTTTTCATTGAAACATCCTTTTATCACTTATACATATTAGCTTCGCTTAGTCCCATCCCGTGTTGTCAAAATATTTTTATATATGAGAACGAATATGATACAGAGATCGAATGCAACTCACTAATGGTCCACATTTTCCTTTATAGAAGGTTTTAATATTTTGTATTTTTACCAATTAGAAACTACCGTGAAACGTAATTGCTTTGCCTTTGACAATAACGTAAGCAATGTATAATTGATAATTAGAGCTATTGTTTTAGGAAATAGAAGACAGTCAAACGCAGAATATTGCAGCTGCCTAGCTTTCCCGCGTCTAATTTACATCATTTCATCACTTTAAATCTGAAATTCTCAATCATTAACAAGTACTACATCCAATAGTGAGCTAGTGAGCTGGTAAGTATATGAGAATGATGGCCATTTTTGTACATTTTTGTGACATTATTGTTTTACTTCGCCTTCTGAAATATAATTAGAAAAATAAAACACACAAACATCACCGCGAGAGTTACGGGCAGTCTGTGTGTGAATACCAAAAAGCCGCCATTTTGAAAAAAAAAAAGGTAAAAAAGGCATCGCAGAACTAATGAACAACCACTGCGTATTATTCGAAAACGTGTCAAATTTCTAGTAGGAATATCTGCACACATTAGCTCGCATAATTCCTGTATCGTGTTTCATTCGTTCACAAGCCATTCAGGGACTGAATGACGACGGAGCCATTCATTCGAGACAAAAGGCGAGCGGAGATATAAATAAAATAATTAGTACGAGTGTTGAATCGTTTAACGTTACCTGCAATAATTGATATTTGAATAGGGTTTGTTTTTTACGTGCAGAGGTAGGTTTCGCGTCCTTAGACGATTCGAAAGGAAAGCCTCACAGAACAAACGTTTTAGCTGCAAATTACGATATATCTGTTTTAATCAAATGTTAATTTAAGTACTAGACAAATTGACTGATCAACTCTGTTGTTTGGTACTTTGAACCTTAATTTACTAATGCACTCCACTACTAACTAACTATCTAAGTGAATTAAACCATGTTTAAAACAATGTATATTTTAATTACATATATATAATACTTGTAGTTATTATTACTTACCCTAATATATTAAATACATATATATATTATATAGGTATTGTATTTATGGTAATAAAATACAGTATTTTGTTTTTCACGTACGTATTGTTAACGAGATAGTTTATTAGCGAAATCCGTCCATACGAGGACATTTTTTAAACCTAACCTAGCATTAAAGGAACACTGTTTTTAGGTCTATTCCCGTCTGAACTCGTTGACGAGTCCGTGAGTTTTAAACCATCGAGGCGTTATATTGTTATGACCGCTTAATTGAATTTTGAATAGCATTTACGCGCTAACAAGGCATTGGGCTATCAAATAACACTCAACAACCGAACGAAAGGCGAGCGGAAACGATCATCCGAACCTCCCGCCATTTGTCGACGTTGATGGATCTCGGATTGCTTTTTTTTTTACTTTTTTTAAAATAAGTATTTAGATTTAAAGGGTAGACATCAGATGGAGCGCAGCCTCGGAGATTAGACCTGATGAATGAAAAATAATGACATCTTTTAAGATTTCTTATTTGTAAGATTAGGAAAGCGAGAACAGGTCGGATTCAGAGGAATCAGGACGGGTCCTGGTGGCGCCAATTACAACAAGTAATTCGGAATACTTTTACGATAACCATGTAAGGGCTGTACCCTATGCGACCCTTGCGACAATATTAAATGTGGTGTCAAAATTGTTGAAATTATTTTCTATGCGCTTCTTTGATATTAATTTCGGATAGCACTTTAAATGATCATAATTATATGTTTTTTTAAGTATTTGAGTCACGCCCGAGAGCTGGAAACTAATATTGGATGCGCGGCAGTGACAAAACATAGCAAAATAGACACACAGAGTAAGAGTTAAATACTCTGAGATCCCAAATGACTTTCACATGGATACTTGTATATCGAGGGTTGGTTGTATACATCGTAGACAAATATTCTATGTCACTTGGACACGAAAGAAAATAACTCATGTCACATGTTTGCTTAGAAAATAAATGGAAGAATATAAAATTGATACACAATTGTGAAACAAGAAATAATAATTTGGTTACGTCTTCATATCCTCTTCAAAAGGTTTAGCGTTCCTGTATGGGGCTTAGAGTTTGCTTTTACGATAAGTTTCCAAAGTTGATACGTGAGTTGCCCGTTGGAACTTTTAAGCGACTCGTAAATACAGCTGATAGGCAAATTATATTATAGTATAGATGAATACATTAATGACAAGGACGCCTGGAAATAATAGTGTCGAAACCAGTTCCGCGCAGGTTTAAACTTTTGTTATTACCATGTGTTGTTTTAAAAGATGTCCTGAGGAGTAACTTTCGCCGTTTCTTCTTCTCAATGTTAAAGCACCTTTTCGAAGCGGTAGCAGAAGCAAAAAATAATTACGTGCATAATTGTATTTACTGAAATTATGTCACAAATGACAAAGCAGTTTTTGTAGTATACTCAGTTTATGTTTTATACAGTTCTCATCTTATAAATCTGTCATATGTCTTGGTAGAGCATAACCGATCCAATATGTTACATCCGTGAGAGAGCTCATATGAATAACATTCCGAACTAAAATCCATCACACAACATCCTCGTAGTACAAAACAATTACGTAATTCTTGAAAGCAACATTTATGTAAGCAGATAACAATGGAATAATTTTGTTTAGAGTGCGGTCTTTAAAATAAATTATAAATACTGGAAGAATAATAAAATAATTGTTATTCCTATAAAATGTTCTAAATCCTATATGTGAGTTATTCTAGTTGTAATTTTGACTTGTGTAATAGTAAAGTTGTGTATAAAGAATACAATAATTAACATAACAGACTAATAATGTTAGTGTCTACATTATATACAGTAAAATAAACTAATATGGTATTCTTACCCTACAGTAAATTTGAAGAAAGGTATTCCTAACAAAGGACATAAAATTAAGCTTTTAATTAATAGCAGTCTATAGAGCATGAGGATAAGCCCGGTAAAGGTGTTGAAAACGCGTTTTTCTATAGCAGTTGTTATTACGCTTACAAATGAATATTATGTTAATAATTTAATTGATGCAGTAGTATAATTTTTATACTTAGTAAAGTATTTATTTATTTTTCATGTTTAGCAGCAATCATTACTTTGCCGGTTAGATATTTTTGGATCACAGAGTATAGTCACAAACTAATTTTAAGCTCAACTCGCAGTATAACATTCATCACAGTCACCTTACACAATGTCTAAAAGTGAATTTGCAGAATTTTTATAGCTTTCTGAAAAATATTCATCATTTAGAAGGTTTCCTTATGATGTTTACCATGCCGTTTACGTATAGTTTTATGTGGTATCAGACGGTAAACGAGTTGATAAATATTTATTATATTATAAGAATAAGTTATTGACGCCAATAGTCCTTATCTATAGGGTAGTCACGGACGAGTTGCTACCCAAGATAAAAGTGGTAACTCCGTTCTGATTTAGTGTCCAACACTACAACCGAAATATATTAAAAACCTGCAAGTTGACAATAACAAGTGCGAAGTGTAATGGAATTAAAAATTGCAAGGTACGAATATTGTGAAAAAAATTTAAATGGCACAGCCCTACGAGCCGCTCTCGACTCAAATTTGCCATCAAAGGCGCATCGAGATTCTTGTTCTTCGACAGTTTTCGGGTGTACTCGTAATCAATACGTGACGAGTAAGGTTTTAATTAAGAGCAACAAAGGCCGCAATTAACATTTGTACGTAAATGAACGCCGCGTCCGTCGGTCTGTCTGTCCTCGCTTGATTAATCACCGGCGCGATTCGCGCGAATGACAGTTAATATCGCGCACTGGCAGGTGAAACTGAGAAGCGACAAGCGAAGTGCTTTAGGAATATTTAGGACACTTTTTTGTTAATAAATGTAAGTGCAGTACATTGGTCTGGTATAGGAACGTAAGTATTTGTGTCGTGTATAATAATATTATGTTGTGACACTTTGTAACTAAATTTTTGAGTCTGAGATTAAGCTATAGTTTTATACAACTTATTGAGAGGCTACTTTCTACTGTTGACGCACGAGTCACGGGTAAATAAATGCTGGATGCGATCAACTAATATATTTATTTCTACTATTAATTGATTGTATACGACCGTCCGCAGCTCGACAATCCCGTGACTAACGGCGGTGCCTCCGTACATACATATAAGTACCTATTCGTACATATTATGTTTATTCGTACGTAGTCCCTACACTACTATTATATCTGCTATTTCTACAATAGAACAGCTTTGCGTCTCATAGAGAAGTGTGTGATAGCCGAATGAATGACTGCGATCAATATATCTGAAATACATCCAAATGAGCTTGTATTTCAGAAGATTGTGACTGAAATATATCTAAGATACCTCCGATTGAGACGTGTCCCACTGTGACTTCGAACTGAGAACTTTTTATGAAATGTCCTACCATAGGAGCGCCGACCTTAGTTCCAATTTCACAGGTTGCTTAGAGAATATTGAGGATTATTACAGTTTTTTTGTATAATAATAAAATCCGCCGATGCTTACGACTTATTCGGTATGAGCGGCAATGTAAAGTTGTTTGGAGTTGCCGCGGCTGACGTAGCTGCACTTCACAGGTGGCAATATGTGTATTGCTCCTTTTGCCTATTTCGTTGAATGTGTTGCGGGAAAAGTAGGAAATAAGTTATATATTCAACCTCCTAGTCCATTGTGTGAACTGTACTAAAGATTTTGATCTTTGAATAAGTTACATAACACTTGATATCCATTTAATTAGGTTTAAGTTAAACAAATTAATGTTCTATAATACACTGATTTATAACATAAATATTAGTAATAATAATTTTGGGCTGGTGTTGCCAAATGTCATCTATCAAAGTTGGATTCGATGGAGAGGCGTGCGAAGAGGCTCATCGGTGACCCAGATCTAGTTGGAACCAATATGCGAAGCCTTGAGCACAGGCGCAGGATTGCCAGTCTCTCGGTATTCTATAGGATATATTTCGGAGTGTGTGCGTAGGAATTGTTCGAAGTAATTCCCCCATCGCCGTTTCTCCATTGAACAACTCGACGTACGGCGGGTATCCATCCTTACGTAGTGAACGTACCGCCTGTGCGGACGGCGCGGATTGCGTCGTCATTCATTGTGCGCACTGCATATTGAAAAAATTAAGTAGGAACGTAGTGACAGTAGCTAACAGCTGACGACCCTATAGCCCAGTTGGTAGTGACCCTGCCGAGCCAGGGGACCCGGGTTCAATTCCCGACCGGGGCAGACATTTATAAGACACATAAATGTTTGTTCTCGGGTCATGGGTGTTTGTGATGTCATATTTGTGTATGTCCATGCCACCTGCAACACAAGGAATCCTACAGCGGGGGTGTGATAGTGTAAACGTTTCTAAAACAAAAACAAAAAAATGTTTATTTATTTTTAATTTGTTTCCTACATTTATTCAACTAAACAAAAATTAAATTAATACAAATCGAGACACAGCTGAGCTATGTCCGTCCGGAAAAATGTATCTTTCAAATGGTATCAGTGGTTTCATTTTGAAACGAGTGCCGTGGTCGGCAGCTTACCCTCCGCACACACACAAGCTCATAAAATTAGCACTCACTTTTTCTAATATTAATCCACCATCGAACAGTTACGGAGATATAAGAAGCACTGGCCTGAACGGTCAACTTATTTTAATTCTTTTTCATATATTGTAGCTTACTTTTCTAAATATTGAACATAAAAGTTTTTGTTTCTCAGATCGATTTATCTTGCAAATCGAAGGTTCTTTCGTATAATAGATAAACCAATCAAAAAATCCCAAATACCGCTTGTTCGACATCTAAAAACAATGCCTTTGACATTAAATTAATCGAAAACGTGGATCCCCTACGATGTCAACTGTAAATACACTTGTCCCACTGCATTAAAACAACAAACATGTAAAGGCATGTTCGCAGTGTCAACAGCAGGGGTTGAGCAATAGGCCGCGTGCACACTCGAGCGGAGGGCTCTTTTGTCTTAACACCACTCCAGTTTAATGGCAGCGATTCAAAGGCGATGTCCTTTTCAGTGCACGCTTGATGTAGGTGTGCTGCGCACTTCATAGCCGAGTGAAAAATAAATATGGCGTTTTCCTTAGAACATAAACAGAAGTATAGGGTTTGTGCTGTCTTGTTCAGGTATGACTATAGTAATTCGCGGCATCCTTCGGTGACAGTGCGTTACGATCACATTACATTATATACCAACTATAATATATCATACGTGCTACATGCGTGTTATATTTTGTAAATATAATGCAAAGGAGATATATATGTAAATGTCAGGTATCAATAAGCTTAAGTTATACCGTCGTATTACGCCTCTTTCAGTAGAAGCTGTTACTTTACGTGTCTATGCAACTATTTACATATTACTATTAATTTTTTGCATACGATACTTTTTAGCTTTGCTTCAGTTATTATTATTTACATATTACTATAAATTTTTTGCATAAGATACTTTTTAGCTTTGCTTCAATTATTATTATTTTGTTTTAAATCAGTATAATAAATCTTACGTGTATGTGTGTGTGAATGTGATAAGGTTTTGATTAATTAAAAAACAATTAAAATTTCGTCACCGTATTTATGCAAGTAACTTTTGAGTCTACTATCGTTTCGAAAATGTGCATTGTCATCGAGGAGAACAATGGTGAAAGAAACTCTTTAACGTATCATTTAAACTAATATGCGACGTTTACACAGTCAGATTCTAACCTGCACGGAATCGGTTGCGGACGCTACTATTCCTATGTGTCCTTGTTATTTATGGATTTGTCAATATTATAATATATTTTAAATTCAAATTTTCAAATTCAAAATCATTTAATCATATAGGTATTCAGTAAATACACTTATGAACGTCATTTTTTGCTTCTACCGCCGTTTCGAAAAGGTGCTTTAACAATGAGGAGAAGAAATTCCTCAGCACATCTTTTAAACAACATATGGTAATTACAAAAGTTTAAACCTGTGCGGAACAGGTTTCGACACTAATTTTGTCCAGGAATCCTTGTCATTCATGTACTCATCTATACTATAATATCCTTTGCCCATAAGTTGTGTTTTAATGCAACGCTTAAAAGTTCCAATGGGCAACTCGCGTAACGACTAAGGGATCTTATTGTAAAAACTAATTCCAAGTCCCATAAAGGAACGCTGAACCTTTTGAAGACGAAATGCAGATGTAACCAAATTATTAAGTACTAGCTTTGCTATAAGAATATCGCTTTAAAAATGTTATTAAATGGTTTGTTTCATAAAGCTCCGAGAATATTTTTTATATTTTTTCATGTCTAAATAAACTATCATTGATTGTCACTAAACATTAAGCACTGAATATTATTTAAAATGCTTCATATAAAATCTAACAATGACAGATCACGAAATCTTATTTCATCTATTACAATAATATTAAACAGTATAAACTATTTTATTTTTATACAAAGAATTATAAGTTCTAGATCATCTATTTTGCAGTTTGCTCAAATATGTGCGTAGGTATTACAAATAAATTATTACTTGCTTCGGTGAAGGAAAACATCACGAGGAAACCTGCACACCTGAGAGTTCTTTGAAAGTCAGTCAATCCGCACTAGACCAACGTGGGTGACTGCGGCCATAAGGTCTCTTATTCTGCGAAGAGACTCCATCCCAGCAGTGAAGCAATTTTGGGTTGTGATTATGAATGATGACTGAATGAATACATGCAGGTGAAAGATAAATGTCGCAAACTATAATCTGGGTAAAAATGATCAGATTTCTGGCTAGTAGGAACTCATTGAGTTTATAATGGTTACTAAGGGTTGCTACGGTATTGTACATGTACTTATTATTTGTGTGAATGTTGCACAGAGCTTTTAATGAAGGTTCTTATTAAAGCTTCCATACTAATGTTGCAACCCAATGCAATATGTAAGAAATAAATGTTTTTATAACTCTCACGGTCCAACAAATCCTAGTGCCAGGGTCTTATATTCAGCAGTGTACATTGTACTTAAATATTAATGAAGTTCGCGAGTACATCAACAAATAGAAGTCAATCTCTTTTCACTTCCGGGAGCACAACCCACTGAACACTAATCCGTGACGAAGTGGCGAAGGATTGCTTCCTACAAACATAGGGTGGAGTACCACGTACCACGAGACCTACCCTCATTCACAACAGAACGACGCCAGCCCGACTTAATCTTTCCTCTCGTTCTGTAATCCAGCGTGAGATAGAGACAGCTGCGGAATTAGGAGAGCTTTTGTGATCGTGGTAGAGGATAGCGCGAGGCGATAAATCGATTTCTGTACACTTGTTTTGATGTAGTGTTCCCTAATCCCCAAGCGATGTTTCAAGGACGAAGTTTTCTCGGGTTCAATGGATATTACTGGATTGTTTACTTTTGTTCACTGTTACGAAGATGTTACGTTTTAAGACGCTGGATTGTCATTTGCGAATTAAGTTTAAATCATGATTACTTGAATGTTAACGACTAAAAACATATATCTTAAACTTTAAAAACTTTTTCTATATTTCTACTTTCGACTTTTTCATTTCTTAAATATTTTTATGGGATACTGAGTAAGGAATATTGAAAATTCAAATTTTTAGAAACTGAAATAAAGTGAAAACTTTTGTATGGTTTATATTCTTTGATGATAAAAATTGGCATGTATTTTTAACGGAAAGGTAAATTATATACGAGGTGAAAGACCTACAATAACTAAAATTAGGGCTTTCAGCGGATCGGTGTTGCCATCGACTTGATTCCCTAGTATAAGTAAGGACTCAAAGATTACTAAAGTGGTATTAATAAATAGATACTAGGTCTAATGGAAGAAATTTCTGATTATATATAATTAATGCTCATATATTAATTATTCATACATATTATATTTTCTCTAATTTTATTGCGTATTACAAACTTAAATATTTTATGCAGATTCGTCCAACAGCTAATGTGAGAATTAGGAAATAATTTTTAACATTTCAACTTTTATGACTATAAAATGGGGTGAAAATAGAAAATTACATAGGATTCTAAAATTCTTCTAAAACCATCCTAATAAGGATTCTCCGATTCCAGTTTTCAAAACAACCTGCATCGTTTAAAGTGTGTAAAGAATTCTAATCAGGAATGTTAAAGCGGTTAACTATGGACAATTTCTGTAAACAATAAAGATTTATAAAACAGCTTTAAATAACGAGGCGCAAATTCATTGCCATTGAATGTGGTGGTGGTGGTTGTGGTCGTGGTCGCGGTGGTGGTAAATGAGTAAAATATTTTGTAACATTAAAATTTTTTTTACTTATTTTTTTTTTAAACGTTTACACACTCACACCCCCCCAACTAGGATTCCCTGTGTTGCGGGTGGCATGGACATACACAATTATCACATCACAAACACCCATGACCCGAAAACAAACATTTATCTGTCACATAAATATCTTCCCCGGCCGGAAATCGAACCCGGGACCCCACGTTCGGCAGGCAGGGTCACTACCAACTGGGCTACGAGGTCGTCAAATTTATAAGTCAACGCTTAATTGACTACAATTTCACCTGATGGTAAGTGACGATGTAACGTAAGATGGTAAATCACATTAACTTTAAAAGTCCTATTCACTCTTGCCTTGCAGTAATTTACAGTTTAATGGGTTCGAAAATATAATTTAGCAAAAATAATAAATTTAGTTTGTATCGCAATTTCTATTTGAAGAGTTATTTAGGGAAACAATAATCTTCACGCTAGTCGACAACATAAACCAATGACAAGAGTCTCATGTCGCACAAGGTGTTAAATATAGTGTTGAAACCAACATTGTTGTGGTGAACTTTAGCAGTACATTAAATAAATATATTGAAACAATTTTGTTCCTCTTACTTTACTTTCTTTCTTACCTTCTTCTAATTTCCTGGCCGACAACGCATCAGTGATACCATTAGTTTTGCTGATATCCATGGGCAACGGTGACCACTTACCATCAGTTGGCTCGTCTGCACGTTTGTCGGCTATTAACATAAAAAAAAACCTTAACCATGAAACAAAATGGTCGAAGATTTCAACTTGAAATATGAACAAGTAAGTAACAAATAAATAAGTTATTTGACTGTAACTACATCATTTTATTTAAGTCATTTTTATGATTTATTATAATTTTTTTTCTTTTTAAGTTTTATTGAACAATACTGGTATAAAGGTTAAAAACTAACTTAAATAATCGGAATAATCAAGTAGAACCTAAATCCATACTAATATTATAGGTGAGTGTGAATTTTGTAACTTCGTGTATATGCGGAATATATTATCCGGAACCACGGCACAGACATGTTAGATTCATTTACCATTTGATAGGTACATTATTCTGGATGGATGGATGAAAGGAGTCGAGACAGGCAGCTAGTAGGTATATAATAAAAAACGAGGGTTTCGTTCCGTTCAGCTAGTCGTCTTGAGTGATGACAAGAGTGATAGACTAAATGACGTTACACTGGTACTGGACTACATGGATCGTATTAGTTCCTGACGACGCACTGCGCGATAGTCCAGCAGACAGTTCGCTGAAACGGCCAACGAGAACCGACCGACCCTTACATAAAATAGTTCATAAAATAAGCCTGTTCTGAAACGAAATAATATCACCTGTAAAGCCGAGCAATCTTCTCACAGAAACTAATTAGTAACGTTTTGAGGCAGTTAAATATTAATAGGCCTCCGAGTAGAATATCTCGACGAAATAAGATATTAACTTTTCATGAGATCTGTCCACTTCGTCCCGGTTGATCCAGAGGGCACACCGGGATTTCTTTGACGACTCCGTCTCTTTCTAACCAACGTAGATGGAGGCGCAGAGACGACAGCGAACGCATGAAAATTGAATACGTTTGTCATAGGGAGTTTCTTTGTAAGTAAAATTGAATATTCAGAGAGAACGAAATCTCAGTTGTCCGGCCTTGATGGACTTCGAGTGTCCGTTTCCCGGTTACATATTTTCATAGAGAGTGAATAATAGGAGAATTTAACGTTGTCGTACTATGAATTTTGGTCATATATTTCAGTTAAAATATGTTTATAATCAAATTAGAACAAATTAGGAACACAATCGAGAAGTACCAAAATCAAATCTGACAGTAATTAATGGTCAGTTATAGAGTGTGCAACCAGAATTGTTACATTAAGTTATCCAGAGTACTTACTCTTCGTGCTTTGTGATACTTAATTTACTGTTCTAGTGCAGGGGAACTGATTTTTTTTTGAACATGTCAGGTCATAGTAACGGAATCGTTGTATTATTATCGATTTAAATTTTTTTGAACATCCGGGAGCCCGTGAAAATGAAATTAAAAGATCTAATTACGTTCATTCATTCATACATACAAACATAAGCATAATTTCTTTATTCATATACCACCAGCAACTATCAAAGCAGAAAGAACGTAAAAAAACGAAAAGCTTAAGCACAGAATATATATTATATACCAATACTGTACAGATAGCAATAGCAATTCGCTCTCTATCATACATAACTGAGCCCTCCCAGTGGGTGCTCGTGGTAGAAAATTAAATTTCTCCATCACCGTAGCACCGGGGCGGCGCGGGCGGCGTGGGCGCTGGCGGTGACGGGGATCATTTTTTCTTCTCTCCGTGACCCTTTCGGGCCCGACCGAACGTCCAAGCGACCTCGATCAACTGGACATTATTAAGTACCGATTGATTAAAACTGTTCACGTAATTCAGTTACCCACCTCGACTATCGAAACTCTTGCGCAGTCAGAAACTTATTTTCGCCCACGACAATAGCATGGCCAGTTACTTTACTGGTGTTATGGCTTCGTCGTGTTGGTGTATACTCAAATATTAACATTGCCGATAAATATTAATAAAATACAATACAATACACTTTATTGCACACCAAAAGATATACACATTTGGAAAGAACAGAAAACACGGTGTAAACAACAGGTGAAAATAGTACCTACTTAAAACATGTATGTATATCAGTTTGGTAATTATATTTAATATTAGCAAACTGCCCTCGGTTCGCTTCGGGAAAATTACGGCTTACGCTAAGAAATAGTACCCGCTTTATTTTAAATTAATTTATAACTTTTTATTTATGAACGGATTGCAATGAAACAAACTTTAAGTATTAAGTGACACTTACTGCAATACATTAGTGAAAAACAGAACGAAATCGGTTAAGCCGTTTCTGATTTAGCGCGAACAAACGCACAGACAAACAGACGAAAATTGTAACAACTATTGTTTAATGTTCTATTGCGTTAAAAAGCACCTAATAATGTTTTTTCTCATACATCGTTCGTGTACAGAAAGCGTAAGTAAAATTCTGTCTGATACAGAATTTTATTTTATGTATAGATTTGGAAATCTATACGAATATTGTAAAAAGAGTCGAATATGGTGAGTTTATGAATATGCGGAAAGTAATCTCCGGAATCAGGACACATATCTAAAAAAATATTTTACCATTTTAAAGGTACATTATTCCGGGTGGACTTAGGCAAAATAATATTTACTTAACCCGGTCGAGTTCGGAACTGGCCGCTAGTTGAATATAACTACATATACATATAAACGAAATAAAGCGATATAATTTTCAAAACTTACTCACCTACTTAAATAACGGCAAACAATAATTCGGTTCTACGTCCGGCCTTTGATCGTTGATTCACCCTCGAGATCTTATCAGCCATTTACAGGTTCCTAGGTTCGACTCCCGGCCGAGGCAAACACTAGTGTGATAGATGCATGCGAGTTCTGCTGTTTCTACATTACCGTAACTTTAATTCGGGCTCGATACCTGGAGCGGACTCTAGTATACTGCTCCGGGAACGATCAATTGTGGGATTAGAAGTAAACCAAAGTCTGAAGGCCACTGATGAATTAATAACATGATTTGCTAACAAAACGGATACAATTACTGTCTATTGTGCCCTCTGAAGTGCAAAAGCGTCGACGTAACGTCGTAACTAGCGGGTACTCACGCCTGTCCCGGTTGATTACGACTCCGCGGCGGCCCGGCCCGTCGCGCGTCGTCCTGCAAGCGCTACATTTCTCAATACGCTCATGAGATATTCATTCAAACCATTCGCCAGCTCCGCAGCACCCCGCTGTGTGGTTGACGTACATTGCAGCCGGCCGGCGCGGGTCGCTGGACCGTTCTCAAATAAATTAAATCGGCTCGGTCAGGGTGGACGAGCGCCGTTAGGGTTGTGCATCTGTTATATATTTATATATTTTTTTGCAAGATTTTAGTTATCTCGGCCTTTATATTATATTATAATATATATTATTATATATTTTATATTATTATATTTTTATAGTTCAGAATGTTCCTGGTTGCGGGCTCGACGTCCTGATGCAGAAGTAGTTTAATAAAAACGATTTTTATGTATTGAAGTCGTAACAAATACAAATAAGGAAACAAATTGAGAAAAACGACCAGAAAGTTTTGTTTTATTTATTTTTAATGCGTAGATAAATATTTCAATATATTTTTTTTATTCATCTTATCAACCCTTATTTGTGATGTTTCAATTCAAATCTTGCTACAATGATTATATTATTTGACATAATATGTTATTATTAATATTGTATGTATTTATTCATTTTGATAATTCAACAGTAATCCATCCATCCCTTAACCTATTTTCGTATAAAATAATAATAGAAATAAGTGTGAGGCCAAAAAATGGATTACACGTCTAAACATTTGAATTTATTTAAGAATTGTGTTTGTCTAACAAATGAAATTGTGTTTTGTATGTGTGTGTATGTGTGCGTATATATTGATATTGATCGTGGTGTTGTTGATCAATTTATTTATCGTTTACCATATTTAATGTTATTGTTTCCTAAAAACCCGGAAAATTCCATTTAATTTTCTAAAGTGTATAATTTTCGTTTATAATTTTGAATGTACTTCTCCTGAGTTCTTTTGGTTCCTCGCAAGAAGTGCACGTCTCCATGATTTCACACCTCTAAATATAAGGTTGGTTTGTGAACCATACTTTTTTAAGATTCCATATTTAAAATATCCAGATTTCACAGGCAGCTTTTTAGGCCGTATGTTGGCATATAATCAGCCAAATTGTTCTTTTAGACACACAGATGGAAAAGATTTAAGGGTTGTTGTTAAATAAATAACTACACAAATACCGCTGCCGACGGACACACACAACGAAAGGGTTGTGAGTGACATTTACATACACAGTGACAGTTATAAATTAACTTCTCCAATAACTTTCCACTTTTGCATCTAAAACGAATAAATAACATTTCACAACAATATTTTCCAAGGATATAAAACTACATTACTGTACCTATTTATTTAGATTTTATTCAATTTATAAAGTTACATGAATATTTCAAAATACAAAATTAAGATCACGAGACAGTGACAACCCTAGCTATCCTAAAGTCGTGCTCGAAATGACGTGGAATTGAAATCTAAATCGTTTTCTTTGAGGGTCGATTATGTCAATTTTTATCAAAAATCCTGCAGGAGTTTACAAATACCCACTCTGACGTGTGCGAGTCAGGGCTTAGGGAACTACTTATTCTCAGACTACAACAGTGTAAGCTAATAATAAGTTACATATATTATATTAAAGATAACGTATTAAAGATATAACTTTTGCTACTTGGTAGAAAATTTGTACTCTGACTTCACCTCGGCAAGACTAATGAATACCTCTGCGAAGCACACATTGAATGAATGTGCTTCAAGCAAACATGTATCTGATATAAATGTTTGCATCTCAGTACTCAAGTTATACAATAGCAAACTGTTCTCGTTTCGCTTCAGAAAAAGTCTTACGCTTAGAAATATCATCTGCATTATTTGA
The DNA here is from genome assembly GCA_003671415.1 of Megathymus violae. Lineage (NCBI taxonomy): Eukaryota > Metazoa > Arthropoda > Insecta > Lepidoptera > Hesperiidae > Megathymus > Megathymus violae. Next base: position 4,087,919 of record PDGT01000025.1, read on the forward strand.
GGACTGTGTTTCTCTCGTTCTGTGAATTAGAAATATGTATTAATTCCTAACTTATTTTTTTTATAGATGGATTAAAAAAAAAACTAACTGTTAATATTAAGTGACGCTTACTGCAATATATGAGCGAAAATTATAACGGAATTGGTTAAGACTTTTCTGAGATTAACGCGCACAAACGCAAAAACAAACGGACGCTAGTTCTAACAACTATTGTTATGGGTTCTATTGCATTAATAAAGGCCTCTTGTAGTTCTCATATATCCTTCATGTATAGAAAGCGATCAGTTAAAATTTTATTATATGTATAGATTGGTGGTGAAACTGAAATATATAATATTATATCTAATATTATCAAATTAAATTTTAAACATTATTATGTTGTGTAATATCATATGTTGACCACAATACGTGATCCTTCCAATACTGGTTTCATTGTATGGAGTGCCAGTACCCCAGAACCTCGTAAGCCAACTGCAGATTGGCATACTTCACACAACATTGAGAACTGAGGTATACAGGGTTTTTCCACATAACTTCGAAAATTTTAGGTAATTATAGGATTTGATCACGAGCACCCTGGAAGGGGCATTCAGCTCACTAAGTTATCGTTGCTTTTTTATGTCAATAGCCGACAAACGAGCAGACGAGCCGCCTGAGGGTATATGGTCACTGTCGCCCATGGACATCATTAACATCTAATGCGTCGTCGGCTAACACAAGCAGGAGGATGGTAGCTAGACAGGCAGGCTTCACGGAAAGATAACAATACCAGTAATAATATTAATGACCTAATAATAATATCGATGATATAATTTGACGACCCCGTAGCCCAGTTGGTAGTGACCCTGCCTGCCGAGCGTGGGGTCCCGGGTTCGATTCCCGGCCGGCGCAGATATTTATGTGACAGGTAAATGTTTGTTCTCGGGTCATGGGTGTTTGTGATGTGATAATTTTGTATGTCCATGCCACCCGCAACACAGGGAATCCTAGTGCGGGGGTGTGAGTGTGTAAACGTTTTAAAAAAAAAAATCCTTACGAGAAACCCTACCATCAAGCAGACTGGGTTCTATCGTCTTATACGACACCTTGTTCTACTAGCTTAAGATTAGGGACAGTATTCTAGGCCCCGTTTGGCACAAAACTTCTTATTATCCCATGTTTATGACCTAACAAGAAAAACTGATAGTTGTCAAATCAAGTGCTGGTTTTTAATAAAATCACAGTGGCCAGTTTAATTGTGTGTAATATAAGATATACCACAATAATTAACTTAACGCGTAGAACTCATAACAATTAACGTTAACGGCTTCACAGATGCGCGTGGTGCTCGTAAAAACACGTAATCCGCAAACGATCTGGCGACAAACGCACGCGCACTTCATACACAGGTACATACTTCGATTTAAAAACGCGACGTAAGAATACAAAAATAATAAATATAGTCCAAGCTAGAGGGTTTAGTAAATCACTTAAAGAGTTCTTGATAACCGTCAGTTTCTCATCGAGGACATAGGAAGTATCAGGATGCGGAATAGCATTGAAGATTCCGCAGGAACACAGTCTATACTTTTTAGTATCTTGTTACTAGATAATATTTTTTAGATAGTTTTAACAGATTTTAGAGTGTGAATTTGTATTTTAATTTAATTACATAGTATACTATATTAATAGATAAATTATACCTTCCGCCGTTATATTTATAATGTGTACTATGACAATTTCTTTTTATTTACTACAAATTTTAATGCAGTTATTTTATCCGATGCCAGCATTTACGTTTGCAGTTTCAAGTCCACCCATCCATCCACCGAGAGCCTTACAATCATCGCCTTTCGGATCCACTATTTATTGTCTATAGGTAGTTTAACGGAATGTATGAGCACGATTACGAATTATGCTCTTACAATTAAAAACTGGCCAGTATGGCTAGTACATTCACGGCAAGAGGAGTAGTTCATCGTCAACACCCTTACCATAGGTAACTATGTACCTACGATCCACGATGATGTGAGAAAACCGACATTCATATCCTTTAGCTACATCCATATCAGTAATAAACAGTTCCCCATACAAACAAATCTGAAGCAATAGCTTTTAACTCGTGCACAGGGTACCCTCGTTACTGTAACATCTTAAGCTAATAAATATTACTGAGGAAAATATTCATTATACCTCCGACTCAGTACACCGCCTCGTGCATGTTCCAAACGAATCCTGTTCCTAATTTCGTCGGAGCTAGAGAACCTTTAAAGGCGCCGTAGATAATTAAGTGTTACCTCCATATTAGCCGCCATCGCGCCATCGCGGTTGATGATCACGCGCCCGGCGAAATGTTAATTGTTCACGGTGTATGTGCGCCGGTTGCACAGATAGATGGGACTCACGGCCGAGGAGATGTGTCTCTAACAACTGTACTTCAGATGTTGACGCGAAACATCTTCAAAATCACGTGAAAACCTGCTGGTGTCAGAATCGTTCTCCAAATGTTAATGTTAGAGACAATATGTTAGTTTGCCAGCGTAAGAGCGAGCCATATATATCTACTCGTATAGGTGACGCCTATTCTTGGAAAGAAGAAATTGTGGGTCACACATGGGAACCTCAACGTCCGGTATTCATGCTGTTTCGTGAGTGACGCCGCAAAGCTATCATAGTAGAAACAGTGAGCGAGGCTGGTTCCGATTATATATTAACCAGGTATGTCAGGGAGCTCCGTAACCATAACGGAACTATCGGATATCCAAAATAAAAATATATCCGAAACCGTAACCGAATCCGATAAAAAAGATTCCAATAATTTCGGAGAGGCGCTGAATCTAAACTAAACACGCTATGACAGGTTTTCGATGTTTGAGCTGATATACTTATTATTTTAGGTTTTTTTCTGTGATCATAACACTAAATAATACCTAGAAAGAAAGTGAAACTGTTACTTTGTAAACACATTATATATGTATAAATTTAAAGGTTTTAATTAATTTAATAGCCGTAACCGAAATTATCCGAAACAATCGCATAATCCGAAATAGTTTCATAACCGTAACCGGAACCGGTACATTATTATTCATATATTCGTATCCATATCCAGAGATCCGAAATCTCATATCCATAACATGAGAGAGAGTGAGAGATTTGAGAATTAACTCTGGCTAGGTTTGGGTCAGTGATAAAACAGTCTTACCTCTAACGGGTACCCTCGATTCTTGTGTTTTTACTGATATTTCGACCCAACTACATGGACTATGGCAACGGCAGGACTTAGTTTAAAATCATAGTTGATTAAACAACTACACGAAAACTTACCCTCTGAATTCCCGTTGTAATGAACCGGTCACAATAGTTCAACAATCAAACTGCACCCGGATTAGTAATTATAAATCAACAGTATCTGATATCGAATGAATACAGTCGACATATAACGATGCATTCGATCTGTCCGTGTGTACATTGCACGCCGGTCGTAAAACTTTCAGTTTAAGCGGAAAGCGGCTATCTGATACCGCTGCGCTGTGAGCGTTTCGCTGGTGTCGCCACTGTCGCCCATGTCGGCAGTCGGCACACACCTAGGGCCAAAGCCTTCTAACAACGATGCCGCGCCATTTGCATACTAAACTCAAAACATTAAAATTAAACACGCCAAGTATCGTTTAAGATTGTAATTTTATCCGCTATACAACGGTTTCACCTGCCGCGCGAATGTGACGTTCGACTACTTTGTAAGCCCGTCCTGTGTAAAGTCCGACGGCGTGACGTATTAATCATAATAATACAAGATTATTATTTTATTACCAGACAAGGTGTTCGCTCCAATTGACTTATTTCAATGTTCGTATTATTTATATAAACGATAATCTGGCTATTGTACACTCGTGGACCATGACGCGCTGCAAAATGATTTATTTCCTAGTGTGTTTACAGTTCAGTATGTATGCGTTCTCGTATCTTTGATAGTCTGGTGTGATAATGCCGGAGAAAATTATGAGTGCAAAAAAAAAAATTACATTTGTGACGTTTAATTTACAGATAACAAGATCTAGATTCAGGACCTGTAATATTTCGACTCTCATCGATGGTTTAAACCTGTTAATATTTATGAAAAATAACGATGTACAACTTCCAAAAAATTAACCAAGCAAATTAATAAAATATCTCGGTGGCAGTTCGATCGCACAGGAGTCCTCTACATTCAAACAGCGTTGCACTGTTTGTCTTGGACCTCAACAGGAGCACTAAAAACACACCTAATCTCCTATCCTTTTTAAAACGATTGTCAAATTAATTGACGACTCTGTATCCCAGTTGATGGTGACGCTGGCTGCCGAGTAAACAGTACCAATTCGAGTTCTAGTCGGGGCAGACATTGACTTGGCAAATAAATATTTGTTCTCAGGTCATTGGTATTTGTGAAGTCATATCAATGTGAGAATAGTGTGCGGGGGTGTGAGTGTCTCAAAGTTTTAACTCTCCACTGCTCGTCCTGATCAACAACAGATCAGTTTAAATTCGGTAGCGTGATACTTACCTTTAACCACTACCGTTATTCGGTCGTAGTTCTATTGCTATAAAGGATATCCAGAGACCTGCCACGAGACCACAATGATCATTTGTCGGGTGTTACGTAAAATAATCAATTCCATTTTATTATTGAGTACTCAATATCTGTGATATTGATAATCCCAACTATGGAGACAAATCTCCTCACTGGTAACTATCACTGGCTTCGTATTTCATTAAATTTACCCTGTACTTATCAATATTTACGTCCACCTAACAGCCACCGTTACGCGGCGACGGTCAATTAGGATTCGTTGAGGCGCGCTAGTGTCGCATAATTGGCGTCTGAGATGCCTCTCGATTATACCATATCGATGATCGGGCATGCAATCGACTAACAACAAAGTTGTCTTAGCTTATTATTGAATTATAATATCGAGTTAGTAACACGTAAGCAACTGCCACGCCGGATGTAGTTACTATAAAAAAATGTGTAGAAAAGTGTTTAAAAGGGAAGGAATGCTTCAGTTGTTAAAGATTAGGTGTTATTAAACCTAAAACTTTCAAACTGCAAGTATGCTTCAATTTATCGAAATGATTTTTGTATTATGAATAAGTTGCCACTTGTATTAGTCAAGCACAGTGTTGTCAAGTTTCCGCGCGCATATCTTATCAATTGCCCTTATCAATGTGAAAGAAAACTAGAGCCTAGCAGTGGGATTGACTTGGATTGTGACTCTACTATAGTATCCTGTTAACCCATTGACTGCCAGCTACGAGATATCTCGTAGTTTTTTTTTTAATTGTACTGTAAATGCTATTACAATATTATATCAGTAACTTAATATAATTATATTTTGTAAAGTTTCATGTGTTCTTCAAAATAAAACCTTGCCACCCAGGGCAAGACGCTCTAAATATGTCTGGCAGTCAATGGGTTAAACTTGCTAAGCCCCACACCAAATTGATTATTCGTAGGATTTAATTATTATTGTCTTCAATATTAACAAATATATATCTTCTAGCGGAATAAATACGTTTCCTTTTTTTCTTTTAATTTAAACTCTAAATAATTAGAATGTCAGTCTTCATCATTAATCCAATCTTCATGCTATTTACTAGCTAAGTCCAATGAAAAAATTTGTGATAAAACAATGTATAAGGTAGTTTATATACAGCAGAAGTAGATAATAAATAACACAAAACACCCGCACGGAAATTCAATTTATAATCCTACACTCACAACTAATTGTTATTAAATTATGTTCGTATTACAAATTAAATATCACTTGCTTCGGTGAAGGGGGATATCGTAAGGAAACATTCTCCATAACATTGAAGTCTGCCAACCCGTAGTCGGCCAGCGTGGCGGACTATAGCCTCAATCCCCTCATCGCGACCTCTCACGATCCGAGCTCAGCATTGGGAAAATATAACTTGTCTTGCAATAATTATTATCAAATATTTACTGCTCGGTGTATGTTCCAGAATGTAATTAGGTATGAGTAAACCACAGCGGTCAATACAGCGAACAGTAATTTTCATGTAAGGAGTTAACATAAATAAATACCTATTCACGCTCGCAACATCCATCTATAAATGCATGGGACTAACCGTGGGAAGATGAGATGGGTCCCAAGACGAAGATATATTACACCGTTGCTAACCTCAACCACAAGTTAGTAATCATCTCTTCTAATAAACAGCATCTTGTAAAACATTAATTACAGAACACAATTGACTAGAAACAAAAAGTTAGAAACCAGTTCGCGACGACAACGCCGTCTGGTGGTGCGGTGTTACTTTCACCTATCTGCATATAATGTCGTGCAAAAACGGTAATCATGAGTTCTATTACGAGCGATGTACTAAACAACTTCCCGTGTCGGTTATTATATGTTAATGTATCATCAATTCAACCTATATTGCCCCACTTCTGAACTCTCACAATGAGAGGGTCAAGGCCAAAAAACGCCACGCTAGCTAAATGCGGATTGGTTTAACTTACATACTTTGATAACGTTGTGGAAGCCTCCTAGGTACGCAGATTTCCTCAGGAAGTTTTCCTTCGCAGTAGCAAGTGATAAATTATTTATAATAAGAACATGGAGAAATTAGAAGTGCGTGCAGGCTTCGAACTCTAGTCTCCGGTGCGTGAGACCTACGTTCCAACCATTAAGCTGTGACTTTGATAATGTACAGATCAGCAAAATAAATGACGAGTAGCTTGAACTTTGACGTTATTGCCAGGAAAGTGCGGTTCTCAGACGTCTCAAAGTATTAAAAGAATATATACATATATGACGGAACGGTCATGGCCGTCTCCTCGTCAGGATTCATACTTGCTCTTCCTTTGTGGGCGTATGGTGGTAAATGTTGGTTTCAATAAAAGCAATGTGTTCACTTACAACAACAAAGTATAATAGCCAATTTAAAACAATCACAGTGACTAATTATTATACACACACCACTTGGAACGCGATGGTTTCTACCCGTACAGATGAGCTCACTTTTCATTCTCTCTAGAAAATTCTAGAATAAATATTTTCACTCCTTTCGCTGTCAGTCTTACGTCGTAGACTCCATCGAACGCCACTAGATGACGCTTGCGTTCCGATTATGTGAATATCGATGGCCAGTATCCGATATATACATATATTTTTAATTCATAATAAGTAATACCGTTGTCCTTGGACGTAAGCAAACCTCGAAGGATATTTTTAAAAGAAGTCTTATCGATTTAGTTTTCTAAAAAGGCTTTAGGGAAATGCGTATTTTATATGATAAACATCTTTTATGCTTCATATCGCTCTGAAGGAGAATTGAACAAAAATATTTTTTTTACATTTTTTATGTAATCAATATAAGATTTTCACCTTTCGATTATCGTAGATGGGGAAACCAGACCACAAGTCAATCGACAGTTTTCGATCTCAATTGAATTAGATTTCATTAATATTTATAACTAAGAAATGTTTGCGTGACACTACTAAACTATAATGCGATTATATTCATCATTACTGTAATAAAAGTCATATTACTGATGATTCACTAAATAATAAAGCAGTCTTTGTCTTACGGAGGTTTCTTTGTATCAAGTTTATCTAACTGGTAACTATAGGTGTCGTATTTTATTACACTAGGTCGGGATATCACTAATAAAGGGAATCCCCGCTTCGATACCGGCGATGCGACGGTCATGCATTTGTTAATCGCTCCCGATTAATGGTGGGTCCGTGGGTGGAAGTTGTAACTTACCAACTTGCGGCATGGACATGCACAGAAAAAAAAAGTGGCATAAGAAAAAATGGAAACGGAAATCGGCTTGTAACACTAAGCTAAGCTTAATAAGTAAGCTACAGTGTTTTGCCTGACTAATGCATTAAAAGACCTGTTACATCTGATACGCTTCCAGGATGCAAGCCATAGAGCGTTTGAAAAATCTTATGCGTAATAAAGTTTCATCACTTGTTTTAAATCGAAAAGAAGTAAGTCAGGTTGCAGTATTCATTAAAGGTAAGTTGTCTTGCTTGCTTATTTAATACATCCATATAAATATATTCAGATAATCTCTATAAATGCCTAGGAATTGCCGCAATCAGGCCTTTATTTGAACCCTTAAATCTAATCATGCGTGTGCAATAAAAAAAACGTATTCACCATCGAGACAGGATGGAGTATAAAAATACGCGAACTGCGAGCGCATCCGAAGATATCATAATTAAGTCTCATGCGGCGTGTTCAAATTAAATTATATCCAAATTAAACGTTACGACGGCTATAAATCGGCGCGCGGTGCGCAGGCGCCGCTGTTACGCGCGCGCGATGTATCGAGTGCGCTTTATCCGATACCGGCATCGTCTGCGGGACGGCTCGAGTCACGAGAGAATTCCTCATCACGCCTTGCACATGCAGAGCAGCTTTGGAGGACACATTTCGTTAATTTCTGTAAAGGGAAGATTTTTCTAAGGACGTTGCTCATCACGATCTCGTACCGAGCACTGCAAAGCGCAGCGGTACCTGGAAATGCTGATCGCTATCCATTGCAAACGATGTTAGAGAAAATAGTTGCTGCATGAGAGTTACATTTGTGTACATTTGTAATAACAGTGCTCTGGGTTTAACAAAGATAAAGGATACACCCAATCGGGCAATACCACGAACAAGTTGACATATTTTCAACATTGAAATAATTAGGATACTTATAAATAAATATTATGTAAATTATAATATTTCAGTTAAATATCGACATATGCAAACCGCACTATCCAATAAAGAGATTTACACTGAAAATTAATGTCCGGCGTGTTACCTGCCCTCTTCTTCCATCTTAAGTAGACGTACCTAAGACTATCAGTAGTTCCTACTCATGTTAAAGAATCATTTTTTAAAGCCCCTTCGCGCTGTCTGAGCGCATGAAAATTTGTTGAATAGGTTTTGAGGTTATCGCGTTGAGACGAAGTTTTTGATATGTCTTCTACCCTCATGTTACATTTTTCGTATAGAAAGACTATTTCACAAAGACAAAAGTTTGTCTGAGCTTCATCTGCCTAGCTGAACTTAAACCACAGTCCATGAATATACAACTTAATCCGCGGCAATGCCTCCGTTTAGCCATGTTGTTTGTTTTCGTTGAAATCAATAACGCGAATGAACGGACAGACACCGCCGCCGTATCAACGCCGGCTCGCTACACAAGTGACTGTGCAAGCGAGACGGGACTACTTTTTGCAGCTTTTATTTGTTTTATTAGCACTGTAATAGGTAACGGGATTTTTGATGCGTTTTGCCCGTGTAGGTCATTAATACCATCGACAAACAGACAGACATTGCCGTAGCGAGTTGTTACCCACACAGCCTCATGCACATAAACTACCTGAAAAATAAGTCGAAAATAGGAACAACGTAAATTTTTATTAACAGGAGTCTATGTAGATACGGATACACATATTAAATTTCAAAAATTAATGAAAAATGAGAAATTTTTCAAAAAACAAACGCAAGGAAAGAAAATTTAGTAATTAGGTGAACACCTAAATTCATTAAAAAAACCATAATAGCAATAGTGAAACGTGGTAACTAAGTACATTGAACATATAAAAAAATAATATTTTCGATGAGCTAAAATAATAAATTCTTAAGTTAGTATCGTTCCATTTTGATTTTTGTCAAGACGTTGTATAAATTAAAGTAATTGCATCGAATATCGAATCTGATAACATTATGATACAGTCACGGGAAGGGCAGGGTCGCCATGCATTGCGTGCAAAATTCGAGCTTAATTTGTCATCCTCGGTCTCAGATCGCCGGACAAAACAAAACAAGACAAACGGACAAGACAAAACGAAAATTGTATGGTAACGTGTGAAAAATTCATAATTAAGTCTTTCTGCGTGTTTATTGCTGTACCGCCCTTACGACACAGCAAGGAACTTAACGATTACAGTCGATTACATTGCTTGTTTGCAGCGACACTCAACGAAGCTGCGTTAAGGAACACAGCAATGGATATAATGGAGACCGCGGCCAGTGAATTTAAATAAAATGATGTTGCACTCGGCAAAGAGCAAGAAGATTGCAGGAAAGACAACACCCAATACGCGTATACCATCAGATAGCATTAAAACAAATTAGTGCCGAGAAATAAACAAATACGAGAGTCTTGTAGGCGTCTCTTGAATTATGTCTTATAATTAAAGCCTACCGTATCCATACCTGTTCCCTGTATTAAATAACTTGGAAGCGTTCGATAAAGTTTCTTTCGGACGCGGATAATTATTTACTGGTAAATTGGCACTACAATTATTGCGCTTTGTGAGATGAAGACGTTTCTTTGCGCCGGTCACTGACTCGACTGACAGTGGCGATTCGGCCGCTCGGAACGAGTCGACGTATCTGGTGGATAGGTCCCGGAAATATTTTAACAAATCAATCTGAGCTCCCGTTATGTGTCAAGATTCCAATTGGCATATCAATGTGTACTATATTGTTACATATACGGTAACCAAGAAATGGTTGTGAAAAATTACTAATAGTGAAATAACTAATACTAAAATCTGTGTCTAGCTAGCCTGAAGAACAAATATAGGCGTCACAGATCATGTAAAATAATGGTAATCTTGGAATCGTATATAAAAAAACCCGCTAAAAAGTCTCTATCACTCTAAGCAAAGTATGGTTTTACAATGTACCTACTTACAGTAAGTAATATACACCAAGAATTAGGTTGATTTAATAAAATCACTGCGTAGTATAATGTGTATTATTGATTAAGAGTTGACAATTGTGTCCTTGAAAGGGACATCGAAAACTCATCAAAATTTTATTCGATTTGCGTGGATGACTCAACTCGTCAGGTTAGGAAATGCCTGAATATTCACGGCCTTCCTTTCTTAGTACGTTGGCCGACCACCTCATGGTAAGTGGTCACCGTCACCCATACACGTCTGCAATACCAAAAGCACGACCAACGCGTTGCCGGTCAATGTGGATGTGGGGAATTTGATCATTGTTAGCTTGGCTATCGGACACCGCTGAATCTAAAAGAAAGATGATACCTGGTCAGGTAAGCCAAAAAAGACCTATTCAGAATCAGAAAAACACACACAAACCAACTTCATATTTTCAGTTATTTTCTACTCCCTACCGTCGACCAAGTTCAATTACTGGTATAATTTTTTAATAAATTAATCACATTTTTATTTTCTGATGCTATGGATCTCTTTGGCAACTGCACGTACAAACGTATTGCCAATTTACCTCTAGAGATCTAGATTGGAGTGCAACGCTACCTACTGCAATATTAATCGTATTTTGATATCACATTTCATTCCTGTTGAATTATCAATATCTTGATTAATTGCTCCTGTAATACCGACCGGCGCAGATCGCATGTAGATTGCGAGCCACTTGCAAAGATATTCATTTCGAAATGCAATTATTTTCCGTCATTTAATTATGAAGGTCTATTGGTTGCGGGTTTCGTTTGAGCAGACGGCACACGGCACACGCCATGAAAATGTATTATTTGAATGGCGAAATCGTTCACTATTATCGGTCAGAGTGAATTTAAGTATATGATGTTTCAAGTTTAGAAAGACCTATAAATTAAAAAAAAAAATTAACGCATTAAGTCCGTTTCGGGGTGACAGAAATATTTGTTCAATGTGTAGTATGTATTTGGGATAAAAGTTTCAAAATATCCATAAAAAATATATTTATTAAAAATGTAAAAGATAATTATTACTATATTATTTTTCTTTTTATATGGTTTTTCGGGAAGAAACCACTTGTAAGAGACAAAAATCTATCTGCTGCACTCTCTATAACGGCATCGTGCAGCTCGGATTGGAATCCTACACCTTAACACCTTTACTTGCTCAAAACTAAATATCGTAAGAATATATACTATTATAGAAGATAAAAAAATACTATTTATATTTACTCAATCGATTATTAAAGTTTCAACAATCAAAAAAATTAATAAAATGATTGTAGACATACTAAATACCTGTGTAGGAATTGTGCGGCTGGTTTTAGTTCCACTTCGACCACAAATATTAAGTTTAAACCGATCTAAGCCAATTTATTGCAAACGACATGGAATTAAATTATTTATGAAGTTATGGTGTAAGCATTGTAGATAAATATCTAAAGAATAAACATAAATACCATTGACCTAACACCTCGTAAAAGGTTCCATCCATCCTTAAACTAAGCCAACCTCACCTGTTTGTGGTGTAATCTGCTAAACAGTGAAGGAGACTATGATTCCAGGTCCCTCCCATCGGATTCTGTACCGTCAGATTCATCTTGATCGTACTCGAGTGATAGGATTTCTATCCACCTGTGCTATCACCCTTTTTGTAGCACCGACGTCGGTAATGCTTGTGGTGGTGCGGAGTGGCATAGGCGACGGTGACCACCAACCGTGAGGGAGCCTGTTTGTTCGTCTCGATTAACATCAGAAATCTTGAACGAATTAGATAATCTGTATATACATTTATTGTATAAATCGTGTATTGTATAAATCATTTTAGTTTAGTATCTGTCTCAAATAAAAGGAGACATTTCGAATGAATGATGGATATTCTACGAAATAACCCGCTAGGTACACCCGAATACACAATTTTTTATTTACAAATTAAAGTGATTGAAATTTAAGCGGTTGCAATGCGGTGGAAATAAATTAAGTAACTACGTCGGATGGCGTTTATTGTCATGCATGTTTATTGGCGGCTTTGACCACATCGAAAATTACACAGAGAAGATGTGAGATTGTAGACACATTTGATTTCAGATTGATAATGACTATGTTTCGCTAGTTAAATTCAGCAATCACTCCTCGCTGTTCGAACACGTTCCTTAAGGTCGATTTTGTGGTTGAAATCACCTCTTAGGATTTATCTAAATACCTGGACTAGGTACCTACTTGTAGCGAGCAAATCTATAATCGCGCATGTTCCCGATGTACCGATAGTGATCTACGAAGATTCGTGTTCAAACGCCACCGCGGCACCAGCTCGCAGCCCGCGGTCTGTCCGTGCGTCCGTTGCACATTAATTAATTATCCTACTTCTTATTATCTGCAGAGGTTCGCATCCCACTTTTCTTAACACCGCTCATTGTTATCATTGGCCATCGCAAAAAGTTGTATCGCGCCGACAAAAGCTGATACACTAACATAGCTGAGCAGGAATCCGACGGAACCCTCGCTCATTAACGCTTCTCATGCGCAACTGTACCTTCCGTTCTTAAAACGTCTTACTTTACCGACAGTCGTCAGATAAAACTCAACTTAACCCGGCCTATGACTTAAGGACGCCTTTACTTCGTCACTTGGGATTCAGAAATATCATAACAAGAAAGTCATACAAGCTGCAACATTTAAACAAAATCAAAAGCGACCTTAATTGAAAGCCAATAAAAACTTCTTAAGAATGACAACAAGGTACACATGTATGACTTTCATACCACCGTTCTGAGATATTTTCCAATGCACAGCTGTCCTAACTGCTCCACTGTATCGTATTGAAATACAACCTTAATAAAAGGTGGTAAGGACGACATTTCCATGTAGGTTTGAGGGTAGATAGGCTCTTGGCAGTTCGAAAGTGTCCGTACGATGTGCGATTACTGTTTTTGCGTCGACCGCGTAATTAGGGGCTATCGGCGGCGCGTATGAAGACATAAATAAAAGGGGCACTGAATTAGCGGCCTCTCGCGGGTTCACTTGAAATTTCGATCGATCTCGGCCACAGATATTCTCTTATCGACTGCAAACGGCGGAGAACAGCGACGCGACGAGATCAAGATGCTGGACTGAATATACTTTAGATGCGTAATTGAGTGGTCCGAAAATAGCAATAGTTTCTTTGTTGTTGCAAGAATGTCGTGACCGTGTTCACGTGTCTTTCTTTGTCGTGCAAGCCACTCCTGGCACAAGGGATCCTGCAGTGTGGGTGTGGATTTTTAGCGTTATCTATAGATTAGCTAACCCATTGGCGATAATTCGGTGCATCTACCTAAACAATGAATACAAACTGTAATTAAGACAATCAAAACATTTGTTTGAAGTAAAGTGGGCTATGGCTAATTTTAATTTCAAATTCCCTTTTAAACGATTGCCTGCGGAGTAAATCACCATAAAATCTTATGATGTTGAGCGTCGCTATCGCACCGGGCACGATTGCAGGCGATAAGCTATAAGCGATTTCAATGGATTCGCTAGAAACTATAATGAAACAGAAAAGTGAAACACAGAAACATAATTATGACATTACAAGGAACGATCGCGCGATCTTTCAACTACCTTAAAAGGTTAATGTTGGAAAGTACTGTAGGTGTACAGATTATAGAGTTGATTCTAGACGTCAATGTGCTCCAGTGGGCACTTGATACGAGACAGGCTGCAGTAGCAACTACCTATGTTACCTAACCGTTTAGTCTTATGTATGACATTGCACAATAGGATTCATTGGGCGGCAAGGAATTATATAGATATGACATCACCATATATATTCATTCAGTTTTTCAGATATCTCGAGTCATACATTTAAAAATAATATGTTTTACATACAGTTTAAAAATAACAAAAAATCGAATAATATCGGATAGAGGCACAGTCTAAATGAGACACGTTGTGATAGGTTCTCACCGACCGAGTCGATACACTTGCCGCGTCATTGTCATCTTTAGACGTTTTAAACATTTAATTTTTGAAGTTATTGTTTTCTTTTGTGAACTTTTCTTGTTATAATACCAAATAATACCAAGAAATATAGTTAAACTGTTACATTGTAAATAAATTATTTGTTATCTATCTTATATCCCTTACTCAAATTAATCGAAACAATCGGATAATCTGAACGAATGAATAAATGAATTAATTATTTTTTTTACTACTTCAGTTATTCTAATTGTTTTCCGACTTACTTTACTGGTTACACCAGTCCACAAATATTTATTACTTATATTCTTAAAAATTGTTTACATTATCAAATTTGCATTTTAATATACCAGTAAAATATAATTCATATATCCGTACACATATCCGAATCCGAAATGTCATATCCACAACATCGTGATTACAACCAACAGTTTTATTTGTTATAACTTATCGTTTTATTTAGTTTAAGACCCCTAGATAACGATATGTTTTAAGGCGTTGATGCCATCTCACATTTACTTACAATCATAATCATTTTGTTTCCATAACTCACTGATAACTTCACGTATTAGATTTTATCAGTTGCATATTTTTTCCACCTCGATAACAGTTTCAAACTAATCACAAACAACAGAAAATTTGTTCTTGACGCGCTTACATATATCTTGTCACAGAAAAAGCATTAACACAAGTAATGATTAAAAGAGTGTGACAAAAACTCTATTTTCACAATATTGCAGCTCTGTCCAATGAACCGAAGTTAATTTTATTGTTCCGTAGTCAAGGACAAAAGCCTTATCATCATATGCAAAAAAATCATATACTCTGATACAACATTCAAAGTCATTTGGGTGTATTGTAAACACACCTTTGCGCATTATTTTTTGCTTCTCCCAACGTTTAAAAAAGGTTTTTTAAGAGTAAGTAAAAGAATATCTGAAAGAAACTCCTCGGCACATCTTTTAAATCAACATTTAAAAATAACGAAATAAGTTTCACACCGCGCGGATTCGTTGCGATACTAGTATTTAGGGGCGTCCTTGTCATTAATGTAATGATCTGTGCCATGGTTCCTTTACCTACAAGCTGTCGCAACACGTCGCTTGCTAGTATATTATGTAGTATTTTTAAGTAGTAAATAAACGAATCAATAGCAGCCAGTGGAAGTTACTGAAAAATTAAATAAGAAATCTGCTAAATTTACAAATGCAGAGATATTACATACTAGCAAAGTGCTCGCTTCACTTCGGAAAACTATGCCTTATGCTATAAAATAGTCCTACATTATTTTTAAATAATTTATAACTTTTTCATTTATATTTATAAACCGATTGAAATTGAACAAACTTTAAGTATTAAGTGATAATTACTGCAATATATTAGTCAAAACCAGAACAAAATCGGTTAAGTAGTTTCTGAGGTTGGCGCGAACAAACGCATAGACAAACAAACAAAAATTCTAACAACTGTTGTTTTAGGTTCTATTGTTTTAATATAGGCTCCTAATAATATTGTTTCTCATATACATATTGTTCGTGTACAGAAAGCGATCAGTTAGAATATTAGATATGTAATATTAGGTTGGTATTTTCGGTATCGCGTTCATTGTTTCCCATACCTTTGTTTCTCATAATTATTTTGAAAAATATGAACTCATTTTGCTACTGATAATATGAATACCGTTGCACATTTCGATTAAGGAATCCTCCAGTGCATGGCTCGTTACACACTTGGCCGTCTTTTTTAATGTACTATACGAACGCATTAGAATGCATATGCAAAGCGCGCTTATTAACACCAACAGGGAGCATGCGGAGTGTTGCTCAAGTATCAATAATTACTTAGCAGGGGCGTTGCGTCAGCGCATGGTATCTGCATATGCGGTACGGTGAATGTGATTCCCGATATTTATTTATCTTTTATATAAAACAGCGTCGAAAATGTGTCGTCAGATACTTTACTAATCGATTCAACCACTGCTTTTGATATAATCCATTTCTTTAGTAGTAAGCCGCCCCCGTTTCGCTTCAGAAAAACTACCCTTTACGCTTATAAATTGCACCTGCATTATCTCAGGGCCGGGTTTTCTCGTTCTGTGAATTAGAAATATAGGTATTCGTTTGTAACTATTTTATTTATGGACAGATTGAAATGAAACGAATTTTAACAATGAAGTTATTCTTATAATAATTTGGTTACATCTTCATATCGTCTTCAAAAGGTTCAGCGTTCCTTTATGGGGCTTGGAGGTCGTTTTTACAATAAGATTCCTAAGTTGACACGCGAGTTGCCCATTGGAACTTTTAAGCGACGCATTAAAATACAACTTATAGGCAAGGGATATTATAGTATAGATGAATACGTTAATGACAAGGACGCCTGGAAATAATAGTGTCGGAACCAGTTCCGCACAGGTTTAAACTTTTATAATTATCATGTGTTTTTTAAAAGATGTGCTGAGGAGTTTCTTTCGCCGTTTCTTCTCCTCATTGTTAAAACACCTTTTCGAAACGGTGGTAGAAGCAAAAAATGATGTTCATAAGTGTATTTACAGAATATCTATATGATTAAATGTTTTTGAATTTGAATTTGATCTTATTGCTATACATTAATGAAAACCATAACGAAATCGATTAAGCCGTTTCTCAGATTACTGCGCACAATCACACTGACAAACAGACGCGAATTCTAACAACTATTGTTTTGGTTTCCATTGTGTTACAATATACAACTAACTGCTAGTAAAATTATTGAATGACAATAAATACTGGTTAACTTAAGACCTTACGCAACGTCCAAGGAAATTCTACGTACCTACTTTGTGTGTATCAAGTAATAAAGGGGACGAATGATAAGAAAAGGACGATAAATTGTCGGAGTAATCTTTTTTTATTACAGGAGGAAGCTTCAAAACCTCTTGGCCATCTATCGCTCAGGATTCCTAGCCACTAACGCCTAATGAACGGTTCATCCGCGGAGACTCCAGGATCTTATTTACACGCACTGGTTCTTTGCCTAGTGTAATTTTGTTTGCGAATAACTTGCGATTTCAGGTATATGTAAGGATATTATGAATATTTCCATACTATTCATCTCGTTAAAAAAATGCCTATAATCGTTTGGTGGCCACTTAATTTTGCGTATCATCGGTATTGTCATGCAAACGATGTATATGACGGATAGATTTTGAAACGTCGAAAGTAATTGTCATGAGCGAAAAACGTAGGGAGAAAATAGAGAGTTATTTTTAATTTTCAGTGCTATTACGGGAGTATACAATCGTCTCTAGTAGCTATCCTTTTCGTATTGATTATGTTTTCTCTGGGCACAAAGCATTAAATTACTTCCCTGGTGATCTATACATGTATTCTGCCAGCAACGTCGATTGATACCTTAGTTGTTCTTGAACTGCGATAAGGAGTCACCCCAACACCGAACAGACTGCATGTCCGTGTTCTTCCACAATTAATAAAAACAAACTCGATGCAAAAACGTTTAGGCCGCGTCATCGCTTTCGTTTGACGCAAATGGGGCCAAATGCTTGCCGATTAGTAAATAAAAACCTTTCTTCTGAGGGTTCCAGCCAATGCCTACTCTTGTATCGGCGATTTAGCATCGATAGATATGCAAATACCAGTCGGTGGCGTCACGCCCGGATTGCGACCGATGGATTTATTACGTCCACAATACAGTCACGCCAATTGCGCGCCCCCAGTCAGTTTATCTTGTTTTTGCGCCTCGCAACTGGACCCTTGTCCAAGGTCCGTTTGCTTTTGTATATCAGGTCGCGATTTTTTGTTGCGAAAGTGGAAGACTGCTGATGTAAGATGCGCGACAGAAGACGGGCTTGTAGTTTCAGACAAGCAATTGCAATATCACAACTGGTACCATGCACCATGGCGTTTATGTAGCTGTAACTGTAATTTAGGATTCGGATTTGCAAATAAGTAAATCTACTATTATAATACTATTATAATAACGATGCCCAATTTTGTGATCGGATTTTGTTATACAGGCATGTATAGAAGTATATACCATCAGCCATTGTGCTTGCGGATTGTTGCAAAGTAAATTAATACTAATTCAATAACAATGAATTTCCGCAAAGTGACGCCTGGTACTAACAACACTATTAACATAAAAAAAAGTTTGACGGTCAATTTCAATTAAAGGGATTACTTTATCAAGCTAGCTTAGCCTTATTTGTACGGAGCCTTCGCCATTACCTCGTTAATTACCGAGCATGCCTTGCTACAGAACACGGTGGCATGCGGAGAAAAGCAAATTGTTTATTGTTGACTGTTGGAATACATGCGAAAGGTGTTACAATAAGTTGTAAAGTTCACAACCTTTCACCATTTTCGGTTAAACAATCATACTAATATTATTTACCAGACTTGACGACACTTTTGTTTCGTAAGTAATGTAACTACCAACTCTTAGGAATGTTCTTGCTACAGAGAATATAACTACAGACGATGGTATTAGGGATAAAATGTGCAGATATTTTTATGTTGAAAATTATACAGATGATCCTTTTAATTTTCCTTCAGATACTTTCCACCGACCGGGAGCAATCAGGTGACACGTCACGCCGTGATCAATTTCAAAGATGTAATTAACCGACGTCGCCTTACAGTTGCCGGCAATTAGCTCACGGTAATTGGACGATGCATCGCCGTCGGGCGAAAGCCGCGAAGTGCGTCTGCGATGTTAGTTCGTGGCTGAGCTCATACTAAATATTTTTAAACTGTTTGATTTTTCTTAACATACATTCATATGTGTAATGTTTTTTACACTCCACTGACCTAGAAGTCATACAAGTACAAATAAACAAAATAATAATAAAACAAATAATAATAATAACAAAAGTTTGTGTCTCACATAAATATGTGCTGTGTTTGGGATTCGAATCCAATAACTTTCGTTCGCAACGGGGCCATCACTACGTGCTACGGAGTGGATATTATTGAATTAAGGATATTGTTGAATTACTGTGAAGATTACATGTAACGATGATCAACAACAGTCGACTTACCCTGATGTTACTCTGTCTAAGATGATTTTGGTTTGGTTTTGCGGCAGTATTGGTTTGCATATTGGTGTACAATATATATATATATATTTATATGGAGAAATGAGATAGATAGATAATCAAAACAACAGCAACTGTCCTGTAACTCGCTGAAGCATATCTGAGTTACAAAGGTAACTGTATCTGAAACAGGATCATTTATCTTCGAGCCTGGACTAAGCAGGCCTTTTCTCGATAAGGTACATGATTATATGAAATCATTACCTTGTGTGAATCCGATATAGTTACATACTTCGCACATAACTTAATTCGAATCCTGTAGTCGGATTGGTCAAATTATACGCGTATTATTTCATTACTACTTGTTTCGGTAAGGAAAACATTGTGAGCAAACCTGTATACCAAAGAGTTCTGTTTTTACATGTTTTCAAAGGTGTATGAATTCGATAAATTTGCATGTAGCCTTCGTACTGAACTATGACATTAGCCCCTAACACTAGCTCAATTATTATACATTGTAATGTTACTACTGTGTTGTACCAACTACTTACATACATGTTTTCTGCAAAAGTGATAATTTTAAGTGCTTGTTTTATTTAATTAAAAACGATAATCAGTATAAAAAGGCTATAAGACGACATTAAAAACAATTTTAATAGGCAGATGGGTTATAAAAAAGCCTCCAAACTGATGATTATGATGATCGAAGTCGATTGTACGCGACCTTATAGAACCACTCCACAGTAGCTTTAGATTGCGAGATAAGTAAAACCCAATATTTTTTTTCGCACCTCATCGCGTTGTTATTAAGAACTCATTATGGTTGCCTTGTATATTAATTTTATAATGTATGAAGGGCACAAATAATTTACATGACGGTGATAATGTTATGTATTCATGGCGCGTAGAGCGCGCATCATGTGAACTTACCAACTTTATTGCTTCTGATAAAGATTACGCTACACGGTGGGCTTTGCGCATCTCTATTGACACGTGATATTTATGTGTACATTGCAATCACAATGTACAGAGACTGAGACGGATGATCAATGATTCCTGTCTACTTGCCTTACGTTGCAGGAACGTGGATGAGAGAAAATATGAAAAATATGGAACGAGAACTCACGAGAAACGTCACACATCGAGAAAATCTCAGTCCTAAAACAATCCAGGTGTTATTTCTAAGCATAAGATGTAGTTTTTCTGAAGCGACGTCAGAGCAGTTTGTTAGTTATCTGACAAATATTTAATATTGACATGAAACTCCATGTTTGTCAAGAAATAATTCCTTTATAATAATAGAGATTTCACCTCAATATTGTGTAGTGTAGACAACAAGATAAATCCTCTATATTAACATGTTATCCATATGTTTGCGGTAGAAAAGGTTAGGTGTAATAGTAATACCCCAGTTTAAACAATACTCATAATTTTTTACTCACGAATACTTTTTGGAATCGCTTCGCTCCCGCAGTGTAACCGGATCAATCATAATTTGCACTCAGAACTTTTTCTGCTACTAAATGAACTCTGAACATGGTTTTTAATTACATAAGAACATAGCTTAATTCAATAGCTATAAAGTTTTTTAGCAGTTTTTAATAAACTGTCTTATCCGGTGATTTAATATCGATCATATCTTTAAAGGTACACGGCTCGACTCGTCAGCACTTATCCGAACCGGTGACCTTAACGAGTCATCGTTCAGCATGCAGCCAATATGGATAGCCTTATCCAGATGCCAAAGCCATGTCATTATGGGAATAGAAGTAAAAGTGATCAACAGCATTCAACATCCCGCGGTTAGCAAAAAGATTTTTCTTCTCAATTCTAAAAATTGTTTCGTCTTTAAAAACGCATCTATACGATAAAAACAAACGGATCTGTCTTATATCTAGGATCTGTATATTCTAAGTAGGCACGTAAATATTAATATGCCGTTATATTTAAATGTACCTTTTTACATTTACATGTTTTTTTATCAATACCTACTAAAAGAAAGCATCAAATAGTGGTCGATGTTACTTATGGGTAAAGCAAATATACGAGGAACTTCTTCTACCTGTATTTTAAATTAGGTCCCGTTACTGTTTTAATATTAGAATAGATTTTGTAATAATATTACAAATATAGACGTAGGTACAGGATTTTACAAATTTACTGTTTCAAAATTAGAATTCAAAACATAATTTATCTATTTTAACTTTCAATCGATGTGTTAAAGCGCAGCAATGAAAGAAAATTATAATATGTAGATGAATTTGCAAATGAAAAAGACAAGTAATTGTCATAATTATGTTGATTAAAAAGATATGCTGAGGAGTTTCGTTCGCCGATTTTAGCTTTTCGAAATGGATTTAGAAAGCAATAGTAGATGCAAAAATTACGTTTATAAGTATATTTACAAAATACCTAAGCGATTAAATGATTTTGAAGTTGAATTTAAAACTCATTGAAATTTTTAACTAAATTTAAATAGAACCATCCTGTCTTTGCTATCCTATGTTATGCTATAGAACTATTCTATGTTTTGCTGACAGTAAAAACTAAGCTCAGTCATACCGACACCCTTATCGAAAACAAAACAATTTGATACATCTGTCATTGCAGATATGGATCTGAATTATATCACCTCTTCTTCACGAAGCGCTATGACATGGGGTTCTTAAAAAAGCATAAAATGAGCACTCCTACAAGACTGGCGATGCATTGGCGTTGCAGAAGTTCACAGGCGACAGTGTCTACTTATCATCAGGTACCACGTCTATTTTGTTTTGGTCTTAAAAACTATAAAAAGAAGCTTATACCTTGTAGTATTTAGATACTTACATGTTTTTATATCTAGTATTTTGGTACTCACATAGTTTGTAACACTTATGATACTTCTTTGGTTAACTTCTTTTATAATTTCCTGTATCTTTTATCCATTTATTCTGTAATTTCTTTATATATTTTATTAGGGTTAATGTTTTGTTATTGTTGTCAAATATTTGACAAATGTCCTAAATTATTGTCATCATGATAACTTTTATTTTTAATTTGTATAATTTTTATCCATTTTGGTAATGTAATTTATTACGCTGAATAGAAATTTTAAATTCGTAAAATAGAACACGAAGACAATTATTCGAGAAAAGTTGACATATAAAAGGCGAGCTGTGACGAGACTGAACAGTCTCTCGCGTGTGGGTCGCAACTATTAAATCTCGACACTGACAGTCTGGCGTGTGGGTCACAACGCTGGAATCTTGAAGGAGTCTCATGCTGAAAGTCTCTATCGGAACAGTCTCACGGGTGGAGTCACAGTACTTCAATAACGAAACGAAAGTCTCGCGCTTGTAGCCGGAAATTTTCTGTTACTCTCCGACACCGGGATCTATAGATTTCGTGCGCCCTAACGCACGCCTGGTCAAGGCGCCCTTCGTGTCCTGAACACCGGATAATCTACACGTCTCGTGCGTATTAACGCACGCTCCAGTCGCCGAGGTCTCTTGCGCCCTAACGCAAGCTCCTTTCTGCAAAGCCTCTGCGCGCTACACGCCAGAGAAGCGACGGGCCTAGCTTCCTACATACAGGTGACCTTTTTACTTTCTTAATCTTGTAACTCCCGTATTATATTTATTGTAACCGCCAGGAATTCTTGAATACATTCTATCTTCTAAATTTCTCTAGATCTAATTCATGGAAGCCCTGGCCTGGCTCTTTATCTGTCTGACTCTGACTATATGCTTATGACTTCCTTTGTTTTCCTAAATTCAACTTCTTAATTACCAAGTTAATGATTTATGGAATTTAAGGGGCTTTGCCTATCCTTGTGTCCACGAGTCTCCTATTACAACCAGCCAATTTAATACCGACGCTATTTGTACCTGGTGGTTGTTTTAGTTTTTTACCTATTAGTTACTACCCTCCTATCAGCCGTGAAATATATTACCGAATGGGTACATTATTCGACAACAGTATTCAGTGGCCCGTTACCTCTTTGGCCATGATGAATACAACGGTGATGCATTCGGTATTACACATGTTTATTGGCAGCAGTAACCACTTAATATTTGGTGACCTGTCTCCTTTTTTCTGGACGTTAATAAAAATATACGTTTACAATTGCAAGTTATACTTAGGTCAAGTAAACAATGCTATCAACCGATGGCTATTCAATGTTTTATCGTATGTCTGAGCTGCAATGACAGTTGTTAGAGACCACGTAAGTGACCCACTTGAACTCATATCCCAGTCCAGCCACGTATCTACTGGTCAGCGTCTGCCATTGGCGCGAGACGGCACTCGGTATAATTACTAATTAAGCCTCATAACTCATCCATATAGCAATTTATACTCGCCCGCCGCAACTAGCTGCTTATTTAACTAATTGCAACTGATTTTCATAAAAATCGCTATATTGTAACAGTTTTACGATAAGTTGATTTGTATAGAGCTGTTCTTATCGGTCAAGGAATTATACAGAGAAGTACATTTACAATAGATGACTACATAATTTGACGGTTTAGGATCATTCAAGTTTCAGAAGGATATGGAGTCTCTGTGCGTTTCTAATGTCTGTGTAATGAATGTTCTGAGAATATTTCGGTTTCACACCTGTATAAATTTTCATTACATAAACCGGAATATTCATCGATATCATCAGGACACCGAGTGTTTGTCTGCAGTTCGATATTAACGAATCTTGTGACTGTGTGTGTTTTGTGTGTGACGTATAATGTGTGGCTAGCTACCACCCTTCTGCTTGAGTCAGCCGCCAAACGACTGGTCGTATTTCGGCTGGGGGCTTGTGAACCAGTATTCTTTCTTCTCGTTTCCTGGCCGACAGCACATCAGTGATAACTTTGGTTTAGCTAATATCCATGTGCGATGGTGACCACTTACGATCAGGTGACTCGTCTACTCGTTTGTCGGCTATTAACATAAAAAAATAATTACATACATAATAATCAGGTTTACAGTTACCAGAGGCAAAAAATCCAAGACCACGTGCACAATTACCATTAATATATTTTATTTAATTTGCGTTCACATGGCAGCTCTATGCACTTCACGTAGAGCAGCCAGTCGCATTGCACTGCCAGCCGTTACAACAGGTCGGGCCAGTTTTTGTCTCGTCTGCTCCAGGCACGAGTCATCGAATAGCGTATTGATACGCTACCGCTCTCGGTAACTTCTGTGGTTGGGACACGATTATTATGTACAGGAGTATTCCTGTATATGCACTAAACAAAGTGAACCCGTTCCCACCAATGTGTTTAAATAAAATTTCTTTATTTGATTATACTTACAACTATTCTACGTAGTTGTGGGAAGACCCTTCGCTTTTCCACGCTCCAACTCGATGTATTCGTTGTATGATGAAGTTAACTGAACTAACAGCTTATTGATTACTAAAACAATAATGAAGTCAACAGTTTTACAAAATTTGAAGATGGTATTCTATGGTTAAAGTTTTTATTGTAACTATTCAAAAAACACTCCTCTAACATCAAAGTTTCATACATCGATACCAATTTTCGAAGCTTTTTTCCAGTCGAGTTCAGATACTTTCTGCTTCACATCTTTTTCAGATTTCTATATCGCATGCTACTATCGCATCTGCCTTAGCAAAAATTGTATCCTTTTGTGCTGATTTTATATGTTAGGAGAGAAAAATAATGGATATCAGTGAAGAGATAATTTGAGATCGCCAAATCACGTCTGTAAGGAGGGTGCTAAAAGTTTAACCGCTGCCCTATCCAGGAAGTCCCTTGCTTTGAGCGCTGGCGTAATGTTTCTCAACATTGTTTACAAAACTGTCTGCGTAGCCTAGGCACAGTTCTAGCGTAAATAATAAAGTATCGTATATATCCTCGAATCTCATAATTTCTTTGTCACTTCGTCTTCAGCGTGTTACTTGTGCCGCGGCCTAATGCATCGTTTTTGTTTATTATCATTTAATTAGAAGACCAAAGTCTTATGATTCTTTAAGTATAGAGTGACGTCTCATTCATTACATACATGTAATTGTCGGTACGTCCGTGGGTATTTGACCTATTCGTTCGATTTTAGCGCTAACTACTACTAATCAAGACGAATGCGACTCATTTTGCGGTCTGTTCTCTGTCGTTATCTTTTTGCCAATCTAAACGTAATTATTATATACAAATATACTTATTTCTATAATGTACCAGCTGTACTTTGCCACGCTTCTTATAGTCTATTTTTGTATATATTTTTTCAAATTTTTTTTATATCTTCTCGGCAACATGTTAGTTAACTTATGCGTTAGATCTCTATCGATCCAGTAATTTAAACCTATAAAACAGATATAAAACATTGACAGCTACATATTTATAACTCGCCATATGCACCAAATTTCGCTAAAGATGTAGGTTGCTCTAATACTTTGTGACTAATTGGACAAAAGCATCGAGAAAATACCTGCAAATCTACCATATTTCATCACATGAATGCTCAAGTAATTTAAACATTAATATAGAAATAAATTATCGCCATCTAAGGCTGGCAACTATGGGTTCGTTACAATCTCAAGCTCAATTTTGTCTTCCATAGGAATTTCCTTCCAAACTGCTCACTATCCCCCACCATAGCTCACTTTTATTAGATAACGTATTGCGTACGACTCGTTCTCTCTTCGATATATGTAGTTTTCTCCTTCCATCGTTGCCATACAACATTATCTTACTTTCATCAAAGATTACTTGCGCTATTTATATGAAGTTGAAATAATATTGCGTGTAAATTGCGAACGGGACATTCGGTGTGTTCACGTAAGTTTGGGTCTGCGACCTCGTTTATGTGACATGATGTCTAACGCTCACTTATCAAAATTTCTATTTCATTAACAAAGTTCACATCCCAATTTCGTAAGTTACAATAATCCGATTTTGCATCTTTGTTTTTACTCGGGAACGATTTGTTCCTGCGCATTGAATAAAGTCGGGAGTCTCTACAAATCAGTAATATATTTAAAAATGAATAATTAATTAACATTTTCATTCAAAATGTTTCTCGTTAAATGAAACAAGAAGTTAAAATATACCATTCCAAGTTTCTTTTCTTAAAATTCTATTATGATAAAAATTCTATGACAAAAAGTTAAAAAACTTAATAGGTATAACAGTAATTAAGTAGATTACTCAACGGGTAGCAATCGAAGCCGAGACCCTTCGCTTGAAGCCGGTCACTATTCATTAAATGAAAATAGACTACTAGAATTTGAACACGGCGCACACGCTCACTAACTTTGCTACGGGGCCATACCCGTCTAATTAATCGATTGAGTAACAAACCATTATTGTTGGTGCTTACACGTAATCACTCCTTCCGAGCTGAGATTGCAACGAAGAGGCGAATTGGTACAGCACTCTTATCATATAGTATCTATGATACAAGATTCTTATCTTTACAAATCAATCAATCAATAGACATAACTCACGACAAAATTTTTAATCACCCCTATTTATGTGTAAAAATGCATGAAAATCCATGTGCGTCCTTTTTGACACTATTGCGTTAAGACAGACAGACCGATAAACAAGTTGTTCTGCTCGTATGTAATATCGTGACTTTTAGTATAAAAAATATGTTTTATGTCAATAAATAAAAAACACACGCACGATCCACCGAGTTACACGGTTACATGCGTGTTACCCGTTTTAAATATGTAGTTCTCCAACACCGTAATCGGAAAAATATTCAATAATTTATCGGTTAATTTTAAAACGTGAGCTACAGTTATTCAGACAGGAAGTAACCCTATCACCGTGTAACCGTGTATCACCGACGTAAGTGTTTAACTGGGCGCCACAGTACGCTGCGACCTGCAGCCAGAGGGACCTAGCGTCTTAGCCTCGCCCATTATTCAACAGGTAATTATACCGTAGAGGAAGCTAGCGTTGGAAACGTGTAACGTGTATATATGATAAAGATGTCGAATATTTCCTAAATTGTATCAGAAGGTGAGTATTGCATCTAAACACCACGAACCTGACATGTATCAGCGTAGCCTTTCTCTCGCCGGCCGATCGGAAACCGTGTTGTTCTATGACTGTGTTTTGACAGCTTGACATGTAGATACTTAGCTAGTGACGGCATCACACGAGGGTGTTATAACATATCATACAATTATTGCGCCGTCGATACGCTTTAATGAAACTTGCACGAATACAGAGTTCGTTTACGGCTTAAGTCTGCTACGGCAAATTCTGTTCGTCAAAAGTCGCAATCACTGGTAGTGGTGAAGTGGTCACTGTAGAAGATTGTCATGGTAATACATATTTTTATTCCGAATAGGTTTATTTAAGAAACTTTCTACTTTGAGTTGCACTGCGCGTACAGTGGACAGCAATTAGTAGAAATGCAATAAAGCCAACAATTATGAATGAATTTAATTTATAGACATTGAAAAAAAGCCAGTTCGATCTTCGCTATGGCAGATAAATATTTGATTCATTTTATCACTTAACTATTTCTCACTTGTCAAATTTAGACACTGAACGAAATCCTTGCGTTTAAATTTTAAATATGTTTACAATAAGAACGTAAAAATATAAGAAAATCCTCGTAATGTTCATTTCATCAAATATTAGTGTTTGTTTTAGTTTTTTATTTATTTATTAAATCGATGAAAAATACACTGGTTTACATAAATGATACCCATAAAGACCGTTATTACATTTGTCCTGGGTACAAGCACTTGTGAGCTAACACTATTATGTGTTTTACAATTTGTTACTTACCTACTTATTTGTTAAGTATTGTATGTTGTTGATTTTGTAAACAAATTTTATTTTGTGAGGAGAGCGTAGATTTACTCCCTTTACAAAATGATAGACGCCGCTCGCTGGCTAGTAACAAAGTACCCCCAGCATTTCATAAAGCCATGAGGAACTGCACATATACTGATTGAATCGGTTCAGTAATCAGTAGTCATGTTAAATAGATATGATATATAAATATCTATGAATCTTAAATTAAATAGGCTCATATAACATAGAGGAAAAGAGGTGTATCGTTCGATTACACAATACAATAAAAACTACCAGCTTATTATGTCTGAGTTTTGTTGCGTATGCATTAAGCGTTTAAAACTCTCGTTTCAAACATATACATATTATTTCAATATAAAGCTACTGCGCTATTTGCGTTCGTAACAGCGGTCAATAAGTTACATGACATTTGACTGAAGGACGCCGCAATAATGGTTGCCAGAGAACGATTAATTATATCATGCACGGTATCTGTTACCGACGCACAGCAAATAGTACAATTTAACATCGGAACACTAATGCAACACCTATCAATCGACCTGTCCAAATAAACTATAAATAAACTTAATTGAAACGCTCGTAACGCAACGGCTCGTCAGTGGTCAATGATCAACCTGGTAAGTAACATTTGAAACGGTCGAACGTCAGATAGGTGAGTAGTGCGCGCGGAAAGGTATTAGCAATGAAATTTATTTCAAGTTGATTCTTACAAATACTTTTCAAAAGTCAAAAGTCGTTCTTAAGTCAAGTCGTTTTACAAAAGTCAGACTACGCAATCACTCCAACAAATCCCTATCGGGAGTTGTTTCAAGAGGAGGTGGCAAGAAACTCCCATTTCCGATACATGTCGTTTCGTTCCTTCTGAAACAATATAATCCGGGTCAGGTTGTTAACTTTTGGCTATCAGAAGTCAGCAGCTGCTTATTTCTCGGTCAATTAGAAGGAGAGAAAGAAACCATTATTTATTTGTTTATTTTTGTGTGTTTGTGTGCAACGTGTATGCATATGTGTATGTGTGTATGCTTGAATGTATATGTGTGTTACTGTGTGTGTGTGTGTGTGTGATTTTTGAATGTGTTTATGTGTGTGCATGTAAAAATGCGGCTAGCACGCGCGTGTGTTTGTTTTTGGTGCGTATATATTAACATGTATATGTTACAGTTAAAACCAGTTTTTAGATAGAACGTGTTTTCCCTAGTTAGAACTAGTTTTTACTAAATGCCTTTGTTAAAACTACAATTTAGGTTAGGTTAGGTTATGTTAGAATGAACGAGAGCACAGCGCGCGGATGGCGCTCGGAAAGTGATTCCCCCGCACTTGTCGAGTCAGGTGACGTCTCGCGATCAATGAGAATAAGATACGATGAATTTTGAGAACAGTTTTAACTGACTCAAAAAACGCGTTTTGTCTAGTGAGAACTAGTGGACTGTAATCGTAGGGTCCATGCGCTTCTCTAGACATGTATGTATAACCAAGTGGACTGAATGTCAGTTCGCTTCGATATTAATAAAATAAAGAAAGATTCATGTATCACAAGTTGCGTACGTTTTTTGATCTTTGTCTATAACTTAAAAAAAGAGTAATTAAACAGTTATCGGTTAGTTTTTCCGTGTACCGTCTAACGAACACCTGGAGGTGCGACTGATGAGCGATGCGGACAGGTCGCGCGGCCGATACTCGGAGGGCCTGTTGCGTCTACGTCGAGATCGCGTGATGGTATTACCACCGTTTATTAACTCTCTGATTATTCCATGGAGCTTAATCTTAATACAGAGACAGCCTTAGGTAGACGCTGTCAAAATACAACTACGTGAACTTCGTTCATATAATTCATTTCTGATTCTTTCTTTCTTTAATTCTTCAAATTTTTTAGAAAATATCTTTAATCATTTTAAATTATATATTTTAATTATTACATGTTACACAAATCTTTTTAATGCTCAATATATATATTTAATAATATAATATATTTAATGTACTCCTGTGAATGAACTTAGATATTATTGGACCTTCATGAAAGTATAACTATTTGTTAGCGACAACGAAAGACGAAAACTTCAAAATGGGTACGTATGTATGTATAACACAAGTGACAATTTGACGAGTTACGCCACTTTACACATTTTATCGTTTCTTAATCTCGTCCTGACCAAAATATGTATCCTATCGAACCCTTCAGATATTTCGTCGTGGTGCGGCGAATTTATTTTATTTCCTTTTTAATAAACTCTCAAACGTTCATTTATGTACACCGCACACACAAGTGGGACGTCACCGAAACACTGGAGAACACAAATTGACTTAACACTTGCACTTAACGTTTAACGTCTGATTTAGCCGGAGCTCAGACCGGGAGCCTTTTGTTCACGATACGGGATCAGCCTCGACTGGAATACAAAGTCGTGTAAGCATTAGTGCAAATACCACAGTCTCATAACATAAAATGGACTCGGCGCAAGTGAGCGATAAATGATTAAAATCAGGAATGTTGTGGAGCTCCGCAACCGTAACCGAAGCTAACGGATATCCGAAATAATAATATGTCCGAAATCGTATCCGATAAAAAAGTTTCGAATAATTTCGGATAGGGGTAGAATATAAATGAAATACGTTATGATAGATTTTCCCCACTTTAACCGTGTCACTGTTGTTTTTCGATTTATTTTTTAATTTCTTACTATTTCAATTTTAAGCACCAAGTTCAAGTCCCAAGTAACACCTATAAATAAAGTCAAACTGGTACCTTGTTACATTAAATTATATTTTTTCCCAAGTCTAAAGTCATCTAATATCCGTAACCATAATTATCCGAAATAATTTCATATCCATAACCGTAATAAATATCCAGATCCGAAATTTCATATCCATAACGTCCCTAATTAAATGTAATGAAATAAAAGATCTCGATCGTGTTTATGGTAAACGGAGCGGTCGACCGGATGGACTGTCGACCCGAATCCATATCCTGGATTCACATTGCGCAGGACCGGTCGGAAT
>PDGT01000025.1:4119491-4130411 GCA_003671415.1 Megathymus violae
CTGTGGTTTCTGACTTACTTACTGTGTGTGTATAAACTATCGCTTGTGTCTCCGTGTTAATAAACTTTCCTCTTCTTTGTGTACGTGTGGACTTTTATTGCACATACCAGCCTTACCACTATAGATGGAAATATATAGATAGATAGCTGTTTCCTCCAGCAACTTTGTGTTACGACACGAAAGGTGTTGCAAGACAATGTTAATGTGTCACTTCCTCGTAGTCCTCAGGAGTAACAGACAATCGGTGCGGTTATTCGGGAAAAGCTGTGCCAAATTATAGCTTTCCTTAAATCGGACTTTCAATTTTGCAACCTAAATAATTTTTTTATTTTCGGATATTTGGTAGGTGTTTGTCATGTCATAGGTGTACCGTACCACCCGCAACTCAGAAGATCCTAGTGCGGGAGTGTGTGTTTGTAAACTATTTATATTTAAAATTACTTATAATATAGTTCAACATTTTTTCTTTGGTCATGAACGAAGCACCCAGTATTACGGGCCACCGACCTTGGACCATGGACCATGGACCTAAGACATTTGAGATTTTTTGTTATGTATTAAGTTTAATAAATAAAAAAAAATCTTATAAGACTTTCGATTTCATTCGATTACGAAGTAAGAACTACAATGGATTTCAGAAATGATCTCGTTAAATATTTTGGTACAGAATAAATATTGAAATTGTTAGAAAAATATATATAAGGTCGAATGCGTTTTATATTTGGACGAAAGATACGGAGTTTTATAAGTGATCGATAATCGAATATATCGCGAACGATCTCTGAAATACGTTATACTTGTACGGGCTGTTACTTATACTTACATTGTTAAATCCACATATGAACGTCAATTACAAGACATTCTGTACGTATATATTGGTTTTGTATAGTATACTGCAGTATAGAATAATGTGTCTCAATATTTACTACTCAAGTCCCTTCTCCGTTATTTTTCTTATTTTGCTATAACAACCGTACCCAGTTTTCAAAATATAAGTAATTTTATAAGTTAAGTCACATTTCATACACTCGATCTGAATAATTGTTTTACAGTAGCTATTGTTAACATTTAACTATGAAATTTTGTTAATTCTAAATTATTATTTTAATCGGCTTAAAGTTTAACACTTTTTAATTAAAAATTAAACGTGTCTATTCCAAAAATAATATCAATAATCTCCTTGATTGATTTCTAGTAAATCAATATAAAATAATAATAATCTATCTGAAACTCCACTATGTTTATATGTTAAACAAACTCTGCAAAACAATGCTACATTACTAAATTGTTCAATTTAACTTATGTTTCAATATTTCGATTACAGTTGTAGTAAAGGGTCGAACTTTAAGGTCTTTGAGGTCGAACAAGCCTATAAAAGAATTTAATACTTAGAAATAAAAAAACGAAGCAATACAGTAATCAAAGAGATCGCATTTCTTATTCATTTTCTTATAACATTATTAGAGTATAAAGAATAAGTATTGGAGTTATTTTCTAATATACACAATGAAACCCACAGGTATGGTGTATGGATACGATGCCGCAATACCCTCGTCCCGTTTGCTCACTGTTGGTATCATTTACCAACTTGCTGCGCCATTTGGATAGTTTGTAGCGCGCCAATGTCGACGCATAACATTAAAAACATAAAAGCAAAGTGTCGTATCATCAATTGTAAAACTCATCCAGGTTTCTTTTTACGTTGCGCATGGTCTCAGACTGTATGGCTTACGTTTCTGGTCGCAGTTTTGAGTGAAATTCCTACTATTTACTGGGTTACGGTTACTGCTAACTTTTGGGGTTTAAGGTGTAACGTCTTCTTGAGCCGAAACCATCGTCAACACCTCGTATGTACTCGATATGACGTCCTTCTTTCGAGGGCCTTGAACATCTGTACCGACCAGAGCAACAGTACCAATTCTTTATATATTTGGCTTTAGCATTAACCAAAAATCAAATTACAAATATTTTGAATTTGTATCAGTTGCATTGTTAGACGGCCAGTTAACAAACGAGTTCGCCAATTTTTTTACCAGCAACCATTGATTTCCTTGGTATTACAGTCATTCAGGGCGGCAGCAAGCATTCACCATCGAAGGCTTGTCTGTAAACTGTAGATTCCTCCTGGCATTACCTTACAATAGCACAAAATGTGAAGTCCATGACTTCGTTTCCCTTTCAAAGTAATCACAGGTGGACTCAAGCAGTGTTCTCCTCGAAAAGAAGCGATTAAAAAACTAAAACTCTCGTGGAGAGTTCGCGGCGCGTTCCTGGTACGTAATGCAAGGTAGCCTCTTGATTTATGGTGTTTGTGATGTGAGTAAAGAATCTTAATGGCGGTCGGCGCTGCGCGTGCTCCGATGGACATTTTTATTGTGGAAGCCCTTTTTAGGGTTTAATAGCTCAAGAGTGAACGGTGCGGTCAAATCGCAACCTGCCGAAAGAAAAGAGAGCGCGCTGCTGCAAGCGATTTTAAAGGATGTCTCAGTCACATTTACAATATTAATACTATAGCATAAAATAAAGATAATTTTTAATTATGGTAGAAAAATAATGTTGGTAGCCAGTTTAATAATTTGCTTAAAAATGTTATTATAATTAATGTTACAAAGCCCTACTACCAGTAGGGAACAATAAAACTGGATAGATGACTATTCTTTCAGCACTCGATACTTCTTACATAGCACATTATACAAATCACAATAGAAATGATAAGAGGATAGTTACGAGGTCTTACTTCGACGTCTGTTATCATTATAATCCGCTAGTATGCCCTGTCAGGGTAGGCCTCACTTTCGTTTGGTGGGGAAGCAATGATTGGGTCCAGATCAGGTTTTCCATAAGCTGTTAGAGGACGTTTCGATCTATACTATCATGTATTACTAAGACTAAACTATAGTGAATTAATTTTATTACGTTACATATTTTTTAATACATCTTAATATTATCTGATTCACACAGGCTTATTGATTCAAAGACCTGTTTTAGTTACTGTCACTTTTGCTGTGGAGTAAAATGTATTTATATACGTAAGTATATAGGTATAATATAATAAGGGTTAATATTTGTTCCGAAGTTATTGTTCTTGGTTGTTGCAATGTGACATACATTGAATTGATCTAAGTAATTCTAAAGTAAGGTCTGTATATATAGTCAATTTATATTACTGTGAGCACTCAGAATTTACAATCATTTACATATTTTTCACGTTTACTCGTAGGTCACACATATAATGTAAAAGAAAGAAAAAAAAATTAAAGCGCCATTCTGCACAATATAATATAAAAAAAAATCCTATAAATGAAGAACGACCAATTAATAAAAATAAATAAAAATAAAAAACAACAATAACAGAAAATACATAAATGATATTGAGATGAAATCGGCTCGTAATTTTTAGCATTAGGTAAGTGCAACATGCCTCCTGTACGTGTTTTGTACTGTACGAACCTTTCTCGACCTTATTTACAAGAATTCGTTTACATCCAATGTGTATTTCAACCCAAATGTTCTTGTCCGACTGCGATTTAGCCGCCGATAGTTCAACTCCGTCAATAAGACCGCACAGCACTCTTTTATTACAATTAGCGAGAGAAATTGCTATCAATACAAGGCGTTATTGCCTATAAAAATGTCGATACACACTCATCGAGTGTGAAAATTTGTTTTATAGGTACTCGTCAATAAACTCCGTTTGTTAGCACGCTGACTGTTTTAGCAGTTAATTAGGAAAATGTCTTAATTATTACAATATATGGAGCATGCAATGCAGATAGCCATCGGCGCGAATATCAAGTGGCTATCATCAATTATTAAGGCTGTAAAGGACTTTTCATGTGCGCATAATTAAAAATTTTACACACGCTGACATTCCTACGTTTTCTTGGTAACGCATTGGGAAAACGAGCTGTATGACAGTATTCATAAAGAGCAAATTAATGAGAAGTATGCAATTAATTTCTTTACAAT
This sequence comes from Megathymus violae, assembly GCA_003671415.1. Taxonomy (NCBI): domain Eukaryota; kingdom Metazoa; phylum Arthropoda; class Insecta; order Lepidoptera; family Hesperiidae; genus Megathymus; species Megathymus violae. Next base: position 4,123,461 of record PDGT01000025.1, read on the forward strand.
GCTATTAAAATGACGTACTAGTTTGCAATAGGTATTAATATTTTTTAATTCTTTATTGTCCAAACAAATGTTAGCACAAAAGCCAGACTGGCGATTAATAGGTTGTCCTGTTAATATGTATGGAAAAACTTATTTATTGTGAAGCAAATTGGATCTACTCTTTGTGACGTATTCCCGAAAAACATTTGTACTTGACTTGGTTAATGAGTCACTTTTACTTTTGATACGAGCACAATTTCAAAACCGCTTTACTGCACCTCTCAATCATTTTCTAAAAACATCTCTATATATATTGAGTTGCCTTGCCGATCATTTCGTCGATTCAACTATCAATCAATCAATCAAAACAATTCGTATCAATTTTGTTTTATGTCGCTTTCAATCTTCTAATTTCATGTCACTTTTCTGTTACAATTAACGGCCATAAATTGAATTGCATTCGTTTTGCGTCATCCGTAATTGGGTTATGTAACTGCAAAATAAAGATTCCTTTTTTCGTTCAGTAGTTACAGACAAAATACGACATGACAAGCGAACACTACCTTGCGTATTTTGCTTGCATCAACAGCCGACAAACGATTAGGTAATTTGCCTGATGGTAAGTAAGTGTTCACCATCACCCATGGACATCCGTAACACCAAAGCAAACACCGATGCGTTGCCGACAAAAAGGAGACTTGGTGACCGCTTTTATACAAAGCTTTTTACGGATAAAGCTAAACACGCATAAATTTTTGAAACATGTTCATTAAAATTAAAAACGGGAATAAATAATATCGTCGAGATGACAGCGACCGTTTGCGTAGGTACAGTAAAGGTCGACTCGAGGAAACAGTAAATAATGACCAACACGACAGATAGACACAGGAATTTCAATACCAATTACTAAATACAATAACGCAAAAACACCTCCTCGTTATCTTGTACGAGTTTGAATGAGTTCATAGTTTAGCGTGTAATTACCTCGGCCGGTCACAAATAGCATATTAAATAATACTAAATACTATCCCGCGGACATTATATCTGTCCGTTGTCCAATAATGGTGGACACAACAACGGCTCGTCTCAGACGAATTCCTCGCGATCAGGCTATCGGCTTTAAACATTGTGCGCATAGGTTTACAAGTATATAAACCTTAGAGGAATTAGAGAGACTACACTAGGTTGCGTGAAGCTTTGTTTGCTTTGCTAAATCGAGATTCTGGTAAACAAGAATTACAACGAATCAACTTAAAGTAGGATTTTTAAATGGTCGATAAACGACCAGAAGGACTGCCTCATTAGGAGGTTCATCGTCGTAAGTGGTCGTCGTCGCCCGTGGACGTCGCTAACAATTAAAACATAGGTATACGTTGCGACCAAGGAAGCAAGGTACTTGCTTTTTAGCGTTTAGTTTGAAAGCTAGGTTTTTACAAAAAAAAAAATGCGATGGCGGATAGGAATTGAGAAAAAGGTGATAAAGAAAGTATTGACTCTGAAACCCCCGGCTGGAACACGACGAGTCGTTTGGCGGCTGACTCGAGCAGGAGGGTGGTAGCTAGCCGGGCGGGTTTCACGGAAAGGCAATGATAACAGTAATGATATTAATGACTTAATAATAATAATACTGATAATATAATCCTTACAACCAAGCAGTCCGGCTTCTGTTCGCCTGTTATGATACCCCGTTCTGCCAGCATTGGTTGGGGTGAATATTCTAGGCCGCCCCAATGGAGCCAATACCATTACTATTTTGTGCTGAAGGGCACCTACATAAACAATAATAAAATCCTCTTAAATTAAAACAAATAACTAAGATATGGTAAGCACAGTAAAGTAAGTAAGGTAAGGTAATTAAGGTAACAAAAGTAAGATAACGTAAGTAAGGTAAGGGAAAGACTCGTTCCTTATTTCATTCGTAGCAATATTTTATGCAGGAACTGGTTCCACTAACCCGTTACCGCGATATGATTAAGGAGTCAAAAGCTTAATAGGTGTTACGAGAGCCATTTTGTCACGCGTAGTCCGAGAAATGTTGTTAATTGCTTAATAATGAAGCGAATTCGTTGTTCCAAGCACCATGCTGCAAAACCCTTATCATGGGATGCCGTTTTTATGTGTTAATTATTGGGACTAATGTAAGGGTGACGGCACACGTTACTGATTTGATCGACCGATCAACTTACGTTACATGCATATACTCGTAAACGTCTGGAGATCTAAATTTAAAGCATTGAGATCAGATGTAAAGAAAAAATAAAATAGAAAAACAAAAAAAAATTATAATAATATGATGGAGTTAAGACATGCAGTTCAGTACCTTTTTCTTCTGTTTTTACAACTGTTTTTTTTCTGTATTGTTCGATAGCTACAACCAGCTTTAATGATATAAATAAAAAAAAATGGAAACAGAACTTTCTTTAATGATTGAGGTAGAATTTCGACCACAGACGACCACTAGTAATAGTTGGTTACGACAACGAGTTCTCTGTCGTTTGTGAATACGTTTTGACGTTTTTGTGCTACTCAATGTAGTTTTCGAGATTAAGTTTCAGAAAAATTTCAAAGAGAACCTCCAATTTCCCTGCACCTACCTACTTAGTGGGAACTCCAAAAATGTTAATAGTAATTTTTCACTTATCTATGGTAAAATTTAACTGAAAAATAACTAATTGCCAGCTACTCAGTCCCTAATCCAATTGACAATCAGTATTCAGTTAACACTGAATACAAGGTGTCATTTGTTACGTACGGCTCCACTATTTTCTTCTCGGTTCGCATACAAACTTTGCTTTTGTGTGTGTAGAAGAAATATCTTCTAAATTGATAACTTTATGTCATAAATATGGCAGTTGTTAGGGTTATCAAGTAGATTTGTGTGTGTGTTGTTCTAAATACTGCATTATAACTAAAATACATACAAAATTAAACTACCGATTTATTAATATTTTTTTTGATATATGAAGTTTTACAAGTGGTTTACGTGGAATATTACCTATAACGATGTACCGTCCACCGCGTCGGAGGCCTAAAGTTTGTCCAATTATCACAAAAACCTCGCAACGCCGAACTTCGAGCGCGTCGCGTCGGCGCGGCAAAGCCGCTATGCGCGCTATGCGCCGCGCAGTCATTGCGCGGTATCATCGCATACTCAAAACATCCCTCCGCTTTTTACCGGCCGGATAATGACATAATCGCAGAGCTCCTGGTTTTGCTCAAATTGTTCAATAGGTTTCGTAAGCAACTGGACAATTTATTTTTACCTTAGACCCTGTTGTTTAATTACGTTCAAAATGTAAAACACCTGTGATTCAAATTCTAATTTAATATCATTTAACTATTTAGGTATTCTGTAAATACACGTATGCACGTCATTTTCTCTTCAACTACCGTTTTGAAAAGGTGCTTTAACATTTAGGAGAAGGAACGTCGAAAGTAACTCCTCAGCACATCTTATAAAAACCGTAAATTTCAACCAGCCCGGAATCGATTACGGCACTGTTATTTACAGACATCCTTGTTTTTTTATATAATCATTTATACCATGGTATCCTTTACCAACTGTGCTTTAACACATCGCTTTAAACTCCCAATAGGTAAATCACGTATCAACTTTGGAATCTTATTGCAAAAATGTACCTCAACCCCCTAAAAGAACGCTGAACTTTTTCAAGGCGATATGTAGACCTAATCAGGTTATGCCTATTTCTTGTTTCAAAATTGTGTGTATCATTTCCTACTTGTAAAAATCACCACTGAACCACCTTTGTGCCCTTAATTTGTGAGATTACAGAATCACATGCAGCAACCACTAGGATTTTTGCGGTTGGATCACTAACAATTTTAGTAATCGGTGAGTTTACAAACTTTTAAATTTTTTCACAGTTTCCTTGCCAATTTTCCTTTCTTAGCCAGTTAGTTGAAATTCATGTAGGTTTTTACATTTTTCAAGAGTCAAATTACGCCAAATCCGAAAGAAAATTATAAGGAAAATATATATTTTTTAATGAATTATTAATTATATTCATTGACATGTTCCAAATGTCATGTTTAATACACTATAATCAAAAAAAGGACAATACACATTCCACAAATTTCATCTGTCCTTTTGAATGAAGATGGCTGTTTACGGCACAGAACAAAAGTATACAGTGAATAATTGCAATACAGATATGATGAGAAGGATAACTAACTTAATAACATGTTAAAAATTAGAATGGATGAATGGCTAAGAATCTAACTGTTTCTACCATTGTGTAGCTTTACTTTTACTCTGAGGAGCTGTCAGCATACTGATCACGTCTTATTTTTTTTATTAAGTATATTGTAATTTTCCAAAAGTAATGATAATATTATGTGAAAGACCAAAATGATTGTGAATCGTCAATAAGCATATGTTTCGATCGCGTAATTTAATGAATGAGAATAAGCGGAACAGAAACCAACTTTCTTCAGGTAATTAAAACCATTATTTTTAATTACGGCTAAATGAAGCTGCCAGCCCCGGCCGGGAACCTCCATCTGACGTTGCCACAATTACGCAAAATGGCGGAATGGCGGCCGCCGCGCTGGCGATTGCCATTGGTCGGTAAAAAGCCAACAAGTGTTAATCGGTTGAGATTCGTCGTTAACGAAGTGTGATTTAAGATAATTACTCGGTCTCCTCAGTCGCGCTTGAAATGCCATTAACAATAATAAGACACCGACAGCGTGGGATGCTCTCGGATCTAATGGCGAGATAAATTACGAGAGTAATTAATATTATGTGCTTACAAATAGCGTTAGTTAACGTTCTACTTGTAACAAACAACACGCAAGTCAAAAAGGTTGCGGGTGAGCAAAAAACTATCTGTACCTAATGCTCACATATCAATCCCATTGATGTTTGATCGATGAAAAATATTAATATTTTAGTCCACAGGTTCAATGTATGTACTCAAGCTTTGAAAGGTCATACTTGTATTTAATAATATCGTAAATTATAACTATATAATTAAGAGTTCAGTCATGTTAGGGCATAGCGAAATTTCTTGTAAGATAAAACTGTTTTTTTTTTCGCATCATGGACGGATAGGAAAATAAAAGTATTTTCATGTCCCAACACTTCACAAGGAAAAGTGTAACATAGGAATTACATGAGAGTATTATATTAAACAATACTAAATAACAGTGAGAATAGAGTGATTTCAATGGTGGTAGGTAACCGCTCGGGTGCGTCGACTTCGAATTCTGAAAGCACCTGCCATTTCTCAAATTATGTGGTTATTATAATTGTACATATTAGAAATAATTTGCTTACAGAAAGGAAAATATAATGAAAAAACTTGCATATTTGTTAATGTTTTAGAAGTGGACTAATATGGTACCTATCTTGTAATAGTTAAACGGTGATAAATTCGCTATTTTTAAAGATTCAGGGAAATAAATTATAAAATTAAAGGATCTTTAAAATTTACCCGACTTTAACGTAAACACGATTCAAATTAGATTTTAGAATTGATTTGTTTTTAATTTTAATTAGAGAACAAAATACCTATATCTTTATTTTTTTCCCAGAATATACTTTGGTAATAAAATTAATATATTCAAGAATTTGAAGTTTAACATAGATTTTTAACTACAACTTGTTTAACTAAGATTTAGCAAAGAACATAAAAGATTTTCCTAGTGAGAGGGTAAATAAATGCTTGATATCTTCTAAATTGTTTTGGAAAATATTTCAGATGAAATGCATCTAGTAACAGGAAAAAAGCGCCGCTCCCATTCACTATTAAATCTGATAGCATCCATAAACAATGTAAAAACGCGTGAGTTTCGTAAAATATCTCATAAAAATACCGACAAGTGTCCGGTGTTCGGCCGGCACGCAAAAAGCGAGCCGCAGGCAAAAAGTGAGATATTCACGGGCAGTGGTTGCATTTCACCTGTAACTCCTTATACGGACTGCGGCTGTCAACTTCTGATACAGAACACCGAGTATCGAGAAATGCGGTGACGACAGTTAATTAATTAACGACATGTAAAACGTACCTTACCTACGAACCAATAAAGTGACTTTTAACCTCATAATTTCAAAAAGTAAGACTTATATTTTGAGACCACCTGTATGTCAGTAGAGCACATCGTAATACCAATCTTGAATGGATTTAAATTTAATTTGGATTCCGTTACAGGTGTAACAGTGAACTAAGATTATGAGTTCTAGACACTCCAGGGAACTCGGCTGACACACTTCATGTTTATTTCGCTGGCACCGTCCCAATAGAAGTAACTTGCTACACGGCTGAATTTCGCTTTGTATTTATTTAATATACATCTGTGTGAACGTTCATCCATTTAATTATTTATTAATTACGAGTTGACGAGCATTAACCCGGTGAATTCAGCATTTAACCCTGAATTGTTTTCAACCATAATTTTTCCTTTACAAAATATGGTCTACAGTAATGAGTAAAATTTTACAATTTTAAACGAGATAATGTCCGAAATTTTAATTCGATTTTTTCCACAAAATCATCATAAATGCATTAAATAACAGATGCGTGCGCCTTATTCTACTTATTTAATCTTTATTGTACAATTGGTGGACTTAGTGCCCAATGACATTCTCTGCTACATTGTACTGCTTTTTAATATATAATATCTACTATATGACAAATATACTCCCACATATACATCTATATATACATATAAATATACATACATCGATATAAATAATATAACGTAATGTACGTATCTAGCAAAACCTTAATACTAACACTCCAAAATTACTACATAATATAGTTAACTGTGTCTATACAAAAACCTTTAAAGCAGAGTTTTGCAAGTTTTGCCCACGCTTAGTTCAACGAGGCAACGCTATATTTCCTTCATCTTCCTTATTCTACAACCTTTTACTTGACAGTATTACAACAAAACAATACACTTACATCGATTTCGTAAGCGATGAGTGTTGGAAGCGCGTCGAGAGCG
>PDGT01000025.1:4130420-4163353 GCA_003671415.1 Megathymus violae
ATTTATTAAATATCTTTCATTAGCGAATTTGGTTCCAATGAAATTGTAATGAAGCTAAAAACTCCATTTTATTTCACATTTAATGGTTACCTTACCCGTAATTACGCTGACTAGCTTTTTATACAGTTTCTTAAGACGTTTATCTGTAGATCCTTCCTGTCGATCTTGAGGATTCTAATTCGAATCCTAAAAGTTATTTACAGAAACTTTGCGTGCATCTAATGAACTGTAAATCTAGAGTGTGCTAAATTTATTCGTGTGAATAGGGATGTTACGGATATGAAATTTCGGAACGGGATATGGATACGGATATATGAATAACATTTTACCGATTTCGGTTACGGCTATGGTTATGAAGTTATTTCGGATTATCCGATTGTTTTGAATAATTTTGGATACGGATATTATATTATTTACGACTTGGAAAAAAAATATAATTTATTTACAAAGTTCGACTTTGTTTCTAGGTTTTATGTGGTATTAGGTATAATCACAAAAAAAAAACAAATTAATAAAAACTGTCTAAAATGAGAACGACGCGGCTCATGTCTTGGCTCGGTCGATATATTTTTATTTCGGATATCCGATAGTTTCGGTTACGGGTACGGAGCTCCATCCCTGGTGTGAATATGTGTTTCAAAGTCTTTCACCTATATTTCCTTTTTTAAAATATAATACCTAAATATATGAACAATATTGGCAATATACATTATATAAACAGATATTTAAAAAATAAGAATACGTGACAGCAACGTTTTATTCTGATATCCCTTGCCTGAAACTTGACAACGGCATTATTGTTTTCTCCCTCTTAAGTTTCTTGAGTATCTAGAAATTGCTTATCTTTTGGGCGCGATATTTACGTTAACTTAACAATAATAATTATAATTGAAACAATTCAAATCTTTAACCCAGAAAATTTAAACTTTTAACACAATTACTGTTAAACAAATCAAATCCAGCTCGATAGAAGTGAGACTTGTATACAATTCTAAGGCGAAAGCTGCCATTAATCTCTCGACAACGGTACGCGCCGCTAACAGTTCCCAGCCGTCGCGGGGCGGATCCGCTGTCTCGTTAATGGGGCACTAATTGTTGCCCCGAGATTGAGACATGGAGCTGAACTTTGGCCCTCTGTTGCTCTCCACTCATTAGTCATTGCTCACTTTTAGTCATGGCTGGCTTCATCTGATAACGGGGCGTAAGTTGTATCAGAGACATGAATTATTAGATAAGTCACTCTTATTATATTAGAAATGGAATATGCTGCAGTGATAGTTTACAAACTAGAACATTGGTTTTCCGGTCGGCGGCTCGGGTCTGAGTTTGCACGGGGAAGGTTCGCTAAGGCATATGAAGTCGTAGGTTGGTCACGAACCAACATGAGCTAGGGCTTTTATTCTTCACGTTGTGCTGGAAACCCGAGCCTAGCTGTGGAACGATTATGGGTTGTGACGGCGCGTTCCATACAATTACTGTTGAAAGTTCTCTATTAATGTTAGGGAGAACCTTGAGTTAAGTAAGTCGTGGGTGACGATGAATTGCAAGGATTTTAGCAATAATCAATGCCGTATGCCACAAGGCTAGGGATGTTATGGATATGAAATTTCGGCTCCGGACATGGATACGGATATATAAATAGTATTTACCGGATTCGGTTACGGTTATGGATATGAAAATTTCAGATTATCCGATTGTTTCGGATAATCTTGGGTACGGGTAAAAAATATAATGTATTTACGAAGTTTGACTTCCTTTCTAGGTATTATGTGGTATTATAAACATAGAAGAAGAAAAAAATCAGTCAGCGTAAACCAGTCATAACGTGCTTTATTTAGATTCTGCCTCTGTCCGAAAGTATCCGAAACTTTTTATCGTATTCGGTTACGGTTTCGAATATTATTTTTTTTCGGACATCTGACAGTTTAAATTTTTTTTACTTTGTTTTAAAACTAGCTGCAGCTCTGCAATTTAATAGGTATGGGATCAGGCGGATTTACTTCACTCCTAAAGTCTGAGACAGTAACAGGGATGATTCCTCTTTTGCCTGACAGAAAAAGGTAACGTCCTACAGCCTAAGTAGAGTCAAATCCAAAAAGCTTTTGACGTTAACTCCAATATATGCTGATCGCGTCGCGTCGCTGAAAAACTGAAACGTGACAATATTACGCAATACCTATTGTCTGGTTCGCTGCACGTCACGAACGAATCCGGACGAAATCCCTTCCGATTTGAAAGTCGGTGCATTTAGATTTTTATTCTCGCATTGTGCTTAACGCTAAACTTAGTATGAGTGGCTTTTCTGTACTAGAATATGGTATGAGTCGTTTATCGTCATCTTTCATTGAAGAAGCCGGATACGGGTATATAGGACTTCATCCATCCCTGAGGTCAAACACGCAGTTCTCGTGGTGACCAAAAGACGATATAGTGGCCTCGAGTTCCTGCTGTAAAATTCTTTGTGTTCCGTAACACCTAATTTAATTCTATCAATACTTGTGCACGGTAGCAGTTTTAAGCTCCCTAACTAAATCTACCTTCGTTCTAAAAGTCAACTGTCATATTTTAACGTGTTCCGATTGCAGTGTTGAACAGATAATAAATTTGTGAATAAGATGACTCCGTAGTAGAGCTGGTAGTTGCCCTGCCTGCCGAGCGAGGTGTCTCGGGTTGATTCTTGACGGGGACAGACGCCAACGTGACATGTAAACCTTTGTTCTCGGGTCATGGATGTTTATACCACCTGCAATCCTAATGCGGGAGTGTGAGCCTGACGTCGTTTTGTTATATATTTATTGTGTTTACCGATATTTTCGATGGACAACGCTTTGGTGACAGTCTGATTTATCTAATAGCCTTAGTGGTGACGACCACTTACCGTTTGGCAGCTCATCCACTCTTTCGCAAGGTATGAACATGAATACAATAGGATATCGCATTCAACCTTCAGACGTAAAGTTAAACCTAACAATTCTCCAAAGTAATTTGACAGATTCTTACAACAGAGCACTTTACAAAACAGCATATCGCCTTCTGCAATATATAACAGTCAATTCGCATGCATAAACTCCAAAGCATCACAAGATCTAAATATCCAATAATAAACACCTTGCAACAATTGCTCCAGAGAACGATCAATAAAGACGTAAGTTCGTGTACCGCGATACAAATCACACTTTTTCCAAACACAGGACCCGCCCGTGGGCTTCTATGGCTATATTAACACCTTTACGGCGAAATTACAGGGCGATATTCAAATGTATGGTGTTTCTCAGTTAATTGCCGAGGCCGCAAGCCTTCATTACGTAAACAGTCGATTAAACACCCGATATTAATGTTGCTGCCCCTTTCTACATGGAAGGAGGAGACGAGACAGCTGCAGCGGTCAGATTGCCTCGTCAAAACACAGAGTAGTTTTAAATGTTGTAAGTCGTATCCATGAACGTTAAAGGTCCGTTCGGTTACTTCACCATTTTCGATAATTCTGATAATAATAAATTCTGGAGTGATTGATTTCAGTTATTTGGAGTTGTGAAACGCTGCGCCCATACAACAATTTAATATGGTTGCTAGTAACAACCGATAAACGGTTACTATAACAACTGCTGGTTATTACATTAGGTACGGTTGTTTTGATTACTTCATCGCTGCCGTCATTCGGTGCATTAATTTTATAAACTTCCTTTTGCATCCGTAATTTCTATTTGAATTATCACTCTTCAAAATTTGGTAACATAAAATGTGATTGAGTTTTCAAAAGTAATTAAAATCAAGTGCACAATAGTTCCGCATGATATTGTTAAACACAGAAAGACAACTAACTATTCAAAAAAATACTGAGTTAATATTATCGACTACCTTATATGTCATCCTATATTAGTAAAAAAGGTTGACTCCAACTATAAAAGTTCCGTTACCAATATATAAGAAAAATATTTATCTAATCAGAGACATGACACCTCTATAGACAAAAAAAATCATGAAAAATTTGGCAGCCATTTTTAAAAACAGACATTCATTACCGAGCCTAGTTGAAATATGACAAGGAGACGAACATTAAAAAAGCAAAGTACAGTCGGAACATCAACAATAATGTATCGGTATCAAAGAGAGGTATCGCGGTATCGATAATGGGGGTATCGGTTTGATTTCAATCTCTCGATTTATACACCTCGCGCCCGCCCCCCATGCATCACGCTAACGGCTAACCACCGCTCCGCTGCGCCATCTGATAGCGTGGCGGCGTGTCTGCAGGATAAAATAAAATAATGTCTTAATTATCCTCATACATCCGTACCGGAACGTTTAAATATCAATGTCGAGATATCGATATACTCGTGCTAGCCGATATCTGTCCGATTCGCTGGACGTAAAATGATTTGTAACTTTTAATAATGTTAAAAGGTAAATTAACCTCGCATGTTAACCTTTCGGTGTATCGTGTCATCCTTTAATCCAAGGTAACCTTCCCAGTACACTCTGCTGAATAACGGGCAAGGCAGTGCTATTAGAACCCGTCTCTTTGAGGTCGTCTCGTTACGAACTGAGAACAACCGAAGAATGACACGTGGATGTTTTATAACATACTAGTATTGCGGTCGCGGAGGCAGTTCCGAATCGAGTTTTAAGCCCCTTTCGTCGCTGGCTCTTCTTCCATTCGGCAGGAAAGCATTACCAGCTACGCTACATGTTATCCCCCGTTAATGATACAATGCTAACATTTTCATTTAGTTTTAAGCCACTGGTATAATTTGAACAGTACCACCATGTTCTATTACATTCTGATTATCTTGCTTACGTATGTTGCATGTTAAATGGCAGTAATAAGAAATTGTAAGACTAAGATTGCCTGTACCGCGAGTAACATGAACGTTATAAATAAGACTTCACGAAATAACACGACCTGAGAACACACATTTATCATATACACACACAGACTGGAAATCGAACCTGGAACAACGCGCTGACTGGCATGGTCACTCACACTGGCAGGTCATGGCCGGTAGGGTAGAGAGCGGTTACTCCGCAGGGCTGTCCTAATAAATAGTAAAGTTACAGTGATACTTGCACCGCTTCCTCTGGATAGTGAAAACAATTATGATGGACATGATAATACAAGTATGTATTTATAGGGGTGCCAAAATATATTATTTATTAAACTATTTTATATAATGTTTTATAGATTATAGCTAACGACTGCATTTGTTTTAACGTCTTCAATATGTACTGTAAGAGACCACAATACTTGTTTCTTTAAATTTAAATATACACAAATACTTGCGCAAATGAACATAATCCAACTAGTTGCGAAAAAAGTCACAATTCTTTACCGATACATTATCATAATGAGGGTTTAACTTCGCCTATTGTAACGATATAAACCGAGCTAGCCTCAATTAATGGGCAGATGCAACGCATCTGTCTGCTCGCGCCTGCATCCGATACCTACTGTGTTTTAAATACACTTTTTGTCGCACGCGAGAATCTCACACTACAATATATATAATAACATGTAAGTGCCAAAGATTTAATCTTTAGTATTTGATATCGCAAGGAATATTTTAGAAAATACCAGACTGTTTTGAGGAAACCGAATATAAAGCTACTTTATTAGATGTTAACTAGTATATACATTTTCAGTACCCAAAGTTCCCTTACCTTATTTGCTGGAGAAACGGTCCTGTGTTCGTTTTCAAAATGGGACAATTATTTAAGTGACAGATAAATGTTTGTTTCTGGGTCATGGTTATTTGTAATATCATACTTGTGTAAGACGACCCCATAGAACAATTGGTAGTGACCCTGCCTGCCGATCGAACGGTCCCAGGTTCGATTCCCGGTCGGGGCAGACATTTATGCGACAGATAAATGTTTATTCTCGGGTTATGGGTGTTTGTGATGTCATATTTGTGTATATGCCGTTACACATAGAATCCTACTGTAGGAGTGTGAGTGTATAAACGTTTATGTTTTATGTTTTTTATGTGTGTATGCATTGTCATAAAGCAGCGCCTTCAGCACCAAATACAAACAAAAAAACATAAAAATTAGGCAAACTTATTTGGAGCTCGATTAAAATGGATGAACGTGATTATCAGCGAATACGCTCTCAATCATCTCACTTACGGCCTTCGGTCGATGGCCAAGGAAATAAGACTAGCTATCAATTTGAATGCATGTCCAAAGCTATTGAAAAGGTAACGAAACTAACCCTTTATGGCCCTCCACTATAATTACGTTCAAAGTGTATGGCATTTTTTATCACCTATCATTAAGTGTCATCGCAATAATGGCATATTATGACAAAACTAAGCGAAATGGGCAGAAAAATAATTAGAAGAAATCATTATTTTAATTTAACGATGTGCACACACGACAAATATCGTTTACGTAGTTTGTTGACCGGACGGTCCCCGGCGATTGATCGATAATTCAATCCGTTTCGATATTCGCTATCGAATATTTGTAGTGTTCCTCTGGTAGGAGTGGTCACGTTAATAGGAAGAGAAAAAAATAAAGGAAAAATATCGGATTCAAAGACCAAAATGATAACAATGGAAATGTTAGCGGAAAAGTTTCGAGCAACAACGGATTCTCGATCTGTTGAAATTGATAATTTAATTCTTGGTTCATTTACTCAGAACTGACGCAAGCTGACGAGCGGCGCTGGCCACTTACCATCAGGCAGCCCGTTTGTTCAGACGTTGAATATTGACATAGGTGAAATAAAATATTGTCGTACATACATAGACCAAGTATGTTCAAGGTCGTATGGTCCTAGAACAGGTAGGTTCAAGGTCGTATGTACATGGTTGAAATTGTCCAAATAGACTATAAATTTTTCGAAACATTTTAGATAACTTTCCGGTATGAACGTTTCCTACTAATCTTTTCCTTCATTGATGCAACGCACGTCCGTGTAGTTGGTGAACAACCTCCTTTCCAATCGGTCCTAGGTCCGAACCCGGCCGGCACCGACAGTTATGCAACGTGCAAAATTTTGTTTTTTCTCACTTGCCACCTATTTTAGCCACAAGGTAGGGTATTCATTGTCATGTACTGACATAACTATCCACTGTCAATAATTCCGTATAGTATAATATTCGTTGCACTACAAACGGCACATTCATCCACATCATGTTTATACTCTCGGCTTGTGCCTTCACACGGTAATTAATTAACATATCAAACTATTATCGTTGTAATTAAGTAGTGCTCGTTAGTTGTTTGCAGCCGAAGTAACATTCTCAATCACCTCCTGTTCGTACTAATGTATGTAATGACGTAATATCGAAGGAAGTGATCAATCGGCACCATAAGGCGTCGAGTTGACCCCCGATTGAGGGGGTTAACGAGGGTTCTGCGAGGAAATAGCCACTTCAAATTTACAATACGTACTTTTTTCTTGTATCTGCTGATAATTTCTTACATTGTAAGTTAATTGACAGTACTTAACTGTCCATTTACATTTATTAGTGGTCCAGCTGGCGAAATTCCTTGAAGTACACCAGGTTTATTTGACTAATAAATAATAAAAATAAATTTTCGTGAGCTCACACCCTCGCACTAATATTCTCCGCGCTGCGCGTGGCGTGGACACGTGGACACACTTCTTTCTTCTTCACGTGCCATCTTCAGCAAGGAGATCAGCGAACATATCTCAATACGTCTCTTTGTCAGTAGTCATATGAACGAACTTATCTGTGCTTTTAACTCGCTGCCAGTCCCTTATATTTCCAATCCATGAGATTCTTCTTCTCCCAGGATCTCTTTGTGCAAATACACAAATATAACATCACCCATGATTCGAGAACAAACATTTATATGCCACATAAGAATCAAACCTAGAACCCCTCGCTGAACAGAGCACGCCACCAACTGTGTTGCAGGCTGGTTTAAAACTAAAACAATCTTTCAAAGACAGCGTGTATCCGCCCTCACTCCTACAGGATTAATTTGTGTGGCGAAATTTAGAATAGGTCTATGATCAACAGTGGCCCAAGTGCTATATACATAGATGGATGTGTCGACATATTAATTTGCAAAAAGTTTCAACACATTCGTGTAACCAAACACGCGCGTTCGTCCAAAACATATATCTGATTTGATAAAAAATAGTTATTAATAGAATGGAACTCAATTTAAATTTATAGAGCAAGCTGCGTTTTTGCAAATGTTAACAATAAAAATTACATCCGATAACGTATCTAACCGAAACTAGGTGTACCACGCTGTACCATACCATATTATTTTCTGTGGATAACATTGTGAGCAGCTGATTTTGATTGTTATTCTAGATGGTACTGAAAATGTACGTTTTATGTTGTGGATTTTTAACAGTAAATTGTACCAGAGCGTCTGTGTATACTATATGACAGAATACATAACAGCTCGCTGTAGTTTCATCGGGTTCGTCCGACTAGTTTCACCCTTACCGAGGGCTTCTCTCAAGACTCGTCCATGTCTAAAGTGCACTTGCGACTAATTGCGTATAAAATATGGCAGAAATAAGTATAATATATTTTTTATATTACTATTACCTATCTAACTTATGTTTTGTTAATGACCAAGATAAAATGCTAGTATCCAACTTTTTTACTACTACAAATATGTTACATAACGTAAATAAGAATATTGTTCCCATTTATTCCCCATAAACCCAACCAAAAAGCGAAATGCTAAAGAATCAAGCCACTTATCAAACTTTTAATGACATTTGGATTGCACAAAAACTATTTTCTTTTACATATAACTTTATTGGTATTTTTTATTTGCATGAATAAATAAAATCACTTTAGGCAATAAATCTAATATTAGCTATAAAATCTAATATTGGCTAAGAAATCGGGTCACATTTTATGTACCCAAGACAGAAATAAGACCTTAAGTAGACAAGGTTGACCAGGTTAAGGTTTACCATATTTCGCATAACTTAGAAAACATTATGGAGAGCCTTCAAGTGTGCACATTCCGTCACGATGTTTTTTTTTCGCCAAAGCGTTATAATTAATTTCTTATAATTACTATAATATTCAAAACACTAGACGAGTTCTATTAAGCGAATATTTAAATTTAAAATCATAAATTTGTTAAATTAAACGGCTCCCACATTTTCTACGTCAATTATGGTAATGCTACAAAACATAAGAAGTTGTAACACGCGGCCATTTTTACGGAATCGCATGCCTCCCCGAGATTATGGTTATCTATTGCGATTCCGCCCACGAAGGTCGGTTAAACATGCTAATGTGATTGTACAGTCTCGTTATGAAATTCAATTTGAAAAACTCATTTCGTTTGTGGTAAATATAAAGCAGATGTTCCCTTTGTAGCAGGTTAAAGAATCCACGTCTGCTTGTAGTTCTGAAATATATTATTTTTCGTTTCTTTCTTCATTCTCCCTCTTACTGCCGATTATATTCATATGGTGATTCAAATATCAGTTTGCCTAGGGAGGTACTGCGTAAAACCAAGGCCATTAGATAATGTAATATTTTATTGAAGATAACGATTTACCAAAACTTCAGAATGTTCATGATTGATACAAATAAATCGATGGCTTATATCTAAAAAAAAATTATATTTTAACATTCTCTAATTTCATCATTGTAAACATGAGTACATTGTCTAATCTTCTTTACTGCTACACAGTTTATAATTCGCACCTTTAGAGTGAATGTGACTTAACTCAAAATTCCTGAAATTCCAGATTTTATTATAAATTTACTTAAAAAAGCCTACTCTAAAACCCCATGGTGAAAAAGAGCTAGAATTATGAGTGAGAAAGGGAAAAAGGGAAAACCTCATACATCAGTCTCTTTAAATTTACTCAAGACCGTACATTTTTGAAAACTTTCTTCGTCATTTCCCATAAATTGCAATTTTTGAGCTAAGTCCCTTTCATTCTAAGGGTGCAAATTATGCAGGATCATCGTTTCTCACGTGTATCTTTGTAGCTATATGTTTTTTGTTCTGAAATAAATATGTTATTATTATTATTATTATTGCTTTTTCGGTTTCCTTACCATTCAAACTTTTTGTAAGAGTATGACCTATCGGATTTTGATATTTAAATAAATGAGGTGATATTAATATTTTGTAACAATAATACATCTGTTGAAAACGATAATCTGTTACTATCTGAGTGGTGGGTCGGTGTCTCCTCTCGTGGCGGGAGGGAGTAAGAAGCACCACGGTGGTCGAGGGCGGGTTAGTAAGCTTCACACACATTTGAGAACTTAATAAGGAACCATCTGATGGTAAATGGTTACCGAACACCGAAGGTCGTATCCATAACACAATAAGGATGTATAGCCGACTCGTTGCCAGCCAAGAAGGAATCGAGGAGGTCGCTTTTGGACGATTCTCCGACAGCACAGAACATTTGTTGTTCAAATTCAAAACTTTATTAATCCTGATATTTTTATTAGGAACAAACAATTGTATATTTTTCATTAAAACAGCTGTGTCCGGCCTCCGCGGAATCCAAGTGGGTAAATATTTTAGCAATGTTATCAACGTACTAACAAGCTGGTTCATACGTACGTACGAGTACGTGATATGTTCCCGATACGCGTGTATGTCGCGATGAATGGCTTCGATCCGCGGAACTAATAATTCAGCTAACCTCTACGTCAGTGCGTACCCGACCTTTGGTGATAGCTCGTTTTGAATCTTCTTTTTTTCCGTTTAAGTTTTCTCCAGTTATATTTGCCATTGTTAACGGTGTAATGTGAAATTTATTAATATAATATCATACTTAAAATATGCTACGTATACCTACATTGTCAATTTTTTAATTTAATATGAAATGATTATCAAAGTATAATTTATTTAATTTATTTTGGACACAGACAATCGTTTTTATATTGTGAGTGAGTTCAAGGTAAGTCAAGGTAAGAATGAATAAACCTCTTTCTAAAGTCAAGCTTTACTTACCATTTATGAGACGATCGAGTAGGTGCAGTCTCTGAAACAACGATTTGTTTGTTTTATTAGACTGTAACGACCCTACATTTGTAAATAAGCAACCCTATTTTAGTTACCTTAGCATTTGTAAATAATATGACTGCCATTCTTTATTTTTTTTTACGCTTTTCGATATTGTCGCTGTAAAATATTTTCATCATATTTGGAGTTCTCCTTACCATTTTTACCTCATCGACACGCATACCCCAAGATCATTATTCTATAAAATTTAAAGGTACTTAAAAAAATTAATTATGAAGTGGTGAGAAAGTTGTAAGTATGAAGAATTTTTTGACTGCCACCTTTCTTCGAATTGTTTTGTCAACCTTCAGTAACTCCAGAGGCATTACTAGAAGATCTTTCACTCGGTCATATTTATTTCAATTTTATTTTATTTAGCCACATCCACAGGGCAACACACAATACATTTAAATATTATTTCACGTAAAAGTAAACACCGGTATGGACTCCAATAAAAGACGCGTGCAACATTCTCTTTAGCACTGACATGGTTACAGTTTATATATAAAAATATTTAAAAATAATTAAAAGTGATTAAATTTCTCTTGTTCTCTAATTGTCTACGCTAACTTGTTGCTTCCTTTGTTTTTATCGCCATTCATTTGTTTTCATGCGTGATCCATGCGTTGGGAGTTGGCGAGGTAAATGAACTAGTCAGAATAAACGTTTACACACTCACACTCCCGCACTAGGATTCCCCGTGTTGCGGGTGGCGTGGATGTCCACAAATACGACGTCACAAACACCCACGACCCGAGAACAAACATTTATCTGTCACATAAATGTCTGTCCCGGCCAGGTATAGAACCCGGGACCAGTCGCACGACAGGCACGGTCAATACCAACTGGGGGGTCGCCAAATGAACTAGTGTATCATTGTTTAAATGAAATAGTCCATTTCATCTGTCATTTAAGAACTGTCCAAACAAAATTTAAATCAATATTTTTAAATAATACACCAATGCATTAAAACGAAGTACCAAAACTTCAACCAAAAACCAAAAGAAACTTTGCGGTGTAAAAACTAAAAATCCCACATAACT
Source organism: Megathymus violae (assembly GCA_003671415.1). Classification (NCBI taxonomy): domain Eukaryota; kingdom Metazoa; phylum Arthropoda; class Insecta; order Lepidoptera; family Hesperiidae; genus Megathymus; species Megathymus violae. Next base: position 4,142,453 of record PDGT01000025.1, read on the forward strand.
CGATCGCATCGCGATATATATTGTAAACAATTACGTGAATACAAATTAAAAAACACACAACATTGGTAAAACGAACATTAACGTAGTTGCAATTTTGAGTACTGACTTTTTTCTTAATGTTTTTATTGACTTCGTTTGCTTAGGAATTAACTTTAGATACATAAATACATTAGGCATTAAAGAAGACGCTTTGTGTAATTAATTGTAAGTTAAATATATTTAAGTTTAACGATCACTAATTAGACCGGAGGAAGTGTCTAGCGAGGTTATTATGCATATGAACAATCATATTGCGTTTGACTTCAATAAAAACGGGTGGAATGAATGCCCCTTTTCCACTTACGTAACAAACAAATAAAGGCAGACTTTATTCTAAGCTGGTCGCCACCGCGAATACTGGCAACCTCTTAATTGTTTCTATAACGTTAGCAAGCTAATAAACAGCCGGACTACCTGTAAAGTAGGTGTATTATCTGTCTGCAGACATGGCAACACCATCCTGCAGTAGTAGCTGATCCTACAGTCTTTATCGATTCATTCATTAGTCTTCATCGAGAAGAAAATTAATGGATTAATTGTAGTTATATTAATAAGTAGAGCGTTAACGTTATGGATATACATTGTAATAACTTTTTTATTGCATTTTAATATAGTACATTTTAACCTACTTCATTAATTTAAGTACTCCTTCCTCCTAGCGCAGTACCTGCTTATGCACCCCGCTGAATAGTAGACGAGCTTAACAGTTAATTATCTTTAAAGTATTTTGGTTGTACCATCGGCCGGTCTAAAAGGTGTTTCCCGCATTCTTGCACCACATCAGTGGTAGTTAGTAACCTTTGTGGGCGACTTACAGTCGGGCGGCCCGACTGCTCGTTTGACAGCTATTTACATAAAGAAACGGCAACAAGACCTGCCACCTGGCCGGAGTGGCTCCTCTTGTCACCTCCTGACATGATATATACAGCACGATATTAATTTAAATACTAAGGATGGCATTTCGATCCAGCGACCACCCCCTCGTAATAGAGCTATTCGATCCAACGACGCCAATATTGAAGTATTGATTACGCGTTTTACGAACGATGCAACGAGCGTTTTAAAATTTAAGACACATGCCTTCCAATATCTCCCTATTAATATTAGACATTACATATGAGGGTTACATATTAGTTCGGAGCGCTGTTCCATAATTTTAATTGTTTAATTACATATTCAGTACAGGCACTGCCTTATTTATAGACCAGGTGGTGGTCACTTGTCAAGATTCTAATTTAGTAATCCAGGTTGAGTATCCGCATTGCAAAAGGAACTCATACTGCGAATGCTTTGAATATTTTTTTTATTATGTAAATTGTATCGCTAACGAGACATCTACTGTTGCTCACTGATACGCAGGCCACGCCTGAATATTATACCAACTATTGAAACACACACACACACATGTGTGAATCATACAATGTTGTCGCATGAAAACACTATTATTCTTTATTGGGTGGGAGCATTATGTTCCCAAAAGCCAAGGAAATATTGATTAAATATAATTTCTTTCGTGCCTTTGTCATTTGAAACTCAATGAAACGATCATTTTTTAATTTAAATAATTTTTAAAATTGCTAACAGTATTAACAAATAAACTGTATAGTTATCCTACTCCTAGTACTCTGAATTCATCTCATTCTCTCGAAATGAAGTTTTCTGGAAGTTTCACTTCTACGTTGTGTGTGTGCAATACACCTTTTTTATCTCTATAAGTAACTCGCTTTAACTATATTTCTCAGACTCAAATATTTTCCATATATGTTTTTACACAGATTTTCCCGGATTCTTCTAGTGTGGATGACTTGAAGTTGAGATTGAATAGGTTTTTTCGAAATTAATGCACGTTTTAATCGAAGGTTAGGTGAAATTATAATTTATAATAAGTAAAAAATATATTTTAATGTAATTTTTATTGTTATTATAAAGTTCATAATTTGTAATTCTCAAATCAATACAATCAATACCATTAATAACTTTTCGGAAATATATTTCTTAAGCCGTAAAATAATAATAAATCGTAAACTCTATCACTTAAACATTTATCCTGAATTTGGGAATCGAATCCTAGACACTTTGCTCTGCAATCAAAGTTACTAACGATGGACTTGAAGGGTTGCTTTGTTATTATATACATTGTTATTATACACATTATTATTATATACAATGTTATAGCAGAACTTGAATGTCTACTAAAATAATTATTAACTATACAAAACAAAAATAAATATTCCCACAACCTCGTTAAGTCGAGGAAAAGATTCCTTGCGTTAGGATGAGATGATATACGAGTAAGTGAGGCATCACAGCCAACTTTTGGTCTACGAGACCTTTTCTGAGTATTTTTCATTAATGTCTTGAGCACGAAATTAGACCCTTTGGTCAGCAGATAAAGTCAAAACCAACCGAGTCAGTAGGAGTTAAAAAAAAATTCCACCAAGAAAATATATGTAATAAACTGCAATTTTAATTCTTCATACAACTGCGGAACATCCACGAAAACAGAAAACAAAAATCACATCTATATCATTTGATTTGTGAACCCAACAGTATAACCAGACAACCGAACAGGATTTGATTTGGAGCGTGGAACCCTCGTCAGTGGATACTCAACCCCGACTTGCCGGCGCAATTACGGAGTCGCGTGTCACCAATGAGTATTACGCTTATCATTTGTTCACGCCGCAGAACACGGATGAATCTGCTAATAATGTGTCTGTAACAAACGTTCAGATAACGTTAAATATACTAAATTATACACCACCTGCTGTCATCGATTATATAAAATAATATTGAAAGTTTAATGGCAATTAAAAGCGATCTTAAAGTTGTATACGAAATGTCATTGGTGTTGTAGAGTGTGATAGTGTTTTCGCTTGTGGCAATCTGATGTTCGAAATATGTTAAACATAAGGATTCACATCCATATTATTACACTGTAGGGGTTCGTTGTGCCGACATATGTTTGGACTTGATCTGAAACAGAAATAAGTTAGTATTGTATTGTTAATTTTGCTACATTAAACAAATAAATAACGTTTACACACTCACACCCCCGCACTATGATTCCTTGTGTTGCGGGTAGCATGGACATACACAATTATCACATCATAAACACCCATGACCCGAGAACAAACATTTATCTGTCACATAAATATCTGCCCCGGCCGGAAATCGAACCCGGGACCCCACGCTCGGCAGGCAGGGTAACTGGGCTACGGGGTCGTCAATTCTTAAAATACATTTTCTTTTCAACTTTCTTTGACGTAGGGTGAATTTTCTTCGAATAAAATAGATCTAAATAATGATAGACGAACAGACGACCAGGTAACAAAATTATGGGTTAAGTTTTTGCCATCTTACTTCTAAGAACAAATCTATTAATGACAACGTTACCTTACCAGACCCACTAGTTCGAAATTTCAACCCCGACACTAAACATAAGATATCTTTAAACATGTAACTTTTCGCTTTTTAATCGTCCCTCCCTTCCGATGGAAACGTTAACAACTTTATAATCTGCGGCTGCGACAAAGTCAGCGTCTCTCAGTAGCCCCGAAACACACCAAATTGCATTAGCGATGTTTCGTTTTCAGGAAGGATTCGACACAAAGTAGCTTTGTGGGCTAATAGTGCCCCGCGGGTCACCGGGCCGCTTTGTTCAGGCACAACCTCGCTAAGTGAAATTTAAACGTGCGCTCCTCTATCACCAGAACCTCGTTTACGTGATATACAACGTTCGGTACAAAATAATTACTGCCATGATGGATTTTCGGGCGAGTCACAACCTCGTTTACCAGTAATCTGCCAAAGGAATGGGATTAATCTGATATAGACTATATCGCTGGTTTAATACGTATTCAATTAGGACTATCTGTAACGAAAATATATTTCATTGAATTAGTTTTTCATAAATTTAAATGAATCGCTCTTAGCTCAAAGGCGTGTGGCAATCTTAAGTGATTGCCGGAATCATACGGTTTAATATGGGATAGTTGTATTCTAGAACTAAATTTCTTGAGTGAAGTACTTAAGAAGTCGGATACGGTTTTTGTTAGTAATTTATCAGTAAGTACTTAGAGTACTCATTTAATATTGAAGAAACACATCCTAAACAAAACTATGTACCTGAAAATTCCATAACGTGTATAATGGGTAGTCAAATTGTACATAGCCTAAGGACATTTTTCAAACGTTCTATTTGATGTGGAGATCCAAACTCAGCAGGGTGATAGTAATGATTGATGAGGCTACAACTTCAGAGAAAATACCATGAAAAGATACAACTGTCTTTAAGCTAGGTAGAGACATATAGTTTACACAGATATTTATGAATAAGAATAGATTTATTCACCTTTAAAATTATAAAATATGAAACAACAAACATAAAAACTGTGCTCGCTTCCTTCTTGGCCAGGAAAGTGTCAGAAATGCGTTTGGTGTTACGGACGTTACTGTGACCGTCCACCATCAGGTGGACCGTTTGCTTGTTGGTCGGCATTTGACATTGAAATAACAAGCGATCTAAGTGGTGATAATTGGCCTTTAAACGCCAGTGTCATAATAGCAAACTTCAGCGACGACTCTATTGTCTATTCTATTTATTGTATAGTTCTAGGTCGGACTATTCCTATTTATTTAAGGAAATTATTGATTGACCCCATAGCCCATTTGATCGACGACCCCGTAGCCCAGTTGGTAGTGACCCTAACTACCGAGTACCGGGTTCGGTTCCGGCCGGGACAGACATTTGTGTGACAGATAAATGTTTGTTCTCGGGTCATAGGTGTTTGTAATGTCATATTTGTGTGTGTGCATGCCACCCGCAACACAGGGAATCCTAGTGCGGAGGTGGGAGAGTGTAAACGTTTATTTATTTATTATTATCCTGTGTTAAAGAAAAATTTCCAATAAATTGAAAATCCTGCTCTTGTTTTGTTATAATAAACAATCTAGTTCCTAGTATAATATGATAAAATTTCAATTTCAAAATAAACAATTTGCAATATATACGCGGGTACAATGAAACTTGCCAAACATCAAAACGAGAGCCGCCCGTCTAGTCTCCGACGCGAGATTGGATCCACTCTGATTGAATCTACGTCTCACCAGAACAATATGTCCCCGGGATTTGAGCTGATTCAATTTGGTAAGACGAGTGATACGCCGCAGAATGCTCACGGAGTCTACTTCATTGTCTGAGATACTACATGCAGGATGGCAACTTCGCTCTTGTCTTATGTATACTAATATTAAAACTCGTTACTGTTTTATAGGTACATTACACTTTTATGTAAGTGGGCTTTGTTGTCGATTTAGAGGATACAACATATTTTTTTAAAACTCGGTCTGATTATCCGAGTATAAATCACATAATGTCACTTATATTATTGGTCATAATCTAGGACAATTTTTCCGTGAAATTCATTTGTTTCTGCGGAATAAGAAATGCAAGTTTGTATGGACAAATATTAAATTTATTAAATGCCTGATGAACATGCAAAACTATTGCTCCGGATACGAGTTAATGGCGTCTACACATATGTGAAACGAGGGTAGGTTATTACCGACCAGCTAGTAAGCGCCTACTTCGGTAAACGTAAGATGAACCTTTCTCTGTAAACTTTGTAGCATAAAAATTGGTGCATCGATCAGAGATAAAAGTTTTGTTACCCCTATCTAACTACCAGATAATAAAACAGTAGTGGTGATGCCGACCTGCCCTATAGACACCACTGGCATCAAAGGATCAGCGACATATTAATGGTCACGAAGGAAATGAGAAATTCTGGTCTTGGTAACTGAGTCTCTAACACTAAAACAAAACGAAGGATGGTAGCTAGCCAGGCATTTGATGGACCCTGAGTCAAATCAAATTCAAAATCATTTAATCACAATTTGATACTCTTTTATAAATGCCGCGTTATGTCATATTTAAAAATAACAACAACATTAATAGGTACCTAATTTTTTTTTGTTTTTTTTTTACACACTCACAGCCCCGCACTAGGATTCCCTGTGTTGCGGGTGGCATGGACAAACACAATTATCACATCACAAACACCCATGACCCGAGAACAAACATTTATCTGTCACATAAATATCTGCCTCGGCCGGGAATCGAACCCGGGACCCCACGCTCGGCAGGCAGGGTCACTACCAACTGGGCTACGGGGTCGTCATATTTGAAAGTAATTTCTTTAGAAACAACTCCCCCATCACTAGAGAAGCCCAGTTTACGTGCATTTTTAAACGCCTTTTCAATATCAAATGATAAATACATCTACCAACCTAATATATTATATAATTTAAAAGAAATAATTGTAACTGCAGGCCCAGTTATTATTTTCTTTAAGATAACTCAAAGGTTATCCTACTTGTAAGAACTGAGATAATTATAATCAACAATTGGTAAAAAAGCACCAGATATTGTACTATCATTTGTGTAATAAGTACCTTAACGCATTTTTTTATTTCCTTCTAAGGTGCTGCAATTCTCGGTATTAAAAAAACAATAAAACTGCTCTCGGAGAACCAACAAACATCTCCAGGATTGAAGAAACTTAATAATCACAAGAAAGCGCGCCGTGCAGCGCACCGGCAAACGTCGTTAGACGCGGGTTCCGTCAAAAATACGACTAATTTTAATTGCCATGTTGATAGAGTCCTGCATTATCGCGTTATCTCGCTCCGTGCGCACCCCCCCGCTTTTTATTGCGAATTAAGGCCTTTGTTATGGATTTGCACTACACATTATTTGGCCAAGTCGTTTGCACAGCGTCGGACTTTGCAAGTCAAATCAAATGAAAGGTCATTTGTCCTTTAAATTACTTTTGGAGGCACAGGTGTGGAGTATACTGCAGTAAGGTTCTACCACTTACACTAAACGTACGATTATCCTTTGTAAGCAAATCATTTAAGCAATCCCAATAGGTTTTACTCAATCGCAAACGACCGACAGAGCTATTGACCGATTTTGATGGATGATCGCTAGTGCATGAATGATTCATTTTTCATTCCTCATTCCATGAAAGACCTAATTTTTATCGTTAAATTTTAACTGCTTCCAGACACTGAGAACTATATTCTACAGTCTACTTTAGGATACTTTCAGATTGAAGCCACAGATGCATTACTTCGCAATATTTGTGGTGCGTACTGTGTGAGAAAAAATACTTCCTGTGAAAACTTAAGCTCACTAATAAAGTAATTTTTTGTTATTCCACGAGCTATCGAGCATTTTCCTTCATACACTGCTATTACTTTTATGATAAACCTTCCGCTGGTCATGTTACCACAAATTTACTGATTACACTATATTAATTTCTGAACTTTTGAATCTCGTATGAACACAAAAAAGATTTAAATAGGTCCGTAAATGTGTTTCGGGGTATATAGTGGTTTATTTGTGTTTACCAATCGTTCGGTACGTGAGTTGTAAATAAACTATATAGATATACACCAGGCTCATTTAATATCGAAGTTGCCCAAAACAGACATAAAAGAGCAACCAAGTCAATTGACCTAAATAAGTGGACTACGACTGCACTGGCTATTAGGCAAGAGGCCTCCCCCTCGAGAGACCTGTAATAGCTCTTAATCAGTGACTCAATGAAAAAGTGACCTTTCTGACGCTCTCGGCCGCTCAGACAATCACGTATGTTCAGCTAACGAGCCACTTGAACATTTAACGATGCAACTTCGCTCCCGAATCTGAAGCATTCATTAGTTTTAAAAGGGGTCAAAAAGAACCAGCGCTCCAGCGGCCTGCAGCGGCCGGATCGGTCTTTCTGTGCGGTGCCAAATTGTTGCGAGAAGTGATCAGACATTGGATCAATCAAATTAAAATTTTCATTTCATACACCTTTACTATGTCCAAAATTATGCTGTTTAAGAAGCTCATCCATCTTTGAGTTAAATGCAAGCTCCACTGTTAATGCGGACGGTACCGACGTCTGAACAACGGCTGAGACAATCTTTCTCGCTTTGTACCGCTGGCGTTATGCCGATGGTAATTCTGCTCAGTGGTAAAGGGTGCCAATCTATGTGGAACCAGCCTACTTCAAAAAAATGAACTGTGAAATGTTTTTTCGTTTTCTGGTTGCGGTGTCAAAGAGTCGGTCAAAGAGTAGGTGCGCCACGATTTCTTATCCGGAATTGTCTCGGTCATCATGCCACCTTTGCCGGTGCTTGTACATAAAAAAACTTTCGGGATCCAAGATCACCTGGAAAATAGCAACACATCTGTAAGATGATAATGATATAAATAAATGAATGAATGAATGATATAAATAAGATAATAACCGTATGTTAACAGATGTTCATAACCACGGCCGCCAGAGACTATTTGAATACAGGTGAATGTTGGTTCCTATTTTCATATTATTAGAAATAATTGTTATTAAACGAAGAACATAATAATGTAATAATAATCAATATATTTTGTATAATAAGACGAACAGTGAATCTGGCAATTTGAGGTCGGTACTGAAACTGTAAGTCATTTATGCATTTAGGAGATTCGACACCAATAATCGCGAAAAAATATCCCGAGGAATTGAGAACCTCCTCTTTAAATCAGTTAAAACATGTATATGAAAATCTCACAGCACTCGTACGTACTCGACCTTTCGACCTAAGTTATCAATTATATTGTAGTACAGTTAATTGCAAAAAATTCTTACAAATAACATTCCAATACTTAACACGACCCAAAATCACTTGAGAATGTAAAGTTTCATTCTGTAGACCCTTAATTTTACAAGTCAAGTTTCCCACCGTTACTTAAAGGGTAACTTTGAAATAAATGAATTAATAATTACTCAGTGTAGTTTGTAGAAGTCAATTTTAAACGAACAGAACGCGCACTCGACGTTCAAGTCAAAAATTACAAGGTATTTAGTTCCCATAGCCGATGAGGGGTAGTTTATAATAAAGTTGTTAAGTTGAAGTGACCCTCAACCCTTGACTAATCAAGGGCTCTCCGGCCGCCCCAAGACAAAGGTTTCTCGTTTAATGCTATTTTGCAAACACCACTAGAGTGGAGGACAGCAATTCGTTCCGAGTTATCGTTTTGTTACGACTTTGTTTAATCGGTAAACTTTTGTTTTACATTTCATACTGACTGAAGTTAGTTATTCCCTTAACCGGTTCACGTGGGAAATGGACTTGGGCGATCATACTGTGTATGAACGTTGGTCCTTAGGTACATGGATATTTATTTTAACTTTAAACGGTTCCTATGATATTATGAAATGTATTTAACAGTTTAAAAAAATCATATACAAATTATGGAAAATTTACATTTCAATCTGCTTTTCGTTTCCAACAAATCTTGTTACGTGCTCCAAAACATCTATTCGCTATCTTTACCAAAAATAAGCAGTGACTCGTGCTTCAGAAACTTGTAATTATTTTCGTAATCAGCAAAATGAATTCTTAGATTTTAAATAGAGCTTACATATTTCCTTCTTAGACCTTATGTTCTATCTATTACATACCTGGATTTTTTAAACATAAATACAATATAAAATAAATATTTCTATGTGCATCCTAAATGCATCCTTATCGAAAGTAGCTTAAACCTAGTTATACCAATAACTATGTAAATATATCGAGCTGTAAGCTGTGTATACCATTTTGTACCATTGCCAACCATTATATTCAGATCAAATATTGGAAATCTAAGGGTGCATCGCTATTCAAATCTGACCCCTCTAGTGTTATTTTATCAACACCAAGTGATTACCCGGAATCGATAGTCACCGTAATCTTCGAACATCATTACAATCAATAACTTCGTATTATTAGATATGACAAAACATAGCCGCAGATAGAAATTGCGTTTTTTCAAGTTATTGGCTGCTCTGAATATTGAATCAAAACCGGAAATTTGACATTTAAATCGATAATAATAATCATTATTGAAAAAGTTCCTACGCGATACGGCACTAATTTTTAATTTGAGTTTATTTTATTGAGTTTTTTTTATAAAAAAACTAAAAAGCCAGTGTAACGTCGACATATCAAAATCAATTCACCTAGATAATCTAATCTTGTCCCAAGAAATGTAATATTGTAATTTTTAACAGTAAATAAGAAGCTTAAAAGCTAGCCTTCAAATATATATTTATCGCACCTTTCAATATTTCGCTTCGGCCTATAATTGAAAGTCAATAACGTAAAAAGATTTTTGCAGGGCGATAAACCATCCATTTTAAAAAGAGTTCATTAGCGCCCTCTGCGACTGGGGCGGGTTATACGTAGAGAAGGTTATGTAACAATGCATCAACATTCTTTTGCGTTCTCAATATAATTATTCAATAAATGGAGCTTGAACTGGCGCCATTTCTTCTTCGTCACAATCCATAATGAATGGTTTGAAGTTACTCCGTTGGTGTAAGTCAACGCTTCAATTTAAAGCACTTTCACGTGTTAAGGAATATATTTTTGTTAATATTTTGAAATCGAACTGTATCAGAATCTAAATAATAAATACATCCTGCGCAACATTATCTTTGTTTAGCGAACACTTCCTAGCAGCCCAATATGAACCATATACATTCATATGTATCTCCATTCACAACTGAAATACGTCCATGTGGATAAGAAATTTTAAGCACTATTTTTAATCAATAATTAAAAAATCATATGTATAAATATTGTAGTAAATAGTATAATATATCTATACACAGTATATCACTTCACAGTATATCGGTTTAATGTTCATCGCTCGGTGCCCGGTCGCGTTACTCACAACAAGATCGCCGCTAACGCTGAAAGTAATATTTGAAAACAAGTAACGATAACTACATAAAATAAACCTTAGTTCTGTTCCGTAGCATCGATCCCGGACTGTGTGATTTCTCGATGTTTTATGCGCCATCGGTCGCTGTGATCGCAAACTTGGATCTATATTTGCTCAATGACGGGGGCGGAACTTCGCTGCTATCCGACTCGAATACTAACGAATGTAATAGCTTTACTACTTCATGCGCGATTGATCAAGACGGCTTATTGTCTGTGACAGATTGACAACAGAACATATCAAATAACACCGTTCCCTAAACGGATTGTATGTACCGGTACTGGGTGTCTGAGTTTTAATTGGCGCGCATGTTTCAAAGGTCCTTAAAGTCAAGTTGTCCGTTTGCTCGACGGATAGTGTCTGTCTGATCAACGGCGTAAAGCATTCTCACCCACCATCGGGAGGTGGATAAGCGACAGCTACTTGTATTTCTGGAACGGTTCCGTGCATTGAGGGTTGGTACATTAAATCATATTATTATTATATTATTGTCATAAGATAGCTGTCGTTCAGCCATGTTGCCGACTTTCTCGCAATACTCTGATACTTGACCAAAAGCCTGTTCCCAATCCACACTGCATCAGCGTGATGAAGTTCTGGACTTGCTCAATTATGAAGTTACTAAATAAATAAACCACACATTCACGCCCCCATTCTAGAATTCCCTGTATTAGGGCTGGTATGAAGGTACAGAAATAAGACATTTCAAGCACCCATGATGCGAGATCAAACATTTATTTATCTCATACTTATCGGCGCGGGAATAGAACCCGAAACATATCGTTAGGCAGGCAGCTTCACTACTATTTGGGCTACGTCATGCGAGAATGTCCGGCAGTGCATTAATATATTTAAACCCTGTAAATTTTACAGAAATCACAATACCTTAAAAGTAATGGAAAATAAAACATATTTTTATTCTAGCGTCAGTGAGTACACGACGAATGAAAGCAACCTCGTCGATGCCATTTGCATTAAATAAATTAAAGGCATTTTAACAAAGTTGCTTAGTAAACACAAAACGTTACCGAAAACCATTAACCGCATTTACTTTCCGTACGTATCAAAGAAAATTTACGGCGGCCATTACACGAATTAGAAAAAAATCCAAATGCATTTCCCGCCAGTTGATGTTGCTATTCAAAATAGGAACGTATTACCGCCGGTGAAAAGAACTGTCTCAAATTACTTCGTACCATCCATCTCACTCGAACTGGGCAACGGGTATATGTCTGTCTCGTTTTATCGCTATACCAACTTAGATAAACAAATACAAAGGGCCTAATTGAGTAACTAGTAAAACGAACATCTCTGTCCCTTCGCTTTTAACACAATCTTACGATTGTCGTACTGGATTTCATTGCCAAGCAAAATTGAATCTTTACACTACCCCATTAGTACCCTGTTCATTTTACAAGTAACAACTTTAACATGGGTCAACATACAATTTCGTAGAGTCGAGCTCTCAAGTGGTAGGGAGTTCAAGTTCGGGTAGGGAACTTAATTTGTCAACAATTTCAGATATTTGAATACGTTTCGCTGTTCAATGAGCTTCTGTCAGCTTAAATTGTTTTTTCTTTCTCTAAAATAATTCGCCTCGTCTCCTGATCACGTCACGATGCCCTATTTAAATAAAATTTGTACTCAAGTATTCGACTTGTTTGTGAAAAAAATAGGATTTTTGGCCCTGGACGAGATTTATTTTACATTAATGAACAATGCAAAGATCTTTTTATTTTTAGTAAAAAGTATGTACACAGGCGCCAAGCGAAGAGCTTTTATTTCAGAGTCTCGGATCGATCTTAACTAAATGACGCTTCCGTGACCATAACATATTTGATTTATGCTACGGAAGTATTTTGTTACTAATACTTTATAAATTATTCAATACCTGGAAAATGGGTCTACTGGTAGAAATTTTGTAATCAAGAATAAAAAGCACCCTCCAACAAATTATTTTCCAGTTATATCATGTGTCCATAATAAATAAACATAAAAATAAAACAAATAATCTACCCGACCATTATACGTATTACTTAATTATAAAAAAATCTATTAAAAGTTCCAGTGAACTACAGTAAAAGGTAGATGGATACGTCCCATGTAGCCTTGCTGCGTTTGCAGCGCCACGTTACAACGATTGGCCGATAAAGTCGAGCCTCTCGACCTCGGGCCAGTTCAGGTGTCGGCAAATATTGATCGGCTGTCATCGGGGGTGTAATTGCCCGCGTGAACGAGGGCAAAGCAAACACCGCAGCGGTCTCGTCGCGTGACAGTAGACTGTCGATTGACAGTACATATGTACGACCTGTTCTTGTAGGTCCTGTGAGATTAATTTTAGGTGTAGAAAAGGACGAGCAAAGTTCACGTAGTTAGAAAATGAAAATTTAAATAATTTTATAAGACATTTTATGCTTCAAAAATTAATTTTAAGTAAGGAAAAGTGATTATTGACCCTTGCAATGGCTTCTTAACTTAGAGTTTATGATGCCCTTTCGCAATTTTCAGGTCAATGCACGGCGACCCGGTCGTGGAATGCAGTCACCAAAACAGAGGTATAGACCTAGTTCTTGTGCAATTTCAGGTACCAACACAGTGTTAATTACTATTAATTTAAGTAGATTCGTTAAGATTAAAAGTAAACTCTCATGAGACCCAAGTGACTATCTTCGGTAGTTTTAGCTTGCTGAGGTTACTTGGTCTAATGTAAAGCAAATTACTGTTTAGGCAGTCCATACCCTTCAAAGCAAAAAAGTTAAAAACTTGAGTTATGTATCCGAGAAGCAACTTAACAGCCTTTAGCGTCTCCAAAATATCTGCATCCGTTTCATATTTAGTATTTTTATAGACAGCCATGCTTCCGAGTGCCGCGCAAAGTTCCCAATTCGTCTTCAGCGGAATCGACATGTTTTAAATAACTCTCTAGGTTGTCTGGAAAGATCGCTAGGAAGTAATGATAAGACCGCCTTTGTATCATAAGTTTTATATTTCCGTGATTCTATGTAATCTAATGGTGTACAATAAGGAATATTCGTAATGTTTTGCAACTTTAGTATTAAAATTTAATTTTCTAGCACCACAAGCCTGAAAACTATCATCACTCAACGGTCTATTAAGGTGAGTTCATTTGATTTTCTATTATAATTTTAGTTTACTTATGCCGTCCTGCTGCCATTGCATTGTTGTATTGAGAGACAGTAGATATATTGATGATGGCGTTCTCATTTATGTCGATCCATTGTGAGCCGGTTGTCCTGCGGCCAATGCTGGAGATTGCTCCCATCCTGCGCGCAATGAGGATGCACTGATCGCCTCTATTGGCGATCATTGCGGATGTCCAGGGGAGGGGCCTCCGAGCAGCGCGCTGTCAATCTTTATTTTCTAACGAGTGTCTGACTGGCGCTGCAGTTCTGTCAGTTCTACCATATGTATCTGTCGTGGTCAGATCGCAGAAATGTCGGTTTCATTAAATGATTGATGATGACAATTGGTCATTTGAAGGTGTTTCGTGGAATGATCAAACGTTGTTTTGCAAATCGTTTAACATTTGCGATTCAACCATATGCGAGTACTGTGAGTCACTATGAAATACCCTTTCACGAACTAGCGCATCATTTTAAAAAGTTGTCCATTATATGATGAATCGACGTCGTATTCACAACGTCGGGCATATTTATCATCCCGGATAGGCCAGTCAGGCTGTCGGGTGAGGGCTAAAGTAATATGGAAGATTGTGTTTTTAGTATTTATTTAAAAAAAAAAAATATGTATAAGCAGAAAAGTTATGAAATAAGAAATAGGCATAATTTTTTTTACGTCTTCATATCGTCTTCAAAAGGTTCAGCGTTCCTTAAAGGGGCTTGGAGTTCGTTTTTAAAGTGAGATTCCTAAGTTGATACGCGAGTGGCCCGTTGAAACTTTTAAGCGACGCACTAAAATACAACTTATAGGCAAAGGATATTATAGTATAGATGATTAATGACAAGGACGCTTGGAAATAATAGTGTCGAAAACAGTTCCGCACAGGTTTAAACTTTTGTAATTACAATGTGTTAATTTATGGTTTAGGATATATTTCTATTTCGGTTTCGGTTACGAAAGTTTCGGTTACGGTTACGGAGCTCCATAATATCCGTGGTAATAACTGTCATCAATTTGTCACAAATGTGATCACGAAACACTGAAGTTTTCTAATTTCGTCATTGCTTACAAAATGTTATACTGTCTGCAGACCCCGGACGATATGGAGCTTGAAGTAATTTATTTTTACCTAACTTTTTATGCTTTATTTAACTAATAGATAATTACTTGTTCACAGTAGCGTAGCAGAGTCATTAGAGTTCTTTGTCTCGGCATTCGTTGCTACATTAATCATCGAACTGTCCAGTTAAACGCATATACTTTGACTTTAAAAATAACTGAACTTTCATTCATTCATTCATTACAGTACATTTATTCCTTTTAAAATGTCATCCACCCAGGTTGTTTAAGCGCGGCGTCTACGTTGACTATTCTGTTATGGAGACACGACACCCCAAAAACAGACCAGAAATTTTTTTGTACTGTTACCATTAAATAATGTAATAATGCCAACATTAGTTACTCAGACTTAAACACTACTTGAGAATAATGTTCACTTGTTGTAATGATCGTTGTAATCTTGAATGACTGCGTTTTCAATTAGTATTTTTTATTTATATTATCGTACCATATATGCATGTCCACCTAATGTTAGTGTTAGTGACTACTGCATCTCATCATATAATTATTACCAGTCGTTGATCATAGATGTTTTAATGCTATTATGTATTGACTGATCAACTAAGGTAGCTTGGTTAACTTGCTTTACTGTAGAATATCGAGTGATGTTGATGCAGCCCTAAAAACTTGTTGCTAGTGTCCGACACAACCCACTCGACTCCCGTATACGCAGCGCTTTAAGGGAACATGTTATCAACCGAACTGAAAATCATCCTTATTATATCTAAGGCAGTGGCAGCGGCCCGTCAGGGGCCTTTGTCCGCGCGTCAGGGCTCCCGACCACTAACGATCCCAATGTTTATACAAAACAATCCAAGAGGCTTCCGTTTGCCACGTTTGCTTACCCCATTGTTGGTAAGCGGATCGTTCGACGCCTAATTGTCGACAGACGGTGAGAAACGTATTTCGTTAATCAAATAAACATCAGTTTTGACCGGCGAGTAATTATTGTCAGTTGTTATTCGAACGGCAGCCGCTAGAGGTCGCCGCGTGAAGAAGAAGGAACGCGAACAAATTGAGTCCTTGTTATAAGATGACGAGTGACGTTGGGGAGCTTCAGTGAACGGAACAGAGCTAAACTATATAGGTTTTTATTATTATTAATAACAGAGAGGAACGATGGCAGAAGTGCAGCAATGTCCGGTTGATCAAATTTCTGGACGGAAGGTTGTACTATAATAAACGGACATTAGGTTTTTAAATAGGGATATCAAACATAATAAATTGGTGAGAAAATATGACAACGTGAAAGCATCATTTTTAATGGAGCAACATCTTACAGAGACTTATTTTGTCTTGAATATCTCAATCAAAGGACAGACTCAGGAGGTTAATAAAATTCCTTCAACGACCCTGTAACGGAAGAATAGGAGCATGTCATAGAACTTTTAGAAATCAGACTGGGACACATGGAAATCTTCAAGGGTGCTGTACGGTTAATTACTAAGCTTGTCTGTTTGAAATAAACAAAAGATGAAAGTATTTTTGCAGTCCACTTGACGTTTACAAGCCACTGTATTATAATCTAAAACAGAACGGACAAAACAACATTCGCATTCAGTCACAAAATGTATTTTTTCTGATGGAAAAGAGCACAATAGAAGTTCCATTTCAATGTTCCTCATCGGCCATCAGTGTTTTTTGGGACCGACTAACCTCATGGTCCACATGGGAGGTCTTTTTAAGTGTCATTGACCTTAACAAACTTTAGACCGAAATACGAAGCTATTTGAAGGAACATGTGGAAAAGTAGCTGGTGAGCCCGAACAATGTCCTCTCTTATCACGGTTACACAAGCTAACGAAATTATTCTAGTCTGGGAACGGGACACATCTTGACCATACGTCATCCGTTTTTTACAAAGAATGAGGAGCCGTTTTACTGGGTCTCTGGCACTGTCTGCCGCATTAATATTCCCCGTTTCACGGATGGCATAGTCACGCTATCATGGCGTCATCAACAAGACCAGAGAGTAAAAATTTACATGTCACACAATTGTCTATTCTAGCCCAAAATGGAAACCATGGCTCGACAAACAAACAACAAGACATCGTCGTAGTTAACAACTGGAGTCATGACTTCATCTTAGCTGTTACGAATGTCCTTGAGTCAACAAAAACAAACCAACCGATAACTTTCAGATGACCTAACTAGTCAACTGTCAATTATAGACAGTGTATATGACCCCGTAGCCCAATTAGTAGTGACCCTGCCTGTCGAACGAGGGGTCCCGGGTTTGATTCCCAGCTGAAACAGACGTTTACGAGACACATAAATATTTGTTCTCGGATCTTGAGTGTTTGTGGTGTAATATTTGTGTACGTCTACGGCACCCACGACACAGGGAGTCCTAATGCGGGAATGTGAATGTATGAACGAGTATTATTATTAATATTGTCAGAATAAAACAGATACGAGTACCTGCTACAAAATCAGTACCTTTAATGTTCATAAATCTTAGATTCAATTACGCTCATTTTTCAATTCACATATCTCATCAATCTGGTCGTTTCGTAATAGGTTGAATTTCTTCAATCCGTTATCCCATCAGGACATCACAAAACAAATTACCCCTTCGAATACTTTCCACGGCGCGCGAGCGACCGGCGACCCCTCGAGGGGTGAAACTCGACACAATTTAGCTCGTGGTCTCATTACACGCGTTTTCGACTGAGAAACGTTTAATATTTTTACATTAATCCTTTACAATTACAATATTAAAAGCTTGTTAAGTTACTGTTTCGTGCGTATAAAATAAGAGAATCAAGATAAATCATCCAAAGCTTTGAATATTAACAAAATTAACCTGTACTACGAGCATCTCTAACATATTCATATTCAGGAAATTGTTAGAATTCTAAATTTACATAATCCTGCACTCATTTCTATTTTTGGAATTGAAGTCCATGAATATTAAACGTCTTTTTTATGTCAATAGTCAACAGACGAAAATACAGACCACCCGGTTCATCAGTAGTCAGTGTCCATTAACATAATAATTTAATATCAAAACCATTATCGATGCATTACAAGTACAAATTAAAGCTTCCACTTAATTATTGACTCTATGACACATCAATCCGCAATACGTACAAAACATTCATAATTGATTATACAGTCCCTGATCCCTGGGTAACTACCCCAAACTTAAACTGGGTTACGATTAATGTGCCCAGCGTCTTCCAACAAAAGGTACCGTTAGCCGTAGTGATGTGCGTTATTCAACAGGATGTACCATGAGCATAAGCATGAGAATGAGATACCATAAGAAGAATAAACTACTTATCACTTAGTTAAGAAAAACACATCTTGAATCCTGATGGATACATAATCAATGTATCTAGTACTCAAGCCCGTCTATTCCATTAACAGCTATTTAGGGTGACGAGAATAGGTGAGAAGATGACAGAGGACAGATGATGATAATACACTCTTCATTTATATTGGAATAGACGATCTATGATATCGTCTATTTTTTTTTATGTTAACAGCCGACAAACGAGCAGACGAGCCACCTGATGGTAAGTGGTCACCGTCGCCCATGGACATCAGCAAGACCAAAGGTATCACTGATGCGTTGTCGGCCAGGAAATGAGAAGAAGGTTAGAAAGCAAGTACTGGCTCTCAAGCCCCCAGCCGGAACACGACGAGTCGTTTGGCAGCTGACTCAAGCAGGAGGGTGGTAGCTAGCCAGGCAGGCTTCGCGGAAAGATAACAATACCACTAATAATATTAATGACTTAATAATAATACTGATAATATAATCCTTACGGAAAGCCCTACCACCAAGTAGGCCGGCTTCTGTCGCCTCTTACGACACCCTGTTCTGCCAGCATGGGATTGGGGGGAGTATTCTAAGCCGTCTATCTGTCTATACATATAATAAAATTCTAACTGATCGTTTTGTGTACAAGAACGATATATGAGAAAAAATATTATTAGGGACCTTTATTAACGCAACAGAACCGAAAACAATAATTGTTCGAATTTTTGTCTTTTTTTCTGTCCGTTTGTTCGCGCTAATCACAGAAACGGCTTAACCGATTTTGTTCTGGTTTTCATTAATGTATCGCAGTAAGCATCACTTAATGCTAAAAGTTTGTTTCATTGCAATCTGTCCATAAATCAAAAAGTAATAATTAATTTAAAATAACGCAGGTACTATTTTTTAGCGTAAGGCGTAGTTTTTCCGAAGCGAAACGAGGGCAGTTTGCTAGTTTGAACTTTGACCCGCTTCCCGCTGCCGCTGGCGCCACACCTCACCATGTAATCGTGCGCGAAACTTATCACATTATCAAAAAGCTACAAATCGCCGCATCCTTTGATCTCCACGACTTGCTAATTTGACAATTACACCGCGCCGAGGGCGGGCACTCGCCGCCCGGTAGCGAAATGAAAGCGATGTGCGAACGACATTCAACATTCGTATGTCGATATTGAGGTGGACGTGCAATGTTGTCAAATATTGATGATTACAGCCTAAAGTAAACGACAGTGTATGTCATATTGTTACTTAAATATATTTTTATTTATTATAAGCGCAAATAATTAATTATACATAATATACTTTAATAAATAATAAATTGATCGCTTAGTACAGTTATACATTTTTCTACACAGATTATATGTAAATGTAAAAAAAACCATGTATATAAACTAGATTTTGAAATTATAGTGTTTTAAAAATCGTTCTTATTCTAAATTATCATTAACCATATAATTTAAAACATTTCAAATTTCAAATTATTTACGATTACAAAAATAAAGGTGCTTTTGAAGTGGATTATGGATTACTGCGGTGATTTCGTAACATCAAACGAGAACACTAAAGCTGCTTCGCTACTTTCGCATCGAAAATACCTCGACGACGAACAATGTCGTCAACTTATCGATAACCGCCAAACGATCGCCGCCAACTCGACCCCGACTACCCTGCATGGGCTCCGGAGCCCGGTACAAAGGCGTCTGATGACGGGGCACGTGGCGGCCGAGTCCCCAGTTATCGAGTTAACGGTAATATCTGGGGAGTGATACCGTAATAGACGGATCGAATACCGGTTACTATCAAAGTACAGCCAGCGAGGAAGACAACCCGTAGCCGAAGCGCTTCTCTAATCAATACAGAGATATTAGAATGGTGTGACATGGAATTGTCACGTGATCTACCGGAGCATCGGCTACACGCTGGTCGGTATTTAACTACGTACGTACTTACCTAGTTGCTATCCTACTGTTATAAAGAGAGAGTTCAAATTTTGAGAGTTCGTGTATATGCAGAAAATAATCTCCAAAACCATGGAACCTATTTAACACATTCTTTTACCATTTCAACGGTACGTTATTCCGGATGGACATAAGCTATATACGTGCCGCTAGTACAGTGTATAGTTAATACAAATACAAGTTGCCCATTTGCTGGAGACCTTGTCTGCCGAACGAGGGCTCCCTGGTTCGATTCCTCGCTTGCGCAGGCATTTTTGTAACATGTTTGTTGTCGGGTGGTGGGTATTTGTGATGTCTTATTTGTGTACGTCCATGCTACAGGCAATTCAGGTAATACCAGTGGGGAGGTGTGAATGTGATTTGTTTCCGAGTGGTGGGTATTTGTGATGTCTTATTTGTGTACGTCCATGCTACAGGCAATTCAGGTAATACCAGTGGGGAGGTGTGAATGTGATTTGTTTCCGAGTGGTGGATATTTGTGATGTCTTATTTGTGTATGTCCATACTACAAGCAATACAGGTAATCCCAGTGCGGAGGTGTGAATGTGATTTGTTTCCGAGTGTTGGATATT